>JARBWK010000009.1:21952799-22343918 GCA_030556195.1 Anolis apletophallus | reverse complement strand
GACAAACAGATGGCTGGACAGGCAGGGGAGGCAGGCAGATATATATATACCGACCAATATTTTGGAGCCATGGATGCAGAATCTGTGGTTACAAAGGGTCAACTCTACTATGAACTCAGCTGTAATATAAAATCAATCCTAGCTCTTTGATTGCTGTCCAAATCTTCTGCTCATAGCACTGGGAATCTTTTCTGACAGCTATGATATCTGAAGAAAAATTAATATGATTTGTGATGGAATTATGTGATTCTTCAATCCTACTTCTTCTTCTTTGGCATTTCTGTTTTGCTGGAACCGTGGGGCAGAGCCATCCACCCCAATGAATGCTAGTGCCCTAAAAAAACTTGTTAATGGGAAATCTAGTGCCTGAAGCCACATTTAGGAAAGTTAATGAGTTGAGATGACAAATTAATTAACCAATCCAAAAGTTCTGCTTCAATACATACATAAAATACTGTGGATTCGATTTTGGGAGGAGAGAGTTGGCAAAATTGGATGTAAAAACAAGAGGGGAATTGACCTGATTGTAATTTATAGTAAGTATTCTGTAAAGTAAGATTATAGTAGGACAGATTAGATTGGAAAGACACAGGTGCCATAATGTTTAAAACACTTTTCCCTGCTGTGCTTTAGGGATTTTTTTCTCCTAGAAGAAAAACAAACCTTTACCCTTTCCA
This sequence comes from Anolis apletophallus, assembly GCA_030556195.1. Lineage (NCBI taxonomy): Eukaryota > Metazoa > Chordata > Lepidosauria > Squamata > Anolidae > Anolis > Anolis apletophallus. The sequence goes on along the minus strand of JARBWK010000009.1, from coordinate 22,343,241 downwards.
TCTGATATTACTTGCATATGGTTAGGTACTATCCATGGTTTCAGGTAACATCTGCATATCTAAAAACATTTTTTGTACTTTGTGTGTTTCTGACTTAGGCCAGATACTTCCTGTTTTCCAAGGACTTTTGGATCCAGCCTTTCTGACACTGAGCTGTTGACATTGGTTAGCTTGCCCATTTCAGTGTGTTTGTTTGGACTTAGATCCTAAGCAGTGGATCTTTCTGGCCACCATCCTAGCTTCCAGCTGGTTCATAGGATGCCTATGTAGGCACTCTGAAAAGAACTAGATATCTTTAGTCCACATTCTGAGCTGGATTACATGGCTGTGAAGAAGCAACTTTAGGCTGGATCTACTGCCATATAACACAATTTGAACAGCATTGAACTGCCTTATATGGGTCTATGCTGACCATATAATGCTCTTCAAACTCGTTATATGGCAGTATAGATAGAATCATTAAGATTATCAATTCAGATTTAAGTTTAAATTGAAATATGAATTTTCTTTAGACTGCACTATTTCCTTGCAACACAGGTCCCACCTATACTAAACATTTAATGCAGTTCAAAGCTGGTTTCAAATTGCAGCAGCCAGATAATAAATTCCCACAAAAATGCATGAAAGAAAGCCTTTAATATGCATCAGAGCTCTGTGATTTTATGTAATCACCATCTGTGTTCAAACAGATCTCAGGATTGACTATATAATCATCTACATAGCAGGCCCGGATTAACGACTTTTGGTGCCCTAGGCCACACTTTGGAAGCCCTGCCCCCAGGGCGCTGCTGCGCATGCACGATAGCACCCCGGCGGTGGGGCTTCCCTTCCTCCTCCCCCCGTGACCGCCTTTCTTGACTGAAGGAAGGCGGTCACGGTAAGAAGGAAGGAAGCCCCCCGTGGCGCTGTGGCATGCGCGGCAGCATCCCAGGGGCAGGGCTTCCCTTCCTCCTCCCCCCACGACCACCTTCCTTGACTGAAGGAAGGCAGTTGCGCTGAGCAGGAGGAAGGGAAGCCCCAACCCTGGGGTGCTGCTGGGCATGCGTGCAAAGCAGGAGGGTGCCTTTGCCTCCTCCGCCATGTTCCTGGGTGCCGCGCCTGGCCGGCAGCGGCCCCGGGGGCTTCCCGTCGTTTATCCTCCTCCTCGGGAGGAGGAAGGAAGGGAAGCCCCCGGGGCCACTGCTGGCCATGCGCAGCACCCAGGAACATGGCGGAGAAGGCAGAGGCGCCCTCCTGCCACGCGTGCATGCCCATCAGTGGCCCCGGGGGCGAGGCTTCCATCCACTTCATCCTCCTCCCTCGTGCCCTCCTTCCTTGACAAGGGGGTGGGTCCAGGGTGATGGCGAGGGGCGCCATAACCTCCTCCCCACCCCTCGCAGCGCTCTCCCCAACCCCCCCGAGAGAGAGAGTCATCATGCCGCACGTTGCGGTTTTGTTTGAAATTTTTTTGGATCCTTCATCTGGCACCCCCCTAGGCCTGCGTTCGAAGGCCATGGCCTAGTGTGGCCTTATGGGTAATCGGGCCTGCTACATAGTGAAAACCAGTTTGAAACTGCATTAAATGGCTCACAGAGACTGAAAAAGGCCTATGTTGTTTACTCATCATCAATTTTAAATAGATCCATAATAAAAATAGATATAATTTGCAATACTTAATTGTCTGTTCTCAACCTGAGTTAATTTTATTCTTTTACAGTTGTCACTTACAAGAAAACTATGTTAAAAACCATATTTATTATATAAATGTACAGTTCTAAGTAAATAAGCCTTAAAAACTTCTATCAAAAAGAAAAAAGTCATGAGTGCTACAATCAGCTTATTGTTTTTCTGAGCACACTGCTACAGATAATAAGTCTATGTTTATTCATGTAAAAGCTTCTAGCCCTATTGATAAATGAATGCCTGACACCTCTATCTTTATGTAGGACACTTTGTAAACTGCCCACCTCCTTCAACAATAAATTATTTCAGGTGACTTCAAATACCAAAAACCTGCTTACAAAGAAAATATCAATAAAGAATAAAGATGTAAGTTATGGAACTACAATACAGCAAATATTACAATCGGCCCTTGATATTTTCTGGATTCCAAAATCCAAGGATGCTCACATTCCATTATTTGCAATAGTATAATAAAATGGTGTCCCTTATATAAAAGGATAAACTCAAGGTCTGCTTTTGGGAACTTTTCAGCATGGAGATTGTTGGATCAGTGAATACAGAATCCATCGCTACAGAGAATCCTCTATATTTGATAGGGCTGTGCAAAACTTAGTTTGTGCCTTGTTTGTTGCATATGTTTTGTAAGATTCACACATACGATGCAATATTAAGAAATAAGACACACGCCCATGCAAAAAAACGAGGAGTTATGTAAGTCTAGTAAATGGCTCCATGTCTCTGTCACAGGTGCCACTTCTTCGCCAAAACGGTTGGGTTTGGTTAGGAGAGTGTAGCACAGCAGTTCTCGTTTGTGCCTGGAGGGCAGGGGTTAGGACCTGGGGTCCCATTAGCATTAGAACCAGCTGTGCCAGAACATGATTCAGAGGATGAGCTAGATGACTGGGGCGAAGGGCAGCTTTCCCCTGAGGGGCCTCTTTCGCCCACAGAGAGCTTGGCCTGGGAAGAAATGTTGTTTGGCCCTAGTGAAGATTTAGATAACCAGGTGCAGATGGACAGCGATTCTGGAAGTTATGAACATCCGGGTGGGAGATCTTCTCAGGAGCCTCCAGGGGAAGATATGGAAGAAAGTGCATGGGAAACGGCTAGGGAGGAGAGCTCTCAGGGAGATAGAAACACAGCTGCGGAGAGACAAGGTCGAACCTTTGATAGGAGTGATTGGAGACGAAGAAGCCTAGAGCGTCGGGGACCTCGGCCGACCGATTAAGTATAGGATCCGTGGGAACGAATCCTCAGTGCTCCGGCCACGTCTTTCCTGAATAGTCGCGAAGCGGAGTGGGACCACGAAGCTAAGCTAGCCCGTGGTCATCAAGCCTTGCCTTGCCTTGCTTTGTTCCTGATCCGCCTGGTTGTGCGGAGCCTTGCCTTGTTTCCTGATCCACACGGTTGTGTGGAGCCTTGCTGAACTTTGAGCCTTGCCTTGTTTCCTGATCCACACGGTTGTGTGGAGCCTTGCTGAACTTTGAGCCTTGCCTTGTTTCCTGATCCACACGGTTGTGTGGAGCCTTGCTGAACTTTGAGCCTTGCTGAACTTTTAGCCTATTTGCCACGGTTTTTGGGACATTGTTACTTCAAGCCTTTTTGGATTGTTTCACTATTCTAATGGACAATATCTTTGAACTGTTTTTCTATTCAATAAAGTAGTTAGCCTTCAGTCCGTCTCTGTGTGTGTGATTAAGGGGCCGGTCAGTCCGTGCATCGTGACAGAGAATGGCGAGGCTAGAGTGGAGGGAAAAATCCTTCTCTTTCTGTAATGGGGGTGGTGAGTGGGACCCAGGGAGTGCAGGTAGGAGGCAGGGATGCCTGGCTGGATGGCTGGGCAAGAAACAAGTTCCTCCGGCCCATGGCTAGCCCCAGGCCTGGATTAACACTTTTTGTGCCCTAGGCCACACTTTGGAATTACGCCCCCCCACCCACACACACACCACTCAGACCCACACTTGGCTGGCTTTCACCATGGTGCCTCCGGAGCAGAAGAGAAAGGCGAGTAGGCACCATCCCACCACCTCCAAGATCCCCATGCATTCCCACTGGCTGGAAAGCTCTGTTGTGCTCTGAAGGTCTCCTCGGGAGTCGGGAGGCTTGGGGAGAGCACAGCGGGTGCAAACTCGCTCCAAAGGCGTGCACAAGAGAGAGAGAGAGAGAGAGAGAGAGAGAGCGCGCATGAGAGAGACAGAGCGAGAAAGAGAGAGTGCACGAGAGAGAGCGCGAGAGAGAGAAAGAGCGAGAGAGAGAGAGAGAGCGAGAGAGAGCGTGTGACATGGAGCAGAGACTTTGTGGGAGAAGGAGCGAGGAGGGGCATGAGAAAGGGGGAAAGAGGGGTGCGGACCAGGTTTTTTGTCCGTGATCTCCCCCCGCTTGCACCCCTAGGCCATGGCCTTGTTGGCCTTATGGGTAATCTGGGCATGGCTGTCCCAGAAAGAGACAGGCAGAGACCACATTCACATTGAGGCTTTAACACAGGCAGCCCTGGTATTCTGTAGTGAGCAGAATTCTAGGAAATATAGTTTAGGTTGGGGCCTTTTGAATTCTCTGGCAAGAGGTCCTTGTTTTCTCAAACTACATTTTCCAGAACTTTTCCCTGAAAAATTTGGTGTTTATTCTCTAAAGGCATTTTGAGACAAAAGGGTATTGTAGGAGTTGAATCAACCCTGTGAGGTAGGCAAAATTGAGAGGCAGTAACGCCAAAGTTGTTTACCAAGTAGGTTTCCTAATATTACTATTACTATTCTTATTATTATCACAACAAGATGTGTCCACAGCAAACAAGATCACTCAGCTGGCTATTGTATTGGATCACACATCAGACACTTCCCAAGAGTCTAGGACTGTGTGATGTATCAACGAATAAAGCCAATCACCACTGGGACCACCTTGACTGGCTTGTGCCAGAGTCTTTGCAGTTCGATCTTCAAATCCTCATATCGTGTCAGCTGTTCCAGTTACACAATATGATGATTTCAAAGGTTGGATAGGCATCTATTGGGGATGCTTTGACTATACTTCTTTTTCTGCCTGGCAGAAAGGGGAGGGGGTTGTACTGGATAGCCCCTGGGGTCTTCCAGTGCAATGGTACTGTTAAGTTTATGTTGCTTAAAATTCCCTAAAAATCAGTGGATGTGCAAATCTTTCTGAAACTTGAGGGAATGGTGCCCTGATTAAGATCGGGATACAAAAGTTTTAAATAAATATTTTTTTAAAATAAAATAAATACATACTTCAAAAAAGAATCAGGGAGAATAATATAAGTTGCTGTACACTTTGGCATACCACCCTCCCTGTGATGAAGAATGGGGCTCTGGAATCACCTCTTTTTGCTTCTGGGACTCCATACACACACACACACACACACAAACATACAATCTTCAAAATTCAGCAGTCAAAATACAAGTATTTTCCCCAATCCCACCACATCACCATCCCCCAGCGTAAACCTCTACCGTGACTTCTCATTACATAATACAAAGGAATACTATTGAATATTTGTACCTCATCATGTTTGAGCATTTAATCATTTCCCCCTGGTTACCATTTTATACACAACCATCTGTTTAAGGTTCTTAGAAAGTATTCATTTTATTTTCATCATCCTTCTGGGACCTGAGAGTATGTGAAGAATGCTGTCCATAGGTTACCCTAGAATCTCTTCCTTCGCATCAGTTCTTGGGATTTGGAAGGGAATGCCTTCAGTGGGTCTTCTAACTAAACCCATGACTTTAGGTTGCCCTCAGAGTCAGGTGCTTTGCCCTGATTGATAGATTGAGGAGTTGACTACAGTTTGACACCTGGCCTTAGCTAGATCCACATCCAGTTGTTCTCCTCATTTCCTTGCTCAACTCCAGGCACAATTCTCTTAAACAGGCCCAAATTTAATCCAGTTTTCTGTATCTGGTTTCATTAATTCGCAATTTGTCATCATGCTAGCGAACAGAAATTTGGGGGGGTCTTGCCATGAAGGCAGACCAGATAGATCCACCAAATTTCCCAATAAAGATCTCACCAGGTTGAAGAAAATGCCACTGAGTTTTATTCATTCAGCTGGAATAAGGTACTAACCGCGATTCTTCGTCCATGTTAGTACAAAGCATACATGCAATACATACATTTTAATAGAAAAAACAGAACTGCCCAGGTTCAAACTTCCCGCCCTCTGCCCCTCTGCTAGCTTCCATCTGATTGGTTGGAGTCATCAGATGCTGGGAGGTGCTGCTGGTTTGGCCGTGCCTCAGCCAATCGGGAAGCTAGTGCCGACCAATGGGAGCGAAGGAAGGCTCAAATATTTGTTCAAGGGGCCAGTGATTTCCCGGGCGCCCTCAAGCTGGCCTGGTATTTGTCTTTGTGTGAATCAATAAACATCTTAGTCAGGCCTGGTGGCCAAACTCCCAGTAGTCCTTTGTCTGAGATATGAGTAATTGGTGATGGTGTCCTGAGTTTTGGCCCAAAGGGAATAAGATGAATGGGGGAGGCAGTTGAAATATGTAAGCTTTCCGAAGGCTTGATATTTCTTTTATGATGAATAGGAAATCTCCATGGGGCAATCTCTCCAGGTGGTCAAAACCTCAGAGACCTTCAGGAGATTGCCCAGGGGGACACAAATTCCTTGCAAATGGCTTGCTCCGAAGTTTGAAGGAAATACATTCGCCCTATTGTTCATGCAGGTATCTTTGATTGCACCCAGAGATAAGGAAATTCCTGGCCTAAGGGTGTGAGTTTCTCTTGAGCCAAAGTGTGTGTGCTGGTTCATGAAAAGATGACACTTCATATTTCATTTCATAGGGGGACACAGGGGAATAAAACATATAGGAAAATACATTCAGGTAATAGGGGAATAGGAACCATATTTCATATCAACCCATCCCACCCCCATCCCACAGTCCATGAGTGTTGGGATTAGGAATCAGGAGCTGGAGTCATTGAATTATAGGAAAAATTCATGAAAATAAGTCTTTAGAGAGTCCTTGGAAGTTGGGAGAAAGACCAATTGAAAAGCATGTGCTGAGGAAAAGCCTTGTCCTTGGAGGTAGAAGCGAATTACAGACCCCAAGCCATCTTGCCTTTCTGGGGTTCCTTGGGAGTAGCACAAGGCAAACCCACATGGGGCACAGGCCTCTGGAATCTTTAAATCATAAGAAATGTCCTTAAAAGTGAACGGAAAAGGAGATAACTTGGTGTGTTTGGGTTATAGAAAACATTGCCATGTGGGGCCAAGAGAAGAGCCTTAGGTTCCCACATGGAGAGGAAATAGGGGATTAGTGCACCACTCCCGTCTGGTGCCCTGGGTGAAACTATGAATCCCTTGGTTCTTAACTATCTTATACAGAGCCCAGAGAAGGGGGTTACCCTCGCTATCAATCCAACGTCATCTAGTGGAGAGTTATAAGTAGACAAACAGATATTGTTCACAATGTTGTTTAAAATAAACGAACTTGATATATAAGATATGAGACGGCAATCATACCCCTTGCTACAAAAATAGCCTTCGAGCAATGCCCTATTGAGGAGCAGTTGTTTCTCAGCAGCCCGTGTAAAAGTGTCTTTGTTTATAATTAATGACTTAAGAGAGATGTTCTAGACAGTCCACTATTTAATGGCTCTGTGTAGATTCCAAACTTATTTCCATCTGGGCTTCTGAGTAATGGTGTATATGTGCTTCTGTGATTTTTGTTAGTGTTAGCAGAGGAGTGGATAACTTGTCTTTGGTGAAAATTAAACAAAAGAAAGAAGAGAACACTTGACAGCCACTTCATCAAATAGGAACAGATCTCTCTAATCTTGACTGGATGCTTAAAGGGAAGAGCCAACAAAGCATTGATGAAACGCCACATGACTCCTCTCTTCTCTTTTTTTGTTTCAATCTTTAAAAAGGAACACAAAGGTCTCATTTGTTAGCACTAATTTATAAAGAGTAAACCCCATTGTCTACATTGGGATTGATGTAGTGGCAGCAAGGAAGAAATTCTTGTATGCAATTGTTGTGCCTGTGGCTTCTGTGGCTTCAGGGGTTGTGGGTTGTGGTGGTGTGCAGGGATCTGTGTGATTTTCAGTACACAGGACCAAGGTGATGAAACTCTGGAAAAGCAGTGAAGGGAATTTAGTTTTTCTGAGAGTCCAGTGGGCGGGAATTGAGACACCTGGCTTGCTGATTCTAGCCGCAGCTGTTACTTTCCCAGGGAAAAGGGAGGGAAATGTTAGAATGTTGAGATCTTGTTATTAGCCCTGTAAAGGTTGGAATTCAGTTCCTGGTCAACTTTTGATTCTACTGAAGCAGTTCCATGAACTCCTGATTTCATGATTTTTTGGTCATTCATGACAGAACTTTGAGCTTGCCTTTTTTTGGGACTATCCTAGTTTTAAGTTCTGTTGTTTCTTAGGGGATTTGTATTCAGAGATCTTACAACTTAATTAGCCTGAGGCTTTGGGAACGTTTCCTGAGATTTCCTCGAATACTTTTTGCCTTGGCTATTTTCATGTTTACTGTTATTTTTTGACATTGTTTACTTCAATAAATAGACTGTTATTTCCAGCCGTGATTGTGTGAATATTTAAAGGGCCCTGGTTCATGGCCGGTGTGCGACAGTAATGTACAACAGAAACAATTGGACCAGAACATTTACACAATTTATTTTGAGTTTATTTATTGGTGTAAGTTAATGATAAATGAAGGGAATTAATTAGAGAAAGGAAAATGATTTGCAGCCAGATTTGGCCAAGAAATTACTATAGGGGCTGGCTTTAATTAATTGGAGTAATGTGAAGTGGTGGTCCAAATTAATAGAACAATTTATGAAGGATGATTATTATAATGGGAAATTGATTGTCTTGTAATCCGTAAAACTTAAAATTCTAGCAGTTTTATATACATTTCCAGTTATGAAAAATTTCAGAAGCAAACTTTATGTCTTTTTTTCTAGGAGATGACTCTATAGTCCTTTTTGGTGTCCATTATATCCAAGGTTCATTTGGAGACAGCAAACTTTTAGTTAATAATATAAAAATGAATATTCCTCATTTATAAAATGAGGAAGCTTCTTTTTCAGATGAGTCAATATGTGACACCTTTGAGATGTAACAAATTCAGTGTTACATTTATTTATTTATTTATTTATTTATTTATTCAATCTTATATTCCGCTCCTCCCTGCAGGCTCGGGGCGGATCACAACATACAATAAAACATGTAGCACATAATAAAAGCATATAACACACAACAAAGCTGTCACGATGCACGGACTTGACCGGCCCCTTAATCACACACACAGAGACAGAATAAAGGCTAACTACTTTATTGAATATAAAAACAGTTCCAAAGAATATAGTCCAATAGAATATGATGTAATCCAAAAGGCTTGAAGTAACAATGTCCTAAACAACGTGGCAAATAGGCAAAAAGCTTGGCAAGGCTCCGCAACCGATGCAGATCAGGAAACAGGGCAAGGCTCCGCAAACCGATGCGGATCAGGAACAAGGCAAGGCAAGGCAAGGCAAGGCTTGATGACCACGGCTGGCTTAGCTTGTGGTCCCACTCCGCTTCACGCCTATTCAGGTAAGACGTGGCCGGAGCACTGAGGATTCGTTCCCACGGATCCTATACTTAATCCTTCGGCCGAGGTCCCCGACGCTCTAGGCTTCTGCGTCTCCAATCGCTGCTCACGGACCTCGGCCGGTCTATGCTCTTTGACCATTCCCTTCTGCTAGGCTCTATGTTCCGTCTCCTATCAAAGGTTCGGCCTTGTCTTTCCCCAGCTGTGTTGCTATCTCCCTGAGAGCTCTCCTCCCTAGTCGTTTCCCATGCGCCTTCTTCCATATCTTCCTCAGGAGGCTCCTGAGAAGATCTTCCTCCCGGATGTTCATAACTCTCAGAATCGCTATTTAACTGCACCTGGTTATCTGAATCTTCCCTAGGACCAAAACACATTTCTTCCCAGGCCAAGCTCTCTGTGGGCGAAAGAGGCCCCTGAGGGGAAAGCTGCCCGTCGCCCCAATCATCTACTAGCTCATCCTCTGAATCATGTTCTGGCACTGCTGGTTCTAATGCTAATGGGACCCCAAGTCCTGTCCCCTGCCCTCCAGGCACAAACGAGAACTGCTGTGCTACAAAAGCATAAAACTTTGTGGTAAAATTGATTAAATATATTCAAAATATAATTGGGACATATGTCAGTTTCCCCTCTGGTTTCAATTAGGGACAATTTCCTTAACTTTCCATACTTTTACACAATTAAGTACAATTTCTTTCATTTGAACGTTGAGCTAGAAATAGGGATGAGAAGAAAATTAAGTATAGTCATCAAGTTGCCTTAGATATTTTTTTTGGTGGATCACTTATTTTTAATTATTAATTATTGAAATTAAAGCCAACTTTGAGATGTATCTATGTTCTACCTCGTACCCAGGTTTTTCAACCAGATGGTGGAGCTGGGATGGGGAAGAAGTGGAACACACAGCCACCAGTCAGTTGGAAGCAGCTAACTTGGAAGGTTCAGCAAAAGCAGAAGAGCAAGTGAGCAGAAGTCTCAGCCTCTGCTCTTGACATATATATATATAGGAGGCAGCAAGGAAGCTTATCTTACTCTTAGGCCTTAGGTTTTTTTTCTTTCCTTTGCTCATAAATTTTGTCATTGGGGAAAAGGGTCTCACAGAAATGGGGGCATTTGGGGAGCTTAATCTCCGAAGGCCAGGTGGAAAAACCAGGTTTTCAGTTGTTTCCTGAAGGATTCCAATGAGGGGGCATTCCTGATCTCTCCCGGGAGGGAATTCCAAAGGTGGGGGGGGGGGGGGCAGAGGAAAACGCTTTCTCCCTAGTGCTTACAAGCTGAGTTTGTGAGACTGGCGGGGCGAAAGGAAGGCCTTCCCTGAGGAGTGAAGGGCTCGGGCTGGCTCATGGGAGGAGAGCCTGTCACAAAAGTAGGTGGGTCCCAAACCGTTTAGGGCTTTGTAGGTAATCACCTGCACCTTGAATTGGGCTCGGAAAGTAAACGGCAGTCAGTGGAGCTCTTTGAACAGGGGGGTCGACCGCTCCCTGTAACCTGCCCTAGTTATTAATCTGGCAGCCAAGCATTGGACAAGTTGAAGTTTCCAGGCCATCTTCAAGGGAAGCCCCACGTAGAGTGCATTGCAGTAATCCAATCTAGAGGTAACCAAGGCATGGACCACCATGGTCAAGTCAGACTTCATGAAATGTCCTTTCCCAGTTTTTAATGAAAGTGATACATATATATGGCAAAATTATCTAAACTAAGACCAATTTGCTCGAAAGCCTTTTAAAATGTCTTGTAAGTTATTAAAAGGAACCACTTTTTCAATGGTAGCATTAGAATATCCTTCAAGGCAATTTAAATAGGGTGATAAAATACCCCCCTCATTTGTGAAATGTAGGTTAAGGTGTTTTTTCTTCTCAAAAGCAGGCTAATTGTTCTAGATTTCTAACATAAAAACATGGGTGACTGTGATAATAATATCCAAGTCTGATCTAGCTATTTAATCACATAATTCCCAATGGCTTAGATGCAGTGTTGTTAAAAGTGCATAACCTACTTTTAAATGCGTGACCTAGAAATATCCATTTATCTATTTAGGCTGTGATCCTGTACACATATGTATTGAAGACGTTGCATTACTTCTGAGTAAACATAGGATTTTTTTGTGCTAGAGTTTAAAATAATAGATAGTAGCTAACATGAGTAAAACAAGCAGTTAAATAATTCAAAGTTTACTTAAGATACCATAACATAACTTGAAGTCCAACATAACATTGGCAGTGTTACTGATTGTGTGCATTTCTCTAACCCTCTTGCTGATGTTGTTGTTGTGTTCCTTCAAGTTGTCTCCAACCCATAGTGACACTAGAGCTAACCTATTATGGAAAGATTTTTTTCATAAGGGCTTTGTTTGCCTTTGCTTTTATTTGAGGTGAAAAAAGATGTGATTTCTTCAAGGTCAGCTAGTAGCTTTTCATAGCCAAGTAGATATTCCAATCCTGGTCTCCAGAGTTGTAATTCAATGCTTAAACCACCAATACACTATGCTAGATCTTATCCTCTATTCAATTAGGTAATGAACTTTATTTCAACCAGGCTCAAATAGGTCTGCAAAAAAAGTATCATGATGAACAGCTTAAGCCAAGAATACACTAGGGCTAATCCGGAGTGTCATATACTGGATCGGCTCCTGAAGAGGAAAGTCCCTACTTCCTAATCGTGCAAAAGAAAGTTCAGTGCTGCTGTTCTGATGGCCACACTTGCCTAGTCAGGATACCAGTGAAGCCTTGAAAAGTAATGTGGTATAGGTACTGTTGTCATTATTAATATATTACTTCCAAACTATGAGTTGATTAAGGATGAAGTATTCTTGAGTAGCCTAACTATGCCAACAGTGCAAAGACAACAATGGCGGCAAATTACAATAGCCTTGGCCATTAAAGTGACTAAGGAGGAATAGTAGTGATACAGGAAGTCACTTCAGTAGAGGAAAAGCTGTGTTGCAACCTCATGAACTGGTTGGGATCCAGCACATGTGCTTTTTTTGGTGATGGAGATTAGGGGTGTGCATGATTTAATTTTTTTGTGTGCCAGATTAGAATGATTCAGCGGATTCGGATGAAAAAGTGCCTCGCATGGTGCATCCAAAGCCTTAGCCAGTACAGCTCATAGTGGCCAGATCGTTTTAGATAATGAGAGCCAGTAATGGGGAACAATGAAACTGAGTGGCACTCTATCTGAGGCAGTGGCACGTGGGCAGGGCAGCCATGATAATCAAGAACGTTCTGGCTCCTCCTTTGCTTTCTTCCCCAGCAGGCTTTTCCATCCCTTCCTGAAGGCCCTCCGGTATGCCTGCTTGAGACAAATGGGAACTCCCTTTCCCAGCAACAATTTATGATGCAAGCATTGAAGAAGCCTTGTGAATGAGAGTTGAGGCTTTTCTCTCTGTGTTTCTCATGAGAACAAGGGAGAGAGCCTTTTCCTCAATGCCCCCCCGGTCTATGAAATGCACTCCCTGGTGAGATTAGGCAAGCCCCTACTCTAGAGAATTTCAAAGAAGAATCTTAAGACCCGGTTCTTCTGCTGTGCCTTCGGAGATTAATTATATGGTCTCCTACCAACATCCACCCTCAATATATACTTTGAGTATATATATACCTTCCCCTCCCTTTATGAATGTCCTTTCTTGACCTCTTTTTGAAAGAGTTATCTCCCTCACAAATAATGTGCCCCACTGCTATCTCATCCCCCTGTTTTTATCCTTCTATTTTAATCTGTACATGAGGCCCACTCAGTGTCCTGTGTCATAAATGGTTTATTTTATTGTAATTTTATATTGGTTGTAGTATTTTGTAGTTGATGTTTTATGTAATTGATTATGTTGTTTTGATTGTTTTTATTGTGTTGTTGTGTTGATAGGCTTGGCTTCATGTTGGGAAGATGGTGGCGGGGTACAAATAAAGATTATTATTATTATATTATTATTATTATTACTCAGCCAATCAGAGGCTTGGCTGACTGTGTCCAGCCATTCTCCTCCTCTCTCTAGACATGCTCTTGGGACTTCAATTCACAGAACCCCCTCTTGTGTGGTAAAAAAATTAAATTTCCAAAAAATTAGTGGAATGGTGAAACATTCTCAAACTTGGCAAGCTTGTAGTGGAAGATGTGACCTACAAGTGAGTCAAGTTTCATGCTGATAGGCCTAGAAATGATGGAGAAATGAACCTCTATTTTTTTCATTGGCACCAATGGACAATCCCTCCTGAATTTGGGAAGTTCCACGAAAATGGAACGGGGGGCAGCCAAAAATTGGACACCAAAAATGGCATGGTTTCTGCCAAATGTCATACCCATAATGGAGATAGCTTTCACACACACACACACACACCAGCGCTACTGTCGCCCTCTAGACACTTGTAACCTCCCTTGATAAACCACAGAGTTCAGCTGAGGTACAAAAGGTTTATTTAGAATAACTGGTTATAGGAAAGAGGCTAGAAGTTAGTCTAAGATGCCTTAAAGTAGCACCAGTAAAATAGCAGCAGTATTCCAGGAAGGTAACAATGGATTATAGTCCCGTAGCAATCAGGATTCAAAGCAGGATTCAAACAGGCAAAGTCTCTCACTGGCAGCAATGAGTTGCACTCCTTTAGCAATCAGGAACAAAGCAAACAAAGCAAAGGCTTGTGTCCAAATGGGCTGGATCCAAGCAGGGCAGCCAGCGAGCTGGCAAGCAAATTTCTTAAGCAGGAAGGCCGAAAGACCTGTTCAGGAATCCATGATCTTGAGATGCAAAAGTTGGCTCGAGATGGAGAGCCCTTCCAATACCAAACGGTTATAGTTCTGTAACCCTTTGATCTTACGATGTAGTTTACGTCGAGTGCCATGGTTCACACGATGGACTGCAGCTGCTGTTTAGCTAACCTCAGCAGCAAAGGTATGTGAGCCCAATTAGCGCCCACATCTGTGGAAAGGAGTCACCCATCTCCTGGTCTCCAGCGTCTCTGCTTATCGCCGGGAATAACAGACGTGGCCTTGCATTTTTCAACCTGCCTGCCTTGCAATGGATTCACAGGAGAAAAGCAGACAGGCTTGGAGGATACCTTGATGCCAACATGGCTGGAGTGTGGTTCTAGGGAACTTAAGGCCTGGGGCCTGACAGCTACATGGCATTGCAAATAGCACACTATGCCAGTGTAATGGATGTTATAAGGCAACAACAGTACAACCTAACAAACCTTTTTTCTTAACATACTGTATATTCATGTCATTTTAGATTAAAAATCTTTTATACTGCTCTTTTGTTTTTATGCATCAATCACTATTTTATTATACTCTTGCATTGAAATGAGTAAAGGACCATTAACCTCAGTGTTGTTACAGTCAAATGTTAGGTGATGTTGAACTAAGAGTCACAGAGTTTAGCAAAACCATTAAGGATTAATATGGTGTTCTGGTAGGGGTCAATGGTTTAATTACTTAGAGCAATTTGAAATCTTGCTTTCTTCAGCCTTTTATCTGACCTCCTGACTTCAGTGGCATTAAACAAGGGCAACATGAAATCCAACAACTCCATATTTAACCTGAATTTCCACATTGTAGCACAATACTTGAAAGTTAATTAAATGCTAATATAAATTTATGATTCATATCACCTACACACCAGATTGTGGATGTTTCAATTCCTTCAAAACATACAGCTCATCAAGTTGTGGAGGGTGAATGGAAACTTCCATGAAATGAGGTAAATAGTAACTAACACATAATTAATACCACCAGCCCTGCCACCTACCAAGGTTCCCCTATTGACTCAGTCGCAGGTCCATGGGTCATCATACAGAATGAGTTTCAAAGGGTTAGCTGCAACACACAAATTGTCTTTCTTGTATTCCAAAATATATTTTTTATTTATTGAAAGTATATATCCAGAATCACTTGTCGTGGAACATATATTTCTTCCCAAATGGGGTTGTGGAATTGTAGAGTCGATCAAAACAAATCATATAAGAACTCCCAAAACGGATGCATCACAAAAATCATCATATATAACCATATATTGGGCTTGTAGTAAAATCCGGATTGAGGGGTTCATAAGGGTCGACGGACTATATATCAAAAGGCCTCTCCGTTTCGCCAGAGAACTGGCTTCATCATGCTGCTTTGAGGACACCCTTCCTCTCTCTTTACATAGCCATGGGTCATCATACCCAGGACTTCACTAAGGGTTACTCAGTGCCAAGTGGAATACTCCTTCGCCCAACCATGTATGTGGGCTTGTGATTTATGCTCATACTGTGTATTAATCACATGATTGATTATTTGCATTACATTGTACTGTTTGTAATATTGTTCTGCTATTGAGCATATGCTGCCATACAATATAGTGGTTTTTATCTATATATGCTATGTCTTGGTATTCCTTTGACACTGCCCCTTTAAACATTGTGGTTTAGCAGTGTGTATAGAAGAGACTCCACACACTAACTCAAAATTCTGAAAACGAATGGCATTTCCCCCACAAAAAAAGAGATAGGAAGGATACAAAACTAAAAGTGTAACACCACTACCTAGATGTACTGATGAGGCATAGTTTGTGATTTTGAGAACACTTACTGGTAAAAGTTAACATGAAAAGGAGGATGAGCTTGAAAAAAAGGATATTCTTTTTGGACCAAAATACTGTATCTTCTAAATTTCATAGATCAAAGCTGGTACATGTGTGGCCATCAATCTCAATATGGTCAAGGTGGTAAAGTTATCAATGAAAAAGAACATCAATGAGAAAGAACAGGAGAAACTTGGCAAGATGGCAAAGTGAAAACAGCCCTGTTGTTAAGTTTCCATGGAGCTGTTACCAGCTCTGGTCACACTGTCTTGTGTCATGTTTGGACTTGTGGAAATTTCTACCTGGTATGGGAAGATTGGAGAGATTATTCAGATAAGCTCCAATTTCTGATTGTAATACTTGTGTAGAGACAGCCAGTCATAGAGACAGCCAGAGCTAAGAAGAAAGATTCACTGTAGGTGGTTGCTGTTCCCATAGCACAAATGACACCAAAGTGCTTTTTAATGCCTCCGAAGGGAGGAATTAACCACCACCTTTACCCACTCGGCCAATCCCCCTCTGGCTTCCTTTAAAAGCCAGGATGGGCAGGGGTCTAGGATGCATGTGGTTGGCCTCATTCCTCCAAGTATCTTGTTCACATCCTCGGGCTTCACCAATTGAAATGAATCCATCAAAACCGGACAAGCAGGTGCTCGTGTTACATCCTCAGAGACTGCCGTTAACATGGTGTCTAAGCCAGAATGGACCAAAGCGACTTTGTCTAAAAAGAACCGAGCAAAAGCTTCACAGAAGGCTGCCGAGTTGTCAGGTTTCCCATCATGGATGGTGGGATTTTAAAGGCCCCTGATAGGCCTTATATAGTCAGGGGCTATGGTAATTGAGGGACCGTCTCACCCCATATCAACCCCAGAGGTCACTGCACTCCACTGATCAAAATCTTTTGATGATTCCTAGCTGCCGCTCATATCGGCTGACATCGACAAGATGGCAAGCCTTTACGATCATAGCTCCAACTCTTTGGAATGCTCTGCCAGAAGATGTGTGAGCTTTGAGAAATCTAACAAAGTTTTGCAGAGCATGCAAGACATTTTTATTCCAGCAGGCTTTCGGGGTCTGATCTGGTTAATCAGCTGTCAATATTTTTATAGTTTTAGTTAAGAGTTTAATTTTGGTTGTTTTAAAGTGTGTTTTTTATATTCTCTGTAAGCCATCCTGAGCCCTCGGGGAAGGGCGGCAGACAAAACTGAATAAATAAATAAAATAACTCGAAACAACTCTACTGGATGGTTCTTTGCAGACGCAATATTGGCCGCAAAGAAAGATTTCTTTGTGGCCTTTATTGCCACGGCATATGCCCTTAGAAAGGCCGCAAGCCGTGTTTGATTTGGCTCGCTCGGATCTGAATGCCACACGCTCTCTAGTTCCCTTTTCCTTCGCTGCCAACTTGTTGAACCAAGGAGCTGGTTTAGCTCGGCTACTTGAGAGGGGGAATTCTAGAGCAATCATGTCTATTGCCATCAGGAATCCATCCGGATCCATAAGCCTCCTGGGGCGGACCAACTTAATAGGTCCTCCACCCCTGCGGAGGTTAGGGGGTGAAGTAAGTCTAAACCTGACCAGGTAGTGGTCGGTCCATGGATATTATCTCATGTAAGTTTTCCTCTCCATCTTCACATGCTGGCAAAATGGAGTCCCATGGCAGCTATCCTATGACACACAGCCACTTCCTGTGGCTGCTCATGGAAATCTGTCTTGCCAACCGGCGAAAATGGTGGGAAGACTCCGTTTTCAGAAGTCAGGTGTTACCTGACTCCTGAGGAAGCAGGGGAAAGTGGTAAGAAAACAGGGAAAGGATGTAGGATGACTGGCCATCCCTGAAGAAGGACTTTGCTGGGGTAAGATATGTCCCCACTCTTCCAAATACTTTCCCCCACTTCCATCCCGCCGATGGGATAACATCCTAAGCTGCTTGTGTACCATTTCACAGTGAATGTAGTAGATCGTATGATTGAATACATTCTCCAGGGACAAGATAGAGGGTGGCATTAATGGGCTTTGATTCTCAGCAAATGAGTTTGCTATTGTCTTTTTAAAACACAGAGGCATCAAATGTCAGGATCCAAATGGCACAAAAGACTTTATCAGCTGTTTGTCAAGGCCAAAAAAGCTTTGGTGCTGCAGGTACTGACTGAAATTATTCCCAACAATACTTGCCTGACGTTCCATATCAAAGCATGACTGACTGGATTGCATTCATCAGTGATTTATTTGTGCACTTTAAACAACAATGCATTGTTCAGAGAGGAAACAACTTAAGTCTTTAAATGATTTCCAATTAAAGGAAGGAAACACATTTAGGCTACTTTCATTTGACATAACTGTATTCAGTACCCGCAACACAAAATAGGCTGGAAATAAATGAATATTCTTTTCATAGATTAAACAGAAAATTGCTTGACTTCAGATTGCAACAAAAGAAGTTTTATACCAAACATGTACTTTAACAGAAAATCTTTTTGCAAAAACCACCCTATACTTTTTACGGTACTTTTTCTAATTTCCTATTTGCTTCCTACAATTTAATGTCTCCTCAAATAATTGAGACAGATGTTACCACAGATATATATACACTAGGCATGGTTTAGAATCCTAAAATGGCGATTCTTATATCAAATGGGGGGGGGTTTTTTTTGATTAATAAAAGAAAGACTTACAAAAAATTTCCCAAAAATTTCGGAAATGTAACTTAAGTACTAACGAAATTCGTTAGTAATTCGTATGCCAGAGCATGCGCATTCCAGAAATCCTAACAGCTGGTAAATTGGCTGGGATTTCTGGGAGTTGTAGGCCAAAACTTGAATAAACCACACTGAATTCTAGATGGGACTCTCCAAATAGGAAGGAGGGAGGGAAGGAGGAAGGGAGGGAGGGGGGTATTCTATTCTTGGAAGCAGCAAAAGAAAAGGAGGAGGAGCCCCCCCTCGCTCCTCGCTGCCTCTCTCTCACCCCGATCCTGAGGGAGCGAGGGCCCAAGTTTGCCCAGGCTGAGAGGAAAAGGAAGAGGCCTGAGGCTGTGATGAATGGTGGGAGTTGAAGTCCAAAACACGTACCTGGAGGGCTGAAGCTGGCCCCTGCGATGGGGCATGGCAGAGCAACGGGGAAGAGAAGCTTCTGAGAGAGCGCAGGGAGAGAGAGGAGGAGAAGCGCGCGTGTGTGTGTGTGTGTGTGAAGCTGGCCCCTGCGATGGGGCATGGCAGCAGAGCAACGGGGAAGAGAAGGGGGGGGAAAGCCTGGAGAGAGGAGGAGAGGCGCGCGCAGGTGTGTGTGTGTGTGTGTGAAGCAGGCCCTGCGATGGGGCATGGCAGCAGAGCAACGGGGTAGAGACGGGGGGGGAAAGCCGGGAGAGAGAGGAGGAGAAGCGCGCGCGTGTGTGTGTGTGTGTGAAGCAGGCCCCTGCGATGGGGCATGGCAGCAGAGCAACGGTGAAGAGAAGGAGGGGGGGGGAAAGCCTGGAGGACTACACTTTCCAGAATGCATTGCCTAGCCTACCTAACAGCAGCGTCACTTCCAGTTCCTCATAGAAATGCGGGAAAAAGAAGAAGCTGAATGAAGGCGGGAAGGAAATGAGGGGGAGAAGACAGGGAGAAGTGAGTAGTACAATAATTAATTAATTAATACTTAAGAATTTCTTACGATCATAACGCAAATTGTTGGCCTCAAGGACCGTAAAAGGAAGTCTACTTCCGGGATCGCGGCAGCGATACGTAAAACCTCAAAAGTCCCATTACATACGAATCTCTTACGAATCCTTTTAATTTCCGTTTCATTTTTCTCATGCCTAATATACACACACACACACATATATATATACACACACACAACATTGTAGAAGTGAGTTTCTGCTCTTATAATAGGGTTTTCTCTTGCTCCCACACCCCACAAACTACTAATCTGCTTTTGAGAGTCCCCCAACCAGATTTGGGGAAAATAGGAGAGTTATATTGTGTTGGATGGGGTTACACTCCCCCTGAAGACGCAGGTTCGCAGTCTGGGAGTGATCCTGGATTTATCGCTGAGCCTGGAACTCCAGGTTTCAGCAGTGGCCAGGGGAGCTTTTGCACAGTTAAGACTTGTGCGCCAGCTGTGCCCGTACCTTGGAAAGTCTGATCTGGCTATGGTCATCCATGCTTTGGTTACATCCCGAATAGATCACTGCAACACACACTACATGGGACTGCCTTTGAAAACGGTTCAGAAACTTCAGCTATTCCAACGGGTGGCAGCCATATTACTAACTGGAGTGACATACAGGGACAATACCACCCCCTTGTTATGTCAGCTCCATTGGCTGCTGGTCCATTTCTGAGCTCAATTCAAAGTGCTGGTTTTGACTTATAAAGCTCTATACGGTTCTGGCCCAGCTTACTTGTCCGAACGGATCTGCCTCTACGTCCCACCTCGTAATTTAGGATCACCCGAGGAGACCCTGCTCTCGCTCCCACAACATCGCAAATGGGACGAGAGACAGGGCCTTCTTGGCTGTGGTCCCCCCGCCTGTGGAACACGCTTCCAAATGAGATAAGATCAGCTTCACCCCTCCTGGCTTTTAGGAAGAAATGGAAATTGTGGTTCTGGGACCAGGCTTTTGGACAGCAGACATAATTAGCACTTTGGTTGGAAATTGACTGGAATGGCGATACAGCTGATGATACTGTTTTATCGTTTTAATTAATACTTTATGTTTTGTTTTAATTAATGATTTTTGTATTTTAATTGTTGTTGTATTATTGTAATTGTTTATATGTAGCGGCATTTAATCGTTGCTAAATGTAAGCCGCCCTGAGTCCCCCTTCGGGGGTAGAGAAGGGACAGGGTAGAAATACCGAAAATAAATAAATAAATATTCAGTTTTATTGGCAGATAGACAATATATGTATAACCCACAGAAAACATAAATTACAAAGAATTAATCTATCAGATTTTCCCTCTTGAACTTCATTTCTACCTCCCTTCTCCTCATACATATGTCATCTAGCAACAGCTAATCTGCTTTGCTCCCTTTGTTTCCCAGTCACATGACAGAGGACCACTTCACATAGCCACAACCAATCCACTTTGTTCCTTTTCTTTCCCTCTGCTCCGGGCCTGAAAGGGGTGTTTTTTAACAGTTCAAACACCTTAATTATTTTAAGTTGGATAATGGAGGGTCTATGTGCCACTTTTGGTACAGAACATCTACATGAAACCAATCTGGAAGATACCATCCAGAAGCATGGGGCATGGTGCTACCAGTATGTTACTGGCACCCAAATATATTTATCAATCCCTTTAACACACCCTTAGCTACGTATAGTGTGCCTCCTCTAATTAATGCTTGGGGGAGGTAGTAGGATAGATGACAAAAAACTTGGAATGGACTCCAGATACAATAGAGGTGCTTACTATTAAGGGGTATATCTTGGGGTTAGAGTTAAGTTAACCAGTTATGGATGGGGTCAGACTCCCCCTGAAAGACTGTGTTCATAGGGTGGGAATGCTGCTGGATCCATCTCTCCAAATGTCAGCTTACAAAGATAGTTTCAACAGTGAATTCAGACCTTTAACTCAGCATAAAATCAGTTAATTTGGTTTTACCCTTTATTAGCAGAAAATGGGGAATGCACCAGAACTTTCCTGAACTTAGGAATAACTCTGTACTTTGGGGATGGCATGAACAACTGGGCTGGAGAAGGGGAAAAAGAATGGTACTAACATTTTCTGTTTGTCGCCATGGTAATGGCTAAAAAAAACTCTTGAGCTCTTGCCCATCACCTTTGCTGATGTTTGGCATATAACCGAGTACAAAAACCACTTATTATTCTTTGAGGTCATTGGAGGAAAGATAGGATATAAATGTAAGTAATTAATATTAATTTCTTTAAAGTTTTATTCCTCACTCACTATGTATTACTTTCAAGAAAACTGTAAACAAACAATACTGTTTTAAAAACTCTAATCCATCGATTAAGTCAAAAGCTTCTATTCATTGACTGGACTTTATGAATTCACACTGAAAAAGTCTGCAATAAGAAAGTAATAATGTGTAAAGTGTGTAAAGGGTGTAAAGGGTAGATAAACCAACACAGTCTTTTAAGGAAAGTTTTAATGTTTCATCAGATATTCAGTGTATATCATTGCTGCTCTCTGCTGGACAAAATAATGAAAGAAATGTAAAAGTAAATGAGAAAACGTTGCTCCTTTTTCTTAACCAAACTGCCCTCAATATTTATCATAACAATGGATAACCTATACTTGTCACATTGGTAAAATATATTGTGATTGCATATGAATCCAAATGACAAGATTACAAAATGTCTTAGGGAGGAAGACTGAACAACACCTACCAGGAACTTATGCTAGTTCTTGCTTCTGGTTCTGCTGTCAACTAGAAGGTTCTTTGGTTTTCAGTCTCTTGCCCTCTAGTCTAATGGACCTATCCCCCCCCCCTCCATAACAGGTTGTTTTAAAACAAAATCTCTTTTATTCATAATTGAATTAATTTTTAATAATGAATAAACATTTTACTAGGGACTAAATCATGTTTTGGACTTCAACTCCCAGAAATCCTAACAGCTGGTAAACTGGCTGGGATTTCTGGGAGTTGAAGTCCAAAACCCCTGGAGGGCTGGTAATTGCCCACCCCTGGACTAAATGAAAGTTGGGAAAAGTCAATCTCTCCCATCTGTACCTTTTGGTTACCCAATGCAACATCAATAAAGGATCAAGGAGGGCCTGTAGAAATTGCATTTCCCTTTCTAGGATTTTTCCTGTTCATTTGAGTTTCTATCTTGAGTACAGCGATGCAATTTCTTGAGTATTTTATCCTCAAATGAAGGAATGATTAATTCCACCACATTTCAACCTACCACAGAAGAAAATCAACAGAGTTATCTCACCATATTTGAGCATCCTACAGTATTGCAGATGAATTGTTCTGTATAGAACACATGGTATTTTGTGCAAAAATGTTGTTTTCTACACAGAAATTTGTTTCCGAAATAGGAAGAGTATTGTTCTGTGTAGAAAACAGGATATTTGACAAAATCCCAGTGTGTAATTCTACCCAGAATATTTCTGCCACTAAATTTTGGGACATTATCATGTATAATTCTTGCTTATCTATTAGTCTTCCTAGTGAAGTTTCCCAACCACCAAGAAATGTGGTTTGTAACCTGGGAACAAATCATAGTTACCTAAATATTACTTATCTGTTTGTTTATAATTATGTTTGGTACCTAAAAGAGATCATGGATTTTTTGTGATGAACCGTCCACCTATTTCCCTACTTGATCTATTGAAAAGAGTTTTTGATGACATACTGATGATCTCAAGGATGATTTAATCAACATCTATGTCAATAGGCTAGGATTTCATTGTTGACACCCATGGCCTTGAACATTCAATAGGGTTGTCATGGACAGTGTGGAAGCATGAGTGAATAAAGCTGGAGCTCAGCAGTGAATGACAGCTCCCTCAGCCATACGAAGCAGAAATATCTATGGGAGGAGCAACTACTCAGTATGCTTACCAAATGCAAGATATTTCTTCTGGGTATGCTGAGAAGGGGTTAACTGTTTCAGGTACTGTTGCACCGTAGACCTGAATGACCCCTCAGTAATCCACTTGAGATCGGCCACGTTTAAATGCTTTATTTAGAATAAATGGTTAAAGTAAAGAGGCTAGAAATATAGTCTATTGATGCTCTCAAGAAGCAACAGATAGCAGCAAATTGTCCAAAAGAAGCAAGGCTATAGTCCTTTGGCAAACAGGAACAAAAGTAAAGAGAATCTTCTTGCCCCAACAGGCTAATCCAGGAAAGGGTCTTGGCACAAGGCTTGGCAAACAGGGTCCCAGAAGCTAGAAGGCCCAAGGCCCAGGTAGGGTTCTGTGGAGACTTGGCTTGCAGAACTGAATGTTGGTGAAGGATGGCAACCATCTCTGAGACCTAGCTTAAATAGTTCCCACAAGCTTTTAAGTTGTGACGCACTGGGACATCGAAACTAGTTCTCACAACAGTTCTACAGCTGGGCCTTCTGAGGCCTTTCGCATGGGAATGGTATATGATTCCAATTAGCAGCAGCACCTGGGCAATTGGGAGTGAACCCATCTCCGCTTATCGGCCCGAGATGGAGCCGAGAGCCTCTTGTCCTTGAACGGGAAATGAACTGGGAGTCTCTGCAAAGGCTGCCTGGTAGCGGCTTGTTTTCTAGCCTGGCAGGCCTGGCTGGAATAACATGGCTTTGGTCTGGCTTGACCAAGGAATCAGGTTGGGGACCAGGCTGGGGTTTGACAGCTATTGTGGATTTAAGAAAAGAATGGTCTCTGTTGTGAAGGTAATTATGGCTAACTGAGAAGAGATCCAGCAACAGGTAAAACTTGTGAATTTAGGATCTACTAGAGGAATTAATATTGTTACCTGTTTGCTTTGCTTCAACATCAGTCCTTGAGCCAAGACCCTGGACTCTTGATCTCTCATTCTTGTGAAAACCTGAACTATCCTTGGACATTGACTTTGGACTTTGAGTCAACCTTGTGTCTTGGACATTTCTGGTTTTCATTTAGATTTCTTTCTTGTGTATTCCTGTGATTGCTAGACATCTCTGTGGACTTATGGGCTCAATTTAAGACTGTTTATGTGTGTTCTGCATGTATTTGGGCATCGAGGCTTTGACAAAGGCACACACTTAATTCCATTTTTCTGGGTTGGAGGATGATGCTCTAAAACAGTGGTTCTCAACCTGTGGGTCCCCGGATATTTTGGCCTTCAACTCCCAGAAATCCTAATAGCTGGTAAACTGGCTGGGATTTCTGGGAGTTGTAGGCCAAAACACCTGGGGACCTACAGGTTGAGAACCACTACTCTAAAATTAAAGGGATTAACACCCATTGACTTGTTATCTCTTACTTCTCACTGAGGTTTAGTTTTTTTGGCAGTCATTTCCTTTAGGAAGAGTATTTGTCCTATTTAAATGATGCATTACACTCTCCTCAATGGTTTTCATATAAGGTCTGCTTTTCATGATATATTGCATCTCTTGAAATTGCTTAATACATATTAATATAAAACAGTGAAGAGCTTGACAGAGTTAAAAGATGTCTCCTTATTACTTTCAAACCAATCTTAATTTCAAAGTGCCCTGAATTTCCAGCATCTAGATTTATCCATTTTGAATTTGACTTCTAGGTTTTACTGGCTTCAAAATGCTGACTTTCAGTTAAAAAATAACCAAAATGGATTTCAGAAATTTGTGAAACAGCACAAAATGGTATACACATGCAACTTCCTTTTTTGTTCTATATTCAGCAGCTTAAAGAGAACTCATTAGAGTTCCTTAGAGAAATGTCAAGTCAAAAGTTTAATTTCCAATGAAAGCTAATATATTTGTTACTAAGCAAATAGAAAATGATTTAGTGTCGCTTTCAGTCCTATAAGAAATGGGAAGCTCATATTAACAGTATTTACTGGCTTTAAACTAATGCATTTGTTTCTTCTTATAGTATCATTATTACTATTATTTGATAAAACTTTTTTCCACAGTGTTCTTGATGTATTTTTTAAAATTGTGTATGGTTGGTGTCATTTTAGATTCATGGAACACTTAGATTGCTGCTATTATACAAAAAAGGAACATGCCTAATTTTTCTTTTAAAAAAAGCTATTTAAGATGGTGCATATGTGGTGTTCCAGCCTAGTCAGCCCAGTGGTCAGAGTCAGGCACTGGAGGTCCCAGCTGATCAGGGTCAGCTTGGAGATGATGGATGGCCAGATGGGTATGGGTCTCCAAACGAGAGTTTGCAATGGGATGATGAATGGCTAGAGGGATATAAGGCTGCAGATGAGTTTACTGAGGATTCCATGGAAGCTGATTCTGAATCAGACTATGAGAGGCCTGTCGGCCTTGGTTCCCAAGAGAGAGTTTCTACTCCCTTTCCAGATGAGCATTCTGGAGAAAGGGAGTTTCCTGCTTCTCACTCTGATAGTAATGCACCTGGATCTGCTAATGAGATGAAATTTGACCAAAGGGCTAGTATCAGGGATTCTAGGAAAACATAGAGCTTGAGGAAGGGGGTGCGATGGGCACATCGAAACTAGTCCTCCTTATTAGCTTCTGCCCAGGGGATTCTAGTCAGACCTGAAGCTACGTTCAGCTTGATCAAGTCTCACGTTCAAGTCTCCAAGCTCAAGCCAACCGCCGGAGCAGTATGGACTCAAGTTCATGTTGACCGCCATTGCTGTTCCCTCAAGTACCACGTTTGACCGCCAGAGTGGTTTGCCTTGTTTTGGGACTTTGCTTTCCTTGGGATTTAAGCCGCTTGGGCTTGCAGTTACAGAACTTTATTTGGACTATTTTTGATTGCTTTGTTCTTACTTCCTTGGACTATTCTTCATCCTTTATTCTGAATAAAAGTACATTTATTGCATCCGCCTGTGTGTGTGTGATCTAGGGGGGCTGTCCACGATCTGAGGTGCAACAGCATATTATAAAATATTATAATTTTCAACTCTGTAGTATTACTTTACAGTGAATAATGAAGTTTATCCTTTTGTTGTCTGAATTTCCCACTTTTCATGTTCATTGCATGATCTGCAAATGCCATAATGTACAGTATCTTCGTTCAAATGGGAGCCATGTCATTTTGGTGACTGTTTTATGTGCTCTCCAACTCAACAATATAGTTTATGAGATGTGGTAATCAGAGTTGGATTCAATATTCCAGGCATATATCAAGAGCCAGATTCCCAAACTTTTGCATGGTTTCCTGTTTTGGGTGATGCTTTTCAAGATGGAAAAAGTTGCCAAATGATTTCCTTACAGCCAAGACATTATGTACATTACCTGACTGACATGAGGAACATCACAGTCAAAGGTGAAATATTTGCAATTAGCACTGTCAAGATTCATTACAGTCACTGTTATAGTATCATCATTGAAGCAACTCCTGATTTCCTCATTTAACATTTGTAAACATGTTATTACGTACGAAATATTTAAGAGGGACAGGACACTGTGCACTCAAGGTGCTCAGGGCTTCCATAATTGACTTACTCAGAAAAAGCTCTTAAGCAAAGAAAAATAATTAAGCAGATTTACAATACTTGCTTACTTTAAGCATATGAAAATGAAACTAATAGATGATTTCTAGTTGTCTATTTCTTATGCAAAAATGCCGCACACAATTATGTATTTTTCATATTAAGATTAGAGTGATTGTGAATTAGAATTTGCTCCATTACGCTTTACTTGCAAACTTAAAAAATATAATCTGTTGCAACACACATTTATTATCATCATGGAAATATTAATAAATATATTTAAGTTTTAAGTGGGATAAGACTAAATATTGATGAAATTTGTCTCCTGAATTCTTATAATTCTTAATTTTTGTGACAGCAAAAAAGGACTATAGATGGAAAGAATATTTGAAAATATTAAGAAATGGTCAATAAATATGTTTTGTCCATATTAACACTCAATTATTAATATTATATATATATATATATATATATATATATATATAATTTAATATTAAATCCCTTATAAGAAAAACCTTAGGGTAATGAGGATCTTCACTGTTTAGGACTTATTCTGCACAAAATCTTTGTGTGTGTTCTGGTGCAAAAATAATAACACTCAGTAGAGATATTTTCAGTGCAGAAAATGCTGTGTTCTGTGCAGAAAAAGTAGAAAATTCATACAAAAGACATCTCTAACTACAGCATTTTCTGCACAAAAATATTACTTTGTATATATGAAAAATCCTACATCCTCTGCAAAAAATTTGAGGTGATTTTGTGCAAAATTTTTAAAAAAACACATAAAATTGGCTTGTACTTAAAGGTTCATAGTATCCATTTCTTTTAGAAAAGAGCATAGACTATCATAGAATGAGAAATGGTGAACAAAGGCTAATAGACCAAAGTTGTCATAGTAAAGCTTAACTGGAAGTAAGACCCATGGTATTTCCTTCCGCTCCAAGGCTGGGGAATTAAGCCTGGGAAGAAAAAAGGATATTTACAGCAGAACATTTTTATGAGGAGCAGTGGGTAGTTTGAAGAAAGAAAGAGTTAGATTTATCATAGAGCAAATGTTTTTGAATAAAAACTGGTTTTTTGTACTGTTGAAGCTTTCAAACTTTTAGAACCATGTAACTAGAAGAAGATAAGCTTTAAAAAGTCCTCAAGTAAGTATCCAGATTTTATTGATTTTATTGCAAGAGAAAAAAAGAATCTGTTTAATTATTTTTCATTTCTATTTTTTTAATCACAGAAGAATTGCTTTGGAGATGCAAGCTGGTAATACCTGGGTGACAAGGAGATTGGGTTGAGTTTCTTCATCGCTTATTCGACATGAGATTAGTAGAATGGCCAATGAAAGATATACATGACAGGGCTATATAAAAAGCTAATATTAATTCAATACTGCTGAGGTTGGTCTCACATGGATTAATTATTTGAAGGTACACTGGGGACATCTACACATTTGTGTAAACATTTTTCGCTAACAAAGTCATGTCAGTTCCTGATGTGAAGTTAGAAAGTTGTTTGCCTTGTTAGCAATCCTATTATCAAGAGACATCATTTGAAAAGAGTGCAGCGCATTCAAAAGACAACTGGAAATTTGATTTAAAGACAATGAGGAGAGGGAGATGAGAAAGATCATTCCCGGGGCTAAAAGAGTTCAGCTCAGTGTCATGAATTGATTCTGCTAGACCTGAAATACAAGTAAAGTTATGAGAAATGAAAACCACCACCACAGAACACTGTTGTGAGTAAACTGCAACTACTGATGTTCACCAAGTACAATCTGGGCACCTTTTACACTACAGAATTACAGCACCATGATCCTGCTCTAATTCCCCTGCTACATTTCATGGAGACTTGGACTCTAAAGCACTAGAATCCCCTTGGAGATAATTCTTAATGTTCCTACTGGGCTATAACTATGTAATGTGAAAAGCAAGTTCAAAGGTATGGCCATTACCAGTATTTCTCTCCAGCAAAAAGATCTACAGCAGTAGATTTCATCCGAGGAAGATGGAATTTTAAATCAACTCAATCCAAGTGTTTTGTAATTGGAATGTAATGATGACAAGGATTCTGCAGTCTCACTTTCCCTGTGCCATCCTTTACAGCTGTGGTTCGCTCTCTCCACTGGTGTCCTGGGGATTTCCCCATAGGAGCATTTACACTCCACCAGGATTTCGCATTGTGTTTGTGGTCATACCCCTCCCATTCGAGAACCCCACCCCCATTCCGCAGACTTCTCTCTTGTGTTTGTCCATCTACATCAAGAAGTAGACTTTGGGACATTGTTTACCCTAAACTGGGATTGATTTGCGGACTCTATATGGGACTGAATAGCGATATATATATAGCACTGTCTTCATTGGATATATATCAGATTTTCTCGAATGCTACGGATATAATATAATTTTGATATCTACAAACCATATGTATGATCTCTATTTGACACGATACACTACTATTTAGTAGCACACCTGGTTCATTGCATTGTGTAGTTTCACCGCTGTTTTCACCATCCTGTACAGCTGACATTCACTGTATTGAGTACAAGGTTTTTTTTATTTGTCCCCTTATACAAAATCTGGGTAGCTTTAGGTCCCTAGAGAAAACAGTGGGCTACACCGTGATAACCACGTAGGAGCAAATAGGGTAACAATGAAATCAAGTAGGCTTAGTAAAATGGAAGTATTTCATTAACAATAGTAATAAGCATAGGATCAATCAGCATTAGTAACATATAAATCATGCTTATCATAGCGATAATAAAGCTTATAAATACACATCCTTCCACATAATGGTAGCCTATCTATCAGAAGCCCAAATCGGGGAGTAGGGGGGAGCGATCCCACTGTTTTGGCGCGGGAGGAGATGGCGTGATCCCACTGTTGGGAATGCGACCTGCTGTATGCAGATGCTGGTGCGCTGGCAAATGCCGGCGGGGAATCGGGATGAGGGCAGCCGGGGGCTGTGTTACAGGGAACACAGTCCTCCCCGGAGCGGAGCCCCAGTGGTCACCATTTCCCCCCAGATGGAATGGTCCGTTCTCCATGTACCTTGGAAGACTTGATATGAATATTCAACTGAATGCGAGGACGTCACCCTGCCATTGAGTACACAGCCTATGAGGAAGTCTTGTGACGAAACGGCCCTTAGCCGGCCTGGGAAAGAGCTCGCGCCGTCAGGCAACTCTTGCGGAATGCTCCCACTGGGGCTCCGCTCCGGAGAGGACTGTGTTCCCTGTAACACAGCCCCCGGCTGCCCTCATCCCGATTCCCCGCCGGCATTTGCCAGCGCACCAGCATCTGCATACAGCAGGTCGCATTCCGACACGCCATTCGGCGCAGCTTGGTGCAGCACATCAGCGCTTCTTAGCGCCAACAGCGGGATCGCTCCACACTACCCCCCCCCGATTTGGGCTTCCTACCATCTCCTCCCGCCTTCCACTCAAACATCACCCCTCCTTATCGTCTTTGTGAGCCAGTCTCCATCCCCTACTCTTCGCTCGACCAGGATACCCCTTGGGACAGTCATAGGCAACTGCCTGATAGATAGACTTTGCTGTATTAGTGAGTAGCAGCTCCACCCTTGTGGAAGGATGTGTATTTACAACCATGTGTTCTGTGTATCACTGAATACTTTATTATCGCTATGATAAGCTCATGATTTATATGTTACTAATGCTGATTGATCCTATGCTTATTACTATTGTTAATGAAATACTTCCATTTTACTAAGCCTACTTGATTTCATTGTTACCCTATTTGCTCCTACGTAGCTTTAGGTCTCATCTACACTGACCATTTAATACAATTCAAATCTAGCTTCAAACTGTGATAGCCAAACAACAAACTCTCACAATGGTGAAAGAAAGCCTTTAACGCGCATTCTGTGGTTTGTGTAATCATCATCTGGGCCTCAAATTGGTTCCAGGATTTCCTATGTAACCATCTGAACAGTAAACTACTTTCTTCAATACCTGTTTGAAATGAAATTAAATGGACAGTGTACACAGGGCCTCAGTTGAGTAAAGAAAAATATTATATTATTGTCCTCATCCCAAAAGGATTATGATCAGAAGGTTGTATAGTCACACTAGTGTATATATCCAAGGATTGCCTGGGTGTCGGAGGGGTTACTGCCCCCCTGCTTTTTCGTTTCTTCAACCTTGAGAAAGGCTACCTGACAATGGTTGCATGGCAAAGCTCTGGCAATGGTATGCAGACTCTCTTGTGACATTTTCTTTGCTTCTTCTCTTGCTTTCTTTCATTACTTTTGTCTTCCTGTCTGCCTCTTTTTCCCCTTCCTTCCTTCCCATTCTCTTCATCCCATTCCCCCCTTTCCCTCCCTCCCTTTATCTTCTTTTCTCCTTCCTTCCCGCCATATATCTCCTAGTTACTGCACTACCTTTCTTTCCCAGTGACACTATAGTGGCTCACTGCACTTAGCCACAACCAATCCCCTTCCTTCCCTTAGTTTTAGCTCTGGGCTTTAGAAGAGTGGTCCTTTTAGATTGAACCCCACAAGTATTTTAAGTTGGTTAATGAAAGGTATGTGTGCCAAGTTTGGGCCAGATCCCTCAAGTCATGTAGGAACCTTTGTGGTACAACTGGACAAACAAACAAGCATACTTTGGCTTAGACAGACAGACAGACAGTGTCAAAACCACTATTTCCTTGCTGATATTAAAGTGTCTGACAGGCTGAAAAGAATCAAAATCTCCTTGTGAATGTGGTACTGTGCCTACAAAGTAAACTTGGGATGGTTCCAGACAGCAGTAAATTCTGTGCTAACCTGGGTTTAAAAAATCCAAAAGCTAGCACTTTCTGTGGGTATTGTCTACATGTCCTCCCAGAACCTACCAGGAGAACAGGAGGACACTCAGACCTTCTCCTCAACTCCCCTCCCCTCAAAAATCCCCTTTAAAATAAAATAATCTACGTGGCCACTGTTGCACCTCACATCGCGGACAGCCCCCCCACCCCAGATCACACACACCAGGCAGTTGCAACAAATGTTCTTTTATTTAGAATAAGAATAGTCCAAAAGTAGAAAGATGTAAAGCAATTCGATTAAATCCAAGTATAGTCCAAAAAAGTTCTGTAGCTGGCAAGTCAAACTGACTTAAATCCCAAGGAGCAAGCTACATTAATAAGGCAAACCGCTCCTGCGGTCAAACGGAAACTTAGAGTCTTGAGCATGAGTCCTTCCAAACTGAACGTAGCTTCAGGTCTGGCGAAAACCCTCCCAGCCCGGTCTAATAAAAGAATCTATTTTCTATGTGACCAACGCACCCCCTTTCTCAAACTCCAATCTCTCCACGAGGATCTGATGCTGGCCCTCCTGTCAAATTCCTCCTCATTAGTGGCCCCAGGTACATCGCTATCATGCTGGGAAACTCGATCCTCCCTATCCTTGGAATGCTCACTCGGCAAGGGAGTGGAGAAGTTATCGTGAGAATCAAGGTCACTGGGCCTCTCACTGTCGAATTCAGAACTAACTTCCATGAAGTCATCATTATCCCCATCCTCAGGCCCATACCCATGCAACCATCCATCATCCCAGGCTAATTCCTTATCTGCAGTCTCGTACCCATCTGGCCACCCATCATCCCTGTTCTGACCCTGGGCAGCTGGAACCCCCGGGGCAGCTGGAACCCCCCGGTGTGTGTCTATGACCACTAGGCTGGAATACCACAGCCACCCTTAGCATGGTACTGGAGCTCTCCTGGTGCATAGGAATAACATGCCAGAAGAAGAGGGTCCAGGAGTGATTTTCCTCCCCCCCCCCTTCTCCTGACACATCATTCCTCTGTGCCAGGAGAGCTCCTGCACCATGCTAATGGCAGCCAGTTAAGTTCTTTTATTTTTAAAGGGTTTTTAGGGGGGGGGGGGGAGTTGGGGAGAAGGTCTGAGTATCCTCTTGTTCTCCTGGACTTGTGAGGGGCCAGTCCAGACAGTGGCCATAGTGGGTTTACCCATGCCTTTCATGAAGGCACAGAACAAACCCACTAACAAATATTCTCAGCACAAAACAGTATTATCCTGCTTTGTGCTAAAAGCATTTGCGATTTTGTGGGGCATTATTTGGACACCCACCATGAATATCTGGGAGGGCATGCATTTTTCACCCTGTCTGGATGCACCCTTGGAAATAAACTCATGCCAGTCCAGTTTGGAGTAGGGAGTTGCTGGCAGCCTAATTCTGCCCTCGAATGTGATTTATGAGGATGACACACCACTCTGTATGGCAGTGACATAGAGAATAACTAAATTCAGGGTTTGTATGATAGATTGCCAAGATAGTATGTGGAGGCCACATGTGGCTGGCATGTGAAAAGGTTCTGACCTCTGCTTTTTTAAATAAAAAAATTAATCAGCTTGCTTTAGACTTTCATTTATTTTTGATAAGAACCATTTGAGTTATCGCTGTGTCATAATTAAGAAGAAATGACCTTAAATTACTAAAAAATTTAAAGTACTCCCTTTTGTAATTGTAAAACTATAAGGTGATTAAATGTAAAGTACTCCTTTGTGTCGATTGCAGACCTAGTTACTAAAAATGGCAGAATTATACTCCAGGGAGGCGTAGTTCTTCAATTTTACCTGGTCCTTTGAAAAGGTGGTATCTTCAGCATAAGTTTTAAAGGTCCATTTTATTTTAGACCACAAGCCTAAACCAGAGTAAACTAAGGCATCTTGGCATTTATTAAGCGAGCTTCAGGTAATTTTCATTGAACCTTCTCTTTGTATACATTATATTATTATAGTTGTGAATGTTAGAATAGGCTGTTCAGGCTTAATCATCGATATAGCATTTTACAATGATCTATCTATCTATCTATACATATCAGAAAGTTAGAGATGTTCATAAATGCTCACACATCAACTACATAAATAAAAATAATTTAAAATTCAGAGTACTGTTTGATTTTTCCAGTAGCCACTACAGATTTTTGCATAACATGATTGGAATATGATCATCCAGTCATACAGTTGGCATAATATAATCCAATTTTAGAATTAGAGGGATAATACTATAATCGTTCAATAGTAAAGTTAGAGGGTACATCAAGGGCCATCTAGTTCAAACTCTTGCCATTAAGGAACGGACTGCTAAAATACTTTGTGGATCTAGCTACTCTGTTTTGATTGATTGATTTTTTAAATTGTCCCTCAACCTTTTGGTCTAACTGAAATTTCAAAGGTATTAAAATGTTTCATCACATTGCAATAATCAAGACAATAATCCAAACAGGAGATTAAAGGAATATCATGAGCATTTGCAAAGGTGTCTCTTTATAGATATATTTATAGTTGAATATATCAGCTTAAGTTGATAAATGGCACCCCAAGCCACCAAAGTCACCTGCATGAATAGTGACAATGATGGATTGAAACCTACAAACTACATAAATACCTAATGCAACCCCCACCCCAGAACAGGCTAAATGTCATTTAGCCAGACAATATGAACCATCCGGTTACAAGACTTTATTTTCTTTCTTTCTTTTGGCGGGGGGGGGGGTGTCTTTCAGAACCCATTTATTGCCTTTTCTTGCATTAGCATGCCATGCTAAGACCTTTACCAGCTAAAGGAAACACTCTGTTCTTTTTTAAACATACAGAACCATATAGAGAAAAAAACCCCAAAGCTGGAAACCCGTCACCTGAAGAGTACAGAGTAGAAGACAATGAAAAACACCCAGAGAAGGATATTTCTCAAGGGACTAAGACACCACTTTGGAAATTGCTCCAGCTGTCCTAAAAAGCTCTGTTTAAGGCCTTCACTCTCTCTCTTGATCTTCCAGGTCTGAGGCTGTGGTCGGCTCCTTGCTTTCTAGCATTTTGCTCGACCTGCTCAGATTCGCAAATGTCTCCTTCGCGATCCTTTCTTCCCATTGCTTTTTCAGCAAGGCAATGATCTCCTCCCTCTTCTTCGCCTTCTTCAGGTACTGCTCTTTCATGGCGCTCTTCTCAGCTTGGAGTGCGCCCTGTTTTCTCTCTTCTTCTCTTTCCATCACCAAGACACTATAGTTGGAGGACCATCATCCTTGGGCTATGAGGGTTTGCTGTCGAAGGAGGTCTGGGCAGAAATGTCATGTTTGGCGGCATTGGAGGGCCTCCTTGACCCGGCGCCGGAGCCTTGTCTCTGCCCCCCCCAGCGTTGCTGGGCGGGGATGCCCGTCGAGGCGCCAGGCAGGACTCAAGCGGTGACTGGAGGGTCACCGAGTCCCAGAAGGTCTTGGCCAGCACCACGTCCTGCTCGCTCGAGCCCGTGAAGACCAAGGCTGCCTCGGCCGGGCCTTCGTTCGAGCAGGCCGGCGGAGGAGGAACAACAAGATTTTCTTATTTTGTCTGGACTGAGTTTCATGTTGACCATTATCCTATCCATTACCCTGCTGATGTACTGGTTCAGAAGCCCATTGCTTTCCCTGTATCACATGAAAAAGTATGGCATTGCTGAGGGCATCACTGAAATGCTGGTAATATCTTGGCCCATTTCTTACAGTGATTTCATTGCAAAAGTGTGAGAGGAAACCGAGTGCTGGCAAATGACACAGCAAAACTTCCACGAGGCAGAATAACAGCATCTTCAGCAAAAATATCACATGTAATTTTTGCACATACTAAGTCCCAGACTTTCATGATCCTTGAAAAACATTTTTTAATTTATACATATTTTTCAATTCTTTTTTAATATTCTTTCTATTCTTATCATTTGTATAACCTTGACTCCTGTCCAGATTGATATGCCTCCAGGAAAAAAGGAGGAAGAGGAGAGGGATCACATGGTCAGACTTATCAGTGCAGAGATAATACAAGTCAACAACCGGGAAGTGGCGCGGCTGGCTAAGTGTCAGCTGCATAAGATCTCTCTGACCTGTAGGTCATGAGTTCGAGGCCTGCCCAGGTCGGGGTGGGTGCCCGACCTTAAGTATAGCCTGCTGTTGACCTTTGCAGCCCGAAAGACAGTTTATCTGTCAAGTAGGAGATAAAAGTACCACATTGAGTGGGGAGGCGAATTTTGACTGATTTATGAGGCCATAAAGAACTCCAGGAATCGCTGAAGGAATGCAGAAGAACAACAAGGGAAGCTGGAAAATGCTCTGAGGGATAAGGAGTGCATCAGCTCCCCCTGGTGGCCAGAAGTTTGCCTCTTTGTTCGTCTTTGTTCATCTATGTTCGTCAATATATGTATATGTCGAACTGCAGGGATTGTCTGCAAAGTATATGCATTGTAATCCGCTCTGAGTCCCCTTCGGGGTGAGAAGAGCGGAATATAAATAAAGTAAATAAATAAATAAATAAATAAAAAACCTCCTACACTGGGTTTGGCACTATAATCTTGGCAGAGAGATTTGGCATAGATTCATAGATCCAATGACATCCTGGAGACTCGCAGTTCAATTTTTCCCCCAGTAGGATTTGATAAATGTATAGACTGCCCTAAGATTCTGAGGACAGTCACATACATTCATAAAAATGTGATCACAATACAAATGTATCTGTATAAAGGTATTACTAATCCCCTGATATTTCAGAAAAATTAACCATTCAGTAAATACATACACTAATACAGAGAACTGCTGAGAGAGAGAGAGAGAGAGAGAGAGAGAGAGAGAGAGAGAGATCCCTAAATTACATTTCACACAGTCTACTAACTTCCTTTTTAGAATGTGACCTTGAAGCTCGGTAAGATGGAGTGAAGAGTTCTCCTCACCCATGCACACCTTCTTCCTACTTAGAAAGCAATGTGAGCATCAAGGTCTTGCACCTCAAGTTTGGGTATCAACTAAGGACCTCTTCCCATTGAGGCTGAGAAGCTTCTCTGCACTGCTGACATGGAATGCCCTGGAGCCCATCATATGACACAGGGCTATTTCTGGTGGGGCTCCATCAGACTCCTTATGCTGATCTATAACCATAGTAAAGATTTGTTTGTTCTGTTGGGCTCCGTTCCAGATCATGCTCACAGTGTCGAGAAACGGAACCCAGAAGAAGATGAGGAAACAGGAGAAAGCCAGAGTCATCCTCTTCCACTGAGCACGCAGCTTCGGGAGGGACGCACATGAAGCGGTGAGGGAGGAAGGGGACACCCGCCTAGCCAGCCAGATCAGCCAAATCAACCCTGGCGATCAATGGGGTGACAGATGTCGCAGCCAGATCGCCCTCACATCCAAAAAGCCAGAGTCATTGGGGAAACATCATGGGAAAAGACCCCACAACCTCCACTGGTAAGCGACCACAGTGCAACGTTGCCCCACAGTTTTCCCCCCGTTGTCTCCCAGATTCTTGGCTCCAATGTGATGAGGTCCCAAGATGCTAAATCTAGGTATTGCTGAAAGCAACAGATTTAATTGTGAACTGACAAAGCCATCAGAGAGGGACAGTATCCCCTCAGTATAGTTTTTCTCCTATAACGTCAGTGATACATCATTTGCTTCTATGACACAAGCTTTGACATAGATTCATATCCAATGACATATGTTACACCTCTGTGGCAACAATGAAAATACAGCATATTTATAGGGAAAGCCAAGCCTTTCACCCCTTAACCTTGGTTACTGCAATCACTCCCTTAGGGCCCTTCCACACAGTCGTATAACCCAGAATATCAAGGTAGATAATCCACAATATTTGCTTTGAACTGGGTTATCTGAGTCCACACTGCCATATAATCCAGTTCCATGTGGATTTTATAGAGCTGTGTGAAAGGGACCTTAACGTTCTCTCTCCACCATTTCAAAAGTTAAATCTATTACTATGCTGTTAGAAATAGCAACTGTATATTAGAAAGATGCAGATTGAAATGAAGTGCATTGGAGGAGGGAAGCAGAATTCCAATTATCAAATATGATGTTTCTGGGGAAACAAAAGGTTTGTGGATGTCGTACATATCTACACACTTGTATAAGGCTTGCTTGAGGTTCACCGTAGAGGCAACATTAAAACCTTTTGAATTTAGATCCAATTTCAACCATAATTAGAGTAGATTTATGAACTGAATGGGCTTGTCGAGCCCCATCAATTATGAGACTTCTTTAGTTGGGACTAAGGGCCCTTCCAGGCTGGCCCTTTATCTCAGGATCTGATCCCAGGTTTTCTATTTATAGCAGACTATTTATGGCAGTACAGACTCATATAATCCAATTTTAAACCGGAAAACCTAGGATCAGATCCTGGGATACAGGGCCTGTCTGGAAGGACTCTCAGGGAGGTTTTACACAGACAATATAATCCAGTTTGGAATTAAACAAACAAACCGGTTTCACTGTGCAGTGCCTACACAATCGTCCCAAGAACTGGTTCAGGGCTGGGACAGTGGCCACAGTATTAGCTAATTGTGGATTGGGATGGAATCCAGGACTGCAATATCTGGGGCTAGGCACCTCCTGGATAATGCAGTTTGTTGTTTTCTTAATCAGTTTGCTGAAATGTGTTGCTGCGCACACATATCCATATCCATTAGTGAAGCTTTGCACGAGATATACTGTGATCAGCTGCAGCTTATCTGGCTTGTTCGGGATGTTCGGGTGAGATTTTTAAGCGTTGTTTCAGGCTTGATTCAATGTTACAGTGCACATCGGGAATATGCATTTTGTGGACATCCCACCCTCAAGCTGGCTTCAAACTGCATTCTAGTGCCTGTGTGAAATTGTCCTAAAGTTAGATTTATTCCTAGTACCCCATTCTAAACATGCTACGGTCATTGCAGTTATGACAGTTTTACTCTCAATTGATGGACTTGGCTCAATTAGCTTTCCTTAATCTGTTTCGGCGTCTGCTTTTTTTTATTTTA
Source organism: Anolis apletophallus (assembly GCA_030556195.1). Taxonomy (NCBI): domain Eukaryota; kingdom Metazoa; phylum Chordata; class Lepidosauria; order Squamata; family Anolidae; genus Anolis; species Anolis apletophallus. The sequence continues at coordinate 22,304,652 of JARBWK010000009.1, read as the reverse complement.
AGGAATCAGTCCAGTTTTTAATATTTTCCACGTTTTGAACATATGGTATAAGCAGAGTAACAGCAATACTGTACATTAGGTCAGTAACTTTTAAAGAGGATATTTAAGGCTTATGCCCAAAGCAAATCTAAGCACAGGTTATGGAAATGCTTTTAGGCACAGATGGCAAATTTCATGAAATGCACCTCAGCCACTGCCATAGCTTGACAGCTGACAGATTGCTTTAGTCTTGCTGGCTTAGTTTGGCAACATCACCTGAATTGATGTTCAAAATTCTCATACTTTCAAGATTGTTTTATGTTTTGTTGATGAAGTGGAAATTAATTGAAATTCTTACTGCAATCAAATTAAACCATTAAAGTTTGAAAAGTCAGACAGCACACTTTGAGCCTTGTAATGTTAGGCCTAGGGGCTGTTTCTTTGACAAATCCAACATTTTTCCTAGCACAATTGGGGAGCCCTTCTCAGTATCTGCCACCATCAGAAGTGTTTAGGTGAGCAAAACATCTAGATCAGGGGTGCCCACACTTTTTCAGCATGCGAGCTACTTATAATAAAACCAAGTCAGAAAGATCTACCTACCTCCTCAAGGCTGGAGAAGCTGCTGGTAGAGCTGAAGCCAGGGAAGGGGCGGGGCTTGCACGGCCTGGCTCCGCCCCCTTCTGGCTTCCGCTCTACCAGCAGCTTCACCAGGCTTGAGGATGGCAGTGCCAAGCCAGTGGTGGCATAGCTAGCACAAGGCTGGCTTGGCCCTGCCCTCCTCAAGGCTAGAGAAGCTGCTGGTAGAGCTGAAGCCAGGGGAGGGGCGGGGCTTGGTGGAGTCTGGCTCTGCCCCCTTATGGCTTCAGATATACCAGCAGCTTCTCCAGGCTTGAGGATGGCAGTGCCAAGCCAGTGGTGGCATAGCTAACACAAGGCTGGCTTGGCCCTGCTGTCCTCAAGGCTGGAGAAGCTGCTGGTAGAGCCTCGGGGAGGGGCGGGGCTTGGCGGAGCCTGGCTCTGCCCCCCTCTGGCTTCAGATATACCAGCAGCTTCTCAAGGCTGGAGAAGCTGCTGGTAGAGCTGAAGCCGGGGGAGGGGCGGGGCTTGGCAGAGCCTGGCTCTGCCCCCCTGGCTTCAGCTCTACCAGCAGCTTCTCAGGCTTGAGGATGGCGGTGCCAAGCCAGTGGTGGCATAGCTAGCACAAGGCTGGCTTGGCTCTGCCCTCCTCAAGGCTGGAGAAGCTGCTTGTAGAGCTGAAGCCGGGGAGACGCCGGGGCCTCCGGAGGCCCCGCCTCACACTTTGCCTGCCTCTCTTTCGTCCGGAAGTAACCCTGGAGCCTCCGCTGCTGGCGAGAGAGAGGAGCGCCCTGCTTCTCTCTCGTCCAGAAGCAAACATGGATGGTGTGCAGCGTTGAAGGTGCACACGGGCGGAAGGTGCGTGCGCGCAGAGCAGAAACGCCCCATCCTGCTGCGATCGACCTCCTTCGGTCCCACGATCGACTTACTGGGCAGCCCTGATCTAGATTGTTTCATTGTTTCTCAAGATTGTTTGTGTGTGTGTATGTGTGTGTTTATACACAAACACACACACTGGATTATCCTGTCTGTGGATACAGTTCCACACTCATCACCCAAATCAGATATACATGCAGCTGCACCTTGCCTATATGGTCTTGATTGACATTGTTTTTCATTACAACCCTACTGTAAACAACTTCCTAACTATAAATCCATTTTGCCTTCTTTCTACAATTTGGATTCACAGTTTCTCATGCTGAAGGTTCAAATAATATAAACTATGAGTAATCATGACTCCAAACAGCATTAAAGTCATCAAGTTCCATATTAGGACCTCATCATATGCTGGTTTTCCCCATTTCTAAACATTCAAAAGACATTTAAAAGATGGAGTCCCATGGAGCCCATCAAGCAACACAAGAATACTTCTGTTGGTTGCCTGTGGTACTCAGTATGCATGGATAGGTTCGGTCGGAATGCTCGTAAATTGGATTGAAATTGGATTTAATCCAATTTTGAAGTGGTTTTGAAGCGATATAAGCAACCCGGAAGTAAATTTGCCATTTCGAAGCCATCGCCGCCATCTTTTTTTCTGATCCAGGAAGTGGATCGGAAAGGAATCAGCCTTAGATTCCCACCCCTCCCGAGGTGGTTTCCCCTCATTGGCTGGAGGCAAGCATTAGATGGCTTGTATTAGATAACTTGTATTAGATGGATTGTATTAGATGGCTCTCAGGGATCTCCTCCAACTCTTTGATTCTATGAAAATTTAGAATTCAAGAAGATATCTGTTGTGGCTTTTTAAAAAGTGTTTTTTTTTGGTCAAAACCTTTTTTAAAACTCCCTAAAATCAGTAGATGTATGAATATTTCCAAACATTGGGGTAAATAATAATAATAATAATGAAAATAAACTTTATTTATACCCCACCACCATCTCCCCTAACAGGGACTCGAGGCGGCTCACAAGAGGCCAGGCCCAAACAACAAATTACAATAAAATAAAGTACAATAAAATAACAACGGAAACACAAACAATATCACAGTAAAATAAAAAAAACATATGAATACAATGAGCAATATACACAAAACATAAGAAAGCAATAAACAAACATAATGACAGTGAGTGGGCCGCATGTACAATAAAATGATCCCGTTATCTCCTGTCACTGTAAAGAAAATTCAAGGAGACAGCACTTGTAGTTTTTAAAAAATAAAATTTAAAATAAAATTTTTGAAAATTTGCCAAAATTCCGTGGATAAGTGAAACATTTTGAAATTTGGTGGGCTAACAGTGGTAAATCTGTCCTACCATTGTAGCATGATACACTCCAATAGCCTTAAAAATAAGTGAGAACAGACACCCCCTGAAGTTTCCCCAATTATAGTAATATAATGATGCACATGCACAATTCCTGTAAAGAAATAGTAATGAAATTTAGTTACTCTCATTATAGTAACAAAATGTTTGCCAGGTACCATTTAGAAACAATTTGGAAAGAAGAGCCAGCCCCTCCCCATTTTTAATGGATTATATATCTATAATGCTTATATCTGTGGACAGATCATATTTTGAAGGGTTATCTGTGGTAAAACTGTGTCTAAGGCAGTGTTTTTCAACCTTTTTTGAGCCGCAGTACATTTTTTACATTTACAAAATCCTGGGGCACACCACCAACCAAAATGACACAAAATGACACTCTAACACAGTAATACATATAGTTAATATGTTTTTAAATGTATTATACACTCAGTGTGAAACCTGGGCCTGTTTCGGTGAACAAAACATATATATGACTTCCTCTCACCTACTTATACATGGCCATCATGTCTTATCTCAGCCTTCTCTTCTTCAGGCTAAACATACCCAGCTCTTCAAGCCACTCCTCATAGGGCTTGTTCTCCAGACCCTTGTGAAATTTCACCCTGAGTGAAACTTGCTTCCAGATAATAACTATGGATGTCATGAAGCTGTTATAAACAGTTCCTTGGGAGGGGGGAGTCAACTCTCAAAAAATCCAGTAAAATAGTAAAAAAAATTTAAACATTTCCCAGTGGAGAGGCTCAATTTGTTTCTTGAAAACCTGTGAATGCTTCAGCCTCCCAATGCTCCCAGGTTTGCTTACTGCCCAATTCACCGATGTGGAGCTTCCAGCATTCGGCGAAGCCCTTCCTTTGCCTTGGGGAGGATCTCTGGGCTAGGGAAAGAGGGAGAAAGAGCTGCTAGGAGAGGGAAGAGTGCCAATTTCCCACGGCACACCTGCGGATCACTCACGGCACACTAGTGTGCCGTGCACACTGGTTGGGAAACACTGGTCTAAGGGAAAAAAGGAATCTTCCTTGCTTACAATAAAACATTTTTCCTTAACCAGAGAAGTAGTAGAAAATCTATCTATCTATCTATCTATCTATCTATCTATCTATTAGGCATGAGAAAAAGTTATGAAAATGAATCGTTTCGTAAGAAATTCGTATGAAATGCTACTTTTGAGGCTTTTACGCACCTGGAACGCCAACCAGGAAGTGGACTTAATTTTTCGAACCGGGGCCAGGATTTTCTTAAGTGTCGTTATTAGGTCGTAAGGGGGTATTAAGGGGGCACCCTCCTTCTCTCTCACTCACACCCTCCCGCCTCCCTTGCCAATATTTGGCAAGGCAAGCCCTAAACTCGCTCCTTCGCATCGGCTGGAAGGAAGCCTGGAAAAAATGTAAACAGAGAGGATTACTCAAGTAAATCTGCAAGGAGGGCACTTTGGATGAAGGGCCCTCCTTTGGATTTCCCCCCGGAGTTCTCTGTTCCCATTTTTCCAGGCTTCCCCATGCCTCCTGCCTGCCAGCCAGGATCTAAGGCATCAAAGAGTATTGGGGTGAGAAACCAACCTAATGTATAATACAATGAATGCTAAGTGCCTAATATTATAAGTAATCCAACTGGTCATACCTACATTCCATGCACATGCAATAATACAGCAGTAATAACAATGGGTATAAGAAGAGGGCCAGTATTCTGACTGGTCTCTCCTCATGTGGTGCAAACGGGCTCGGGAAATTAGCCCGGGGGAAAAAGCCAGCGTTTTCTGCTTGGGAGCACACATAGAATGTAGGTATATGACCAGCCTGGGCAAACTTGGGCCCTCGCTCCCTCGGGATCGGGGTGAGAGAGAGGCAGTGAGGAGCGAGGGGGGGTTCCTCCTCCTTTTCTTTTGCTGCTTCCAAGAATAGAATACCCCCCCTCCCTCCCTCCCTCCCTCCTTCCTATTTGGAGAGTCCCATCTAGAATTCAGTGTGATTTATTCAAGGTTTTGGCCTACAACTCCCAGAAATCCCAGCCAATTTACCAGCTGTTAGGATTTCTGGGAGTTGTAGGCCAAAACCATCTGAATGCGCATGCTCTGGCATACGAATTACTAACGAATTTCGTTAGTAATTAAGTTACATTTAGAAATTTTGGAAATTTTTTTGTAAGTCTTCCTATTACTAATCACCCCCCCCATTATATTTTCGATTTGCTATTTTTGGGTTCTAAACCATGCCTACAATCTATCTATCTATCTATCTATCTATCTATCTATCTATCTATCTATCTATCTATCTGGTTGGGCTGGAAACCTGAGGAATGGATGAACAAATCCAGGTGTAATTGGGGGTACCAAAAAAGGAGTAAGGGCCTATTTTCAGGTCAGCATAAGAGATCATATATTTTTTCCCTTCATTGTGTGTTTGTGTGTGTGGTTTTCAAATGAATCCTAGGAAAGAGCCTATCCATCTTGTCACATCAGCAGGAGTTAAAGCCTCAAGAATATGGCAAAGCAGAGAAAGTCTGTAAACCACACACACACACATACACACACTTCAAAAGTATTATTTTCCCAGTAAGGACTGCTGGGTGCAGAAGGAAATGCAAATCCAAGGTAAAGACTTGAAAAGGGGCATCAAATGTCTGAATAACAAGAAGCATACTTTATTTTGGCAGAACTTTCTCATTTAGCCTTATCCCTTTGCCAAGATTTTTTTTTGTTAAATCAATGTACACACTGGCTCTCATTTTCACAGTTACAGTTCTTGACGGCCATGTACAAATCCCCACTGTACTTCAAAGCAAGCAAATTCCTGTCTAGGATCAAGTCTAGGACTTCACAGCAAAATTGGTGTCAATTGTCATATTTACACAATAGCTTGTTTGACTTGTCTGCTTTAGTTTTTGAATGTGTATGTGAGTTTACTTTTCAGCAGATAAGGAAAAGAACAGAAAATGATAAAAGAGACATGGCCTGCCAGATTAAAGAAGAAATGACAAACAACATGTTATATTGGACAGAACACTGGACTACAATAGTGGAAAAACTGTGTTGGGTCCTCATTTAGATATCAAACACACCTTGTCCATTCCTGTGTTAGATTATGAAAGTGAAAATAAGACACCCCTACACACTTCTCTTTGCAACATCTATCATCTAGTCCAGTGTTTCCCAACTAGTGTGCCGTGAACGATCATCAGGTGTGCCGTGGGAAATTGGAACCTCCAATACCCTTTCTTCCCCCTCCTGCCGAACACTTTTTCTTCTCCACTCAGGCTCCCTTCTTCCCAGCCTTGCTCTGCTTGCTTTGCCTTGCTTTGCTCATGCTGCCGCTTCTGCCGCCATTTTGATCTGAGGGGGCAGCGTGAGCATGTTCAGGAGGGGAGGGGGGAGGGAGGAAAATGTGGGGCGAGTCTGCGCAGTAGCACCCGCATGGGTCACGTCTTCCTCCCGCCCCCGTGCCCTCCTGAACACGCTCACATGACCAAAGCGAGGCAAAGCAAGCAGAGCAAGAAGGAAAAGTAAGTGTTTGGCAGGAAGGGGAAGAAAGGGTGTGAAGGGGAAGGGGGAGGAAGAGGTCTCTGTCGAAAGTTGGCATGGGCAAACTTGGACCTTCCAGGTGTTTTGGACTCCAACTCTCACCATTCCTAGCAGCCTCAGGCCCTCCCCCCTCAGCCACTTAAGCAGAAAAGGGCCTCAGGCTGTTAGGAATGGTGGGAGTTGAAGTCCAAAGCACCCAGAGGGCTGAAGTTTTCCCATGCCTGTTTTAGGGACCTTAAAGTGGTGAGCCTCCTTCCAACATTGTGATTCTGGATAGAAAACAAACAACATAACATAACTTTGTTTGAGTCCACAGTGCTCTCTGGGTGTAGGTGAACTACAACTTCCAAACTCAAGGTCAATTCCCAAGCAAACCCTTTCAATACTTTCTGTTGTTAATGAGAGTTCAAAGTGCCAAGTTTGGTTCAATTCCATTGTTGCAAGAGTTCAGGATGCTCTTTGATTGTGTGTTAACTATAAATCCCAGAAACTGTAACTTCCAAATGTCAAGGTCTATTTTCCCCAAACTCCATCTGTGTTCATATTTGGGCATATTGAGTATTCATACCAAGTTTGGTCCTGATCCAACATTGTTTGAGTCCACAGTGCTCTCTGGATATAGGTGAACTACAACTACAAAACTCAAGGTCAATGCCCACCAAACTATATGTATTACTGTGTTAGAGTGTCATTTTGTGTCATTTTGGTTGGTGGTGTGCCCCAGGATTTTGGAAATGTAAAAAATGTGCCGCGGCTCAAGAAATCAGTTGAAAAACACTGATCTAATCTTTATTTTCGCACACACACACAATATTTCCCCTGATTGGTGATCTGTCCCTTGTGACCACATATGTCAACAGTACCAGCATCTGCATGGCTACTCATGTTCCAGACCCATATTCTATTCCAGGAGATGACAATTTATGGTCCTTTTCTGGGTTATATGAAATGCTCTCTCCAGCATAGTCAGTGTTGAGTGATTGTGGTAGCTACAGTCCATAAACATATGGAGGTCTCAATATGCTCTGCACTGCTCTTCACTACTTTAGCACTGAATTTAGAATGTATCTTGGCACTGTGATATTTTGGCCGAAATAGGAATTAGTCTTTTGAATATTCAACACCTTCATTAATCAAACCAGATTGTCCCCAGTTAATCATATCTTCTCATACTGAATAAATTGGGATATTCTAGTTACCCAACAAGTAAGGATGTTAAAGAAACTTAAAAGGTAAAACTAACTTCAAATTGTGATTCACCGTTCTGACTTGTATTTAGCTGTTTGCACAGAGGCAAGAAAAGAAAAGAAATCCATATTAAAGCATACATTAAACCCACAGGGTAGATACATTAGTACAATTCTTGGACGACTCCTTTGTGTTCCTGTTTCCTGTAGTTTCAGGACACCGATGGATATAGATTTAAGAAGGCTAGGAAATGGACAGTTTATGTCTTCCTCTTAATCCCTGATAACTCATTTTGTGAATCTGATGAAGGTGACTACAGTGCAAGTATGGAGAACCTTTGGGCCTTTTTGGTTAGATGCTTGAATTTCAACTTGTAGAATTTTAGCCAGAATGGCAACTATTACAGGATGATTGAAGTTTATTTATTTACAGGATGATTGAAGTTTATTTATTTACTTAACTTTATTTATTTATATTCCATTCTTCTCACCCCAAAGGGGACTCAGAGCGGATTACAGGTACACATACTTAGCAGATAATCCCTGCCATTTTCCACATACACAGTACATACTATACACAGTACACACAGTACACAGTACACACATATAGACGAACAGAGGCAAACTCTGACCACCAGGGGGAGCTGACACAGACATCATCTCTCAGCATCCTTTGTTGTTCCTTCCGCATTCCTTAGCGTCTCCTGGAGTTCTTTTATGGCCTCATAATTCAGTCAAAATTTGCCTCCCCACTTAATGTGGTACCTTTATCACCTACTTGACAGATGCAACTGTCTTTCGGGCTGCAAAGGTTGACAGCAGGCTACACTTAAAGGACGAGCACCCACCTCGACCCAGACAGGCCTCAAACTCATGACCTAATGGTCAGAGAGATCTTACAGAAAATATCGAAAGAGTCAAATGTGTATCAGTGGTGAAATAAAAGTAATATATATTAAGTTTCTTAGTATTTAAGGAGCATCAGTCCCACTGTTCTTGTTGCCTCAGCTACACTGCAAGGGTTTAGCCTATGGAGAAATGGAAAGGTCTGCGAACACGTAATGCTCAGTAGGATTAAAACTGGCTTCTATATTCCAAGAAGTCTGTTGGCAAGGTCTTTGCTGTAACCTGCAACAACAAACCTTTTGCAGTATGCATGCCAAGTGACTTGATATGTGTCAGAGATAAATTAGGATTCAGAAAGGAAGATGAACAGCAACCCTGATACATTTTATTTATTTAGAAAATATACCCTTTAGCTGAGTGAAACCCGACAGAACTCAAGATTCTGCTTTTTAGAAAAAGATATAAAAATGAAATCAGGAGGATATACGAGGCAGCAGGCTGGTCTCTGCTTTCCTATTTATTACAAAAGATATACAAATTGAATGAGTAGGTTATCCCCAAAAGCTCTGTAAAAGTTACAATAGAGGAATACAAATTAGGAATATAAAATAAATTCAGACAGGAGAGAACGCTACAGAGCACAGGGATTAAAACAAGGAAATAACCCAACAACACCCCTTGCATCAGATTTAAATCCTAGTGGAACCTGTCTATCCCTCTTGTGGACACCCAAAGTATCTAAATAAATAGAGAGGGGGATTGAAAAAAATAATCCTAAGAAAAACAGAATGTTTTTCAGTTTTTTCAGTTCTTACAAGCTGTGCTGCGGTGGAGATTACTGTTTAGGAAAAATACTGTGCATTGCCAGGTCGGGCCCAGGAAGGCCTCATCATCGCCCTCCCCAGGCTGCCACAGATGCAATTGATTTGTTCGTTGTCCGTTTTGGCATTGAATGTTCGCCACTCTGTTACTTTTATTGTAAATTGCCCTGATTCCCTTGAAGAGATAGGCTGGTATATAAATAAATAAATTATTATTATTATTTTACTGACATAAAAACACAGTATGTCACAGCAGATGAGATATAGATGCTGGATTTCGTATCACAAAATCACAAGCTGAACACTTTCCAAGCGTCTAGGACTGTGTGATGTATTTTCGAATGATGCATGCAGATCCAATGATGCATGGCCTTCTGCAGTTGACAGTTCGTAATTTTTTCAATGTTTATTGTTTCCAAATGCCAGCTGAAATCTTTTAGCATGGAACCCAGTGTGTCGATTACAACTTGGACCACCTATGGTGGTTTATACCAGAGCCTTTGCAGTTTATTTATTTTATTTGTTGTTGTTGTTGTTGTTTTAGTCATACATCTATAGTTTGGTGGCTGTGGTTTTTGAAGTAGAATATGTCAGATACATGCTAACAAATATTTCATTTGCATCAAATGAGAACTAGAGTTTAGAAGTGGGATGGATGGACAGAAGTCCTTGGATGGATGAGGACTGGATGAGGGTGAACAAATTGAAATTGAATCCAGACAAGACAGAGGCACTCCTGGTCAGTCGAAAGGCTGAACAGGGCATAGGGTTACAGCCTGTGTTAGACGGGGTTTCACTCCCCCTGAAGACGCAGGTTCACAGTTTGGGTGTGATCCTGGACTCATCACTGAGCCTGGAACCCCAGGTTTCGGCGGTGACCAGGGGAGCATTTGCACAGTTAAAACTTGTGCGCCAGCTGCGCTCGTACCTTGGGAAGTCTGACTTGGCCACGGTGGTCCATGCTCTGGTTACATCCTATATAGATTACTGCAACGCTCTCTACGTGGGGTTGCCTTTGAAGACTGTTCGGAAGCTGCAACTAGTCCAACAGACAGCAGCCAGGTTGATAACAGGAGCGGCATTCAGAGAGCGTACAACTCCCCTGTTGTGCCAGCTCCACTGGCTGCCAGTTTGCTACCGGGCACAATTCAAAGTGCTGGCTTTAGCCTTTAAAGCCCTAAACGGTTCGGGTCCAACTTACCTGTCCGAACGCATCTCTCCCTATGAACCATTGAGATGTTTAAGATCATCTGGAGAGGCCCTGCTCTCGGTCTCGCCTTCTTCGCAGGTGTGACTGGTGGGGACGGGAGACAGGGCCTTTTCAGTGGTGGCTCCTCGGCTTTGGAACGCTCTCCCTAGAGACATCAGATCGGCCCCCTCCCTCCTGACATTTCGCAAGAAAGTCAAGACCTGGCTATTTGAGCAGGCATTTCCTGATGAAATATAAGGCTTAATTAGATATATGGAATGACGACAATGTGATGGAAACTGATTTCAACATGACGCTGAGACTGCAATTGTATGTTTTTAATTGTTAATTTGTTATTATATGGTTTTAGGGGGGTTGCCTTGTTGTTGTGTTGTATTGAGGGCAGAGACTGCCTGTGTAAACCGTCCAGAGTCGCCTTCGGGCTGAGAGGGGCGGTATAGAAATGTGACAAACAAATAAATAAATAAATAAAATTGGATGAAAAGTGAACTGTCTGGCTGCAAAACAATAAAGCTACAAACTTGATACCGTTAGGACCTCATCATATTGGCTGCCGGAATCATCACGGATTGTAACAAATCCAGCATGGGGAATCCGTTGCCTCACACTGCCTGGCTCCCCCATTGTATCCCATTGGGGGAAGCGTCCCCTGCCCAGCTTTCCCCCATTGATCCCTATATAATATGGGAAGCTTCCAATGTTGTTGCTGCAGCAGCACACACCGACTCATCTTCCCTTTTGTGATGGAGCCCTGCTAGAAGGAGCTCTAAGTTGTAGGATGGGAGTCAGCATATGCCACTGAAAAGTACCCTGTCTGATGAGATCGTAAGGTAAAAGAACCCAATTGAACAAAGTAGGGCTTCTCAGTTAACACAACCAGATTGGGATGTATTACATTTTATGGCATGCTCATTATTCTCCCCTGAATTATAGCTTTTGTAGAAACAAGGTGTTCCCCTCTCCACCCTGCAATTAACTTTGAGGACCTATTGAATATGCTGGAGCAGGATGTTTTACATTTGCATATCTTTTAATCAGGATCAGGAAAAAATGAAAACAATGACAACCATTCATTCATTTATTTAGAGCATTTATATCCTGTTCTTCAGTCATAAAGGCTCTCGGGCTTACAAATTGTTAATTTGTCTGCAGTTTTACGATCTGAATAAGATGTAATAATAAATAATGCTAAGTTGCTTTAAAGGATGGGTACTTGTTTGTTTTTAAGATTTTAAGGTTATTCTGGTGCCTAGTGTGCTGTTTCCTCTGTTTGGGGCATTGTGTTTGAGGCGTTGAATGTTAGTGCCTCACTGAACTACAACTCCTATGATTCCATGGTGCTGAGTCATGGCAGTTGAAGTGGTGTCAAATTGCACAAATTCTACAGTGTAGGTGCACCTATAGAGGCGTACGATGGTATGTTCCTCCAGTCAACTAGATCCCTTGTCCTTGGAATATAACATCTTGTAATTTTGCACTGACTTGTACATAGTTTTCCTACAGGTGGTCCAGCAAAATGAACATAACTTGAGGCTGCTGATCATCTTGTTTCCCTATAAGGACCACGATACAAGTTACAGTGGAACTCTGTATTTGGCACACGTCAAAGTACCTCACTGTGTTGGTCTGGAGCCACAACCAAATAATCATAAACTATTAGCTCCATGTTGGGAAAACTTATAGTTCCTGGACAGTTAACAACTGAGAAGAGCACGTGAAGTTTTAATGTGACTTGTAATTTAGCTATTAATAGAAGATTTTCTCATAACATCAGTGACATATCTCCTTATTCATGCATTGCCTTAGAGTCTTGTTGTGGAAGAAGATAACTTTGAGCTGGGGGGGGGGGGGCAAGTCCTAACATATGAAAATCACATGCAAATCATAAACTTTGCAGCAGAGAAAAGTTATTCCAATATACCTTCTATTGTTGCCTGCAATAAAGAATAATAACATAACTTTTTATAGTTGTGTGCCTACAAGTTTTATGACAAGCCTATGATGAAGCTGTTTTGTCCTGAAGTAATTTGACAGCTGGGAACACCTGGGTCTTTCAGACAACCCGGGTGTTCCAGCTGTGGGCGCTTGTGTGGATTGGGTCTGGGGATTGTGTAGTGCAACTTCAGGTCCCAATCCACACAGCTGTCTTGGGATTTCTGGGCTACTGGAGCCCAGAAAACCCAAGACAGTCCCCACCCGCTCCCAAAGCCCATCTAAAAAGACTTTAAAATAATGTAAGTTAATCAGCCACCATTATCGTGCTGCCGGAGCTCTACTGGTGTTGTCATGCCCCAGCCTGACTCTAGAGCCCAGCAAGACCAATGCCATGTTAACTCCAAAGCCTCAGTTAGGCCTAAAAGCAAGCTTCTGCAGAAGCCTCTGGTTCACCCAGCGTTCAAGGGCAAACACAGCCTTTCTCTTTCTCAGGCCGATAAGGAGCGAGAGGAAAGCAGTGCCTGGATGCCTCCCTTGTCTCCAGGTGCTAGCACTAATGAGTTGACATACCATCCTGACTCGGGAGGCCTGAGAAAGTCAAGCCGGCAAACTGTTCATGGGATAGGGTTGCGTCGAAGTCAACGCATCCAAGATCAAAGCTCTGGGGGGCCTATTTAAGTTGGGTCCCGGAGAGGCTCCGCATCTCTCGCCAACGTTTAGCTTCCTTGCCAAGCTCCACGAATTCAAGCCTGGGATGCTGGGCCTTCAAGTCATCGGACTCAAGTGTTTGCCAAGCCTTGTTGCCAAGAACTTATCCTGGATTTAGCCCATTGGGGCATCAAGACTCTTTCTGCATTTATTGAGCTTTTTACTCTTTGGACTATTGCTTTGCAATACCTGGTGCTGGTGGCATCAATGGACTATATTTTTATCTCTTTTATTCTTTACCTTTATTCTAAATAAAGCATTTAATCATGGCTGGTCTCAAATGGTTTACTGAGGGATCCTTCAGGTCTAGAGTGCAACAGCTGTGTAGAAATGAGGCACCAGGAGAAGGAGGAGAAAAATCACCCCTGCCCTCCCCCTTCTCCTAGTGTGTTATTTCTATGCACCAGGAGTGTTCTGGCAGCACAGTAATGGTGGCCAGGTAAGTAATTTTCTTTTTTAAAAGACTTTAAAAAGGGGTTTTATGTCCAGGTCTGGCATGGCATTTGGACACCATCACCCTCAGGAAATCTCAGATATTGGTGGGATGTGTGTGGACTTTAACCCACATCCAATCAAGTATAAGAAACCCGATTGGGCATAGATTAAAGCCCTGTATTGAACTGCCCTGAGTCAGAATCCACAACTTAGGATGGACCTACACTGATCCAATAAACTGGGGCGGATCCAGCATATGCCAGATCAACCCCGGGACCAATCAAACGGGTATTTTCCTAGCCACTGTGAAGGCAAGAGGGAACCCCAATCACCCAGTGGCACTGGACAGCCACCCTTACCATTCTCTCCTATCTTCTATAATTTCTATAATGCACACTTCCTCATCAGCATTGTACAAGCTGAAACCTCCTTACCACCTTTAAAGGTTGAAGGGTGAATTACAATATTCTAAAACTGGATTTAAATTCTGCATGAATTAATTGTGGCATTAATAACTGTTTCCTGTTTAAGAAAAAGGCATGCATATGTATCTTCTAGCTGAGAAATGCTTCCAGCACAAATCCTTTTAGCACTAATCAGGTGCTCATTTACACAAGCCATAAAATCCAAGGCACCAGGTTACCCACTGTTGTACAGAGATAATGCTAGGCTTGAGCTAACCCCCCACCCTTTTATTTTATTTGGAAGCCAATCGCCTGGGGCATTGCTTACCCACATGTTTATCACTTTCATTGGAAAACACATATAGGAACCCAGGTGTACATGCATAAAATGGGGTTTTCTCTGAAGGAAGCATGGGAGCACTTCTTCCAGCCATTATAGTCACAACTGGATACATCCTGGTTCCAGGGACGGTCTAAGGTCATTTTAAATGGTAAGCGAACATTATTTTGGTGCCCCCCAAAAAACATTATTTTGCCCCCCCATGTAAAACAAAACCTTTTCCCTACCTCTTATTTCCTTCCTCTTCCTTCCTTCCTTCCTCTCCCTTTCTTTCTTTCTCTCTCTCTCTCTCGGAGGAGCTGCCGCTCAGTTCAGGCCGCAAGGAGGCGGAGAGGAAGGGGGCCGGTCAGGGAGGAGGAGGAGGCGGCGGTGCCATGCGGTGCTGCTGCTTCTTCCTCCTCCTCTGCCCCCTCCTCCTCGCCGCTCGGCTCAGCTTCTGGGCATGTGCGGAGGTTTTCGCGCATGCGCAGTGGCTCCGGAGCTCAAGTTGAGCTCCGGAGCCGGTGGGCATGCGCGAAAATCTCTGCACATGCCCAGAAGCTGCTGCAGGCCCAGAAGCTGCTGCAGGCGCTGGTGCCCTACGTGGCCGTGTAGTTCGTGTATATGTAGGACCGCCCCTGCCTGGTTCACACATAAAAATCTTTTTCCTTGGGATCCCTTACATTGTTCTCATGCATAATAAAGATGTTGTAGGATTAATCTGACTTTTGCTGATTTTTAAATATCAGTTCAAAGTGATTTTGTAGGTAAGGGTGGGCAACTATTTGGGAATAAGAGGAAACTTTCCTTAAGCAATCCTGCAGTGTTCCATGTTTGCCAGAATGGAGCTGAGTTGAAAACCAGACCCTGCTTTGCAGCGTTGAGAATCTGGAAGCTACAAGAAAGGGATGAAGGGTTATATCTTCCCCATCTCTCTCATAGATGCAATTTTTATCAGAATTGGGAAAGTGTATCCTAACTTTCCAGGGTAAAATTTAGTCAAGCCCAAATCTAAACTAAAGTGACTGTGTTCAGTAAGATGAACTACTCAATTTTCTGCTGAATTCTCCTTTGCAAGTTCACATTCTCCTGGTTTTGAGCACATGTGAAAAATTTTGATATTCAGCATTAAAAGTCATCAAGTTTATTTTTGTCAGTACCCCTTTCAGTCACTGAAATTTAGATCTATCATGCAAGGCAATTGCACAGTAAAAGCCTCATTTAGGTCCTCATCAGACACAGTCTTCTCCATTTTCAGGCGCTGGCAAAATGAAGTCCCATGGAGGCCTTCCCACAATTCAAGGCCACTTCTGGTGGCCGATCAGACCAAAACGATGGGACATTTTACCTAAATGAAACACGCAAAAACACTAGGCTAAATGGTGTGTGAGTACACACGTATTCTATATAGTGGGTCTAAGTCGGTGTAAACTGCACTCTATTCATAATATATGTAAACAAAAGCAGTGGATAGAAATATGTAAACCAGTCACTATATATATACAGTATACACACACACACACACACACACACACACACACTCAGGTTATAGCATATGATTCACACTCCTTTCCCTCTAAGCAGAAAATAACTTGCAACAAAGAAAAAACGTTTGAATGAACGCTGCCGTCCCTGTGAGCACAGGGAGAAGTACAGCCAATCAATTACCAAGCAATGGATCCGCGCTCTGTATGGCATGTGTATCCTCCCCTTTGGGACAGGCTTTCCACCGGGACTACGGCTTTCCCTCTCCCCATGGTGCACAATCTTCATTCAGCAGAGGTTCCATCTATGTTTATTTATATGCATTATTTACTACAGTAGTGACACAGAGCTCCATATTGACCCGGGAACTCTGGATATCATATGCTATAACCTGAGTGTTGGTGTGTGTGTGTGTGTGTGTGTGTATATATATATATATATATATATATATATATATATATAGTGACTGGTTTACATATTTCTATCCATGGCCTTTGTTTACATATATTACGAATAGAGTGCAGTTTACACCGACTTAGACCCACTATATAGAATACGTGTGTACTCACACACCATTTAGCCTAGTGTTTTTGCGCACTTCTGATGGCTGCCCATCAAGATCCAGGTTGCCAGCACCTAAAACTGCAGAGAAGAGTCAGTTTTTAGGAGTCGGATGCTACCTAACTCCTACCTGCAGAAAACAGGGAGGAAGTGGGGAAAGCATGACAAATGACAGGAAACGACATAGGATAGCCGGCCATCCCAGAAATCAAGGAAAGATAGTAGGGAACAAAGGAAGACAGTTCTCTCTGCTTTCCCCCTGCCCATCTGATGAGGTCCTTAGGCGCAATCTCACATCTAATGACTAGGACAATTTAGTTTAATCCAAACAGAAAGGTATTGTCCATCTCACTACCTCTGCCAGCCAATCATATTCATCTGGAAAACACATAAAGCCATGACACAAGAGATATTGGGCATAGATTGGGAAATTCAGTTTGAATATAGAGTGAGGGGTGGAAGGAGACGTGTATGCTTTATTTCCAAACCTTCAACATTGCTTGATCTCAGAATAAGGACTGACCAGCTTAAAACACTCCCATTTATTATTATTTTTAACTTTTATTTAATAATTACAAAATTGTCCCATTCAGAATTGAAAAGATCAAAACTGCCCAGGGATACAAATTTTCAACTATTTTATTTTCACATGCAAGGAACAATAATTATACCATATTTTTCTCCTTGTTGCAGGGGAATAAAAAAATATATTTTCTCCCAAAGATATTTAATCCCAGAGATGTGTGGGAGAATTACGGCCTCATCCCATTAGAGAAAAGAAATCCACTTAAATCCAGTTTCTGCAGAATTCTGGGGTTTGCTTTGTAGTTTAGGAAGGAGCCTTTAACAGCCTCACTGAACTCCAAACCCCAGAATTCTGCAGGAGGCAGAAACCAGATTTTAAGTGGATTTTTTCCTCTAGTGTTACGTCTTTTTTTAAAGTACAGCTTTTTTGTGCTGACCCCTACCTTGTTTGCTATGCAGAAAACCAGGCCTTTTGCACAGGGAAAAAGGAAGGAGTGGGTGTACAAAAACAGATTTTTCTCAACAGACACATTCATCTTCAACACTATGGGATGAATGAATTCCAGGAGAACACTGAACAAGAATTTCTCAATAGGGCAACCCATTTGTTGATAACTACCTTTTCCAACCTGGTAATGAATACTTATTATTTCTATGCCTTATACAGCCCATATAACACATGTATCAAAATATGATATATGTTAGGATAAAAACATTGAATACATTTGTACTGTTATGATGCTCAAATAAACCAATTCTCTAGACAACTTGTAAAAAGATTGCTACCACATTCATAAAACCTTTTATAATGGTAAATATTGAATTCCACTATTGAAACTCGTTCTGAGAATTTGCACATGCCCATAGTTTTCTCTTGGTACACCAATAGTCCTATATCATTGACAAAGCACTTTTAAGATTTGTTGTTAGGACAGGCATTTGGCTCATTAAAACGAGAAAAGTCTCTAGATGGTTGAACAAGCCAAGCATTAGTCAAATGGTGATTTCAGATACAAGTTGAGCATCACAAATACTCAGGTTCGCATACAGTAATAGGGTGGAATCAGGCTCATAAATCAGTTATGGAGGGCATTATGTAAATTCAAAAACCAATATATTATAAATACATTATCACAATACACATGATGTGTGGAATCACAATAACAGTAGCATATAACAACTTTCACAAGTCAGACCCCGTCGTCTCCTATGGAAATCATAAGAGAAGCATTCAAAATTCGAAATCAAACCTCTGGTCAGAGTGAATGGAGCTGGTTGGAATGTCCAGAATTTGTGTGGGTAGTAAGGGTACCAAATAGGGCAAAAGTTCGTTGCTGACCGGGGGGGGGGGTCCGCAGTCAAACCACCACGATGCACCGCGACTGTAGTTGCTACGGACGCTCTGGTAAGAGCCTGGATACAGCCCAATGGAGGGGGGGGGGGGGAAGCCGGGACCCCCCCATTGGGCCGTAACCAGGCTCTTACCAGAGTGTCCGTAGCAACGACAGTCGCTGTCGCAATTCCTCATTGCTTTTTGGCTTTCTCCCGGCATTTCCGGCAGGCTCGCCTCTTCCCAGAACGCGGCTTTCATTTTCTCGCCCCGTTCCTACGCCGCGACTTGAGTTTCCCTCGCCGCTTTGCGTCGTGGTGGTTTGACTGCGGACCCCCCCCCCCCCCGTTCTTCTATGAACTTTTGCCCTATTTGGGACCCTTACTACCCACACGAACTCTGGACATTCCAACCAGCTCCATTCACTCTGACCAGAGGTTTGATTTCGAATTTTGAATGCTTCTCTTATTATTTCCATAGAAGACAACGGGGTCTGACTTGTGAAAGTTGTTATATGCTACTGTTATTGTGATTCCACACATCATGTGTATTGTGATAATGTATTTATAATATATTGGTTTGTGAATTTACATAATGCCCTCCATAACTGATTTATGAGCTTGATTCCACCCTATTACTGTATGCGAACCTGAGTATTTGTGTGGTTCTTTTTTGTTTGTTTCCAGTTATCTTGTGAGCACCCCCTTCTTTGTTGTTTTGAGATACAAGTTGAGCGTCATGTATAATGCAAGCTGTCCAACATCTGGGGGAAATCCAATATACAGAACACTTCTGGACCTGAACTTTTCAGATATGGGCAATGCAACCTGTAGTAATGATTTTGTAGATTGACAACAAACAAAAAAAATAATTATACAGATTTCATTCAACAGATTCCATTGTCTTTTCTGCCCTCTTTGAATGGCTTTACAGAGAGCACATAGTTTAATCACATAGAAGTGTCTCATTCTCTAACAACAAATCAAATAGACGCAGTGTTTGTCCTATGTTTTTTTGAGACCTCAGAGTTGTATCAGTATGAGAACAGTTTGAGATGAGGTTCATGCTTCTTCTTGAATTCTGTCTTCCCATTCCTATTCAGATGTACCTGAAGTTACAACACATGAAGTTACAACACATGAAATTATAACATGGTTATTAGAAGAAAAAATGAAGGAACCCCAGGGAAGTTGTAAAGTAGGAAGTGGCTCCCAAAAGAAGGACATTTAAATGTGCGATCTTGACTATTTGAGAACTAGACAGTAAGGAGGACTCCTTTCATCCTTAGCTCTCATTTGATTCTGTGAAGGATGGCGGGAGGAGTGAGTGGCTATCAATTGTTATATGGACAGAACTTGAAAACATTACCTTTGAACCATAATCCCCAGAATCTCCCAGCCAAAATGGTGAGTAGCCATGTTAGCTGCAGAATATTGGGAGTTGTAATCCAAATAAAGGATCTTTTCTGAGCTCTTCCAGAAATCATAATAGCATGTTTTCAATACTAGAGGACTTTAAATAGAAGTTGAACCCTGGGGGTTCTTTATATATCACCAACTTGGGTCAAATTTTATAAACACATACAGAAGTGTGTATTGAAGGCAGTGTGATGTAATGGGTGGATCATCCAACAACAACTCTGAAGGCCAGAGTTTGAATCATCGTGTAGCCAATGGAAACCCACTGGAATGCCTCAGAGGAAGGCAAAGCCAACTGTCAACTGAACAAATCTTGTGTTAAAACACCCGTGGAAGGTTTGCCTTAGGGTTACCATAAGAATGACTTGAACATTTTGTAATGGAACAATTTTAACACATATTAACTAGGGTTAATTCTTTTCTCCATACATAAGAAATACAGTGCTCTGAATACAGGATTCTGTTAAGACCTGAAGCATCACTCAACATTTGTAATTTTAAGAACTCCTTTCTCCCTTCTCCAGCTCACTCTCATCATTGCCTGGGCCTCTGAAAAAGCCTCCCTTAGAATATTTCCATGGCAATGGTCTGTCCCTCTGAAAGGGACTCTTACAGTGTCTCCCTACTGGTGTCTAGCCCTCTTCCATTTCTTGTCTCTCCCTCTGTGTGGTGTTCCAGCCTAGTAGTGTGGTGCCCCAGCCTAGTGGTGTGGTGCCCCAGCCTAGTGGTTCAAGACAGATACCAGTGGTGCCAATGGATCAGGGCCAGGATGAAGAGGATGAATGGCCTGAGGGGACAATTCTGCTAATGCAGACCTGTCATGGGGTAATGACTGGTTGCATGGGTATTGGCCCGAGGAAGGGGTTAATGAAGATTCTATGGAAGTAAGTTTCGAGACTGCCAGCGAGAATTCCAATAACCTTGACTTGCACGGGAACCCTTCTCCCTTGCCAGCTGAGGCCCCAGGAATTAGGGAGGATGAGCTTTCTCACCAAGATAGGAGTCTACCTGGTCCGGCTAACAAGCTGGCAGATTTTGATAGAAGAGCTAGTATCAGATCTTCGAGAAGAGATTGGAATTTGAGACAGGGAATTGAGTGGTCTCACAGAAAATAGTTTCTTTTTAAGACTGGCTTTGGGAAGATTTCGGCAGACTCGAAGCTACGTTTGGACTGAACGTTTCTTGGTCCTAGTCTCCAAGTTCAAGTTGACCGCAGGGGCGGCTTGCCCTGCTGAACCAAGTTTCTTGTTGCCGTGGTTTTTGGTTGGTTTGGACTCTAAGTTTCATGTTTTGACCGCAGGAGCGGGCTGCCTTGTTAGTTGGATTGTTTTCCTTGGGACTTACTCCGTTTTTAATACTTTTGCAGATTTTAACTTGGGACTTACTTTTTGCCTTATACCTTTACCTTTTTGGACTATTCTATTCTAAATAAAAGTAGTTTACAGAGATTGCTTGTGTGTGTGATCTAGGGAGGGGGGGTATGTTCCAGTTCTGAGACGCAACAGTCTGAGGTAGCCTTTCTATTTATATTTTGCCCTCTTGTGGTTGCATGTATATTTATTAGATTTGGGGGCCCTAATCCTGGAAGGTCTGGATTTCGGTAGTTGAAATCTTGCCAGTATTTTAAGATGGATAATAAAAGGTATGTGTAGCAAATTTAGTCCAGGTTCATCAAGCCATGTAGGAACCTTTGTGGAACATACATACATACATACATACATACATACATACACAAATAGTATCACTTTTATACACTGGAATATAGATAAAGCTCAATTACAAATGGGTACATCACCTTGAAGTAAACTTCAACAGATATGCAAAGAATTTAGATCTAGAATAGGCAGACATGGTTATTATTTTTCCACACATTTATTTTCCAATTTCCTAAATACAAAGTTGTGAGCTATGCTGGCGGTGTCATCGCCACCAGTAGGGCCTCCCATGCCAGACAGGTCACAACCAAAGGGTCTGACAACCGAAGGGTCTGACAAAGAGCGTCAATGGGCAGGATGGGCTCTCTAGCCTTTTGGCAACCATCCTAAGAGAAGGAAAACTCTAATTTCAAACCCGGGCAGATGGTGCTCGTCTAACCCTGTAAGGTCAACCATCTAGAGAAGGAAACTCAAATCAAACCTACGACCTGAGGACCTGGCTGCCACCATCCTAAGCTTGCTAGGCCCCGACAGATGGACCTTTTGTTTAAAGAGTGAAGCCAGTTCTGTGCACACTGCGCTCCACTAGAAAAATCCATTGCACAGGCTTGAAGGACACATCTAACCTCCTTAGTCATCAATGCGCTTGTAGAAAGTGTGGGATGAGTCCTTCCTTAGAATCTTCATCTGCAAAGTAATGCCAGAGAGAAATGCAAAGTGACGAAATGGTAAAGACTGAAATCATTGAGGGAGATAAAATTGGGAATTCCAAAATCAAGACCAGTAATTGCATTCATTCTTATTTGGTTCCTACCTCTTCAATAAATGTAATTATTAAATGAGAAACATTATATATTGCCATGACATTTCAAGACATCCCCCCCCACCACACATACACAAGACTTCTTTTAACTGCTTCTGCATTTCTCTAAGGGGATGCTGGTAAAGCATAATTCCAAAACTCTCCTTGAACTGGATGTTTGAACAAGAAGAGTCAGAAGAGAATGTTTCTAGAAAATGGCCATACAGTCCAAAAAACCTACAGCAATCTAGTTCTATTATGAAGAAGAGGGAAAAGACATCCAAGCAAAGGCTAGAAACAAGAACATTTAGCTGAGCTGCATAGAGACTTGCAGATCACAGAGGATTCTTTCCTGCAGAGTCAGTGTGCTTTCTCAGTGTGATGCTTAATGGAACCCACTAACAAATATACCCAGCTACTTTTAGAAACTGCTCTGAAAATACTAGGAAGAGAAGTGCAACAGTTCAGACAACCCGGAAACCAACCCTGAAATGTAAGTACAATTATTTACAAATACGAACCCCCAACAACACATTTCACTTTTAGAATAGCAGTTTTGAAAGAGAGTAATATACATTTATCATAACTCATCATGTCTCTGGGGAAAGTAAATGGGTCTTATGACTATCTCTGCAAATGTAAACACACCACTCTTTTTTTATATATAGCACATTTCTGTAAAGAAGATTATTTGGGAGGCTTATGTATCCATTAGAAAGGATGCATCACACACACATATGCATAATTCATATACATATATATATATGTATATATATATATATATATATATATATATATAAATATATATATGAGAGAGAGAATGAATGGGATGCATCCTTTCTAATGGATACATAAGCCTCCCAAATAATCTTCTTTACAGAAATGTGCTGGGCTCTGTGCTTGAGGAAGAATCACCATCCTGCAAGCTGCAGTTGATTAATGCTGCTTTATGTGTGTGTTTCCAAATGTGCAGCACAGAATAGGGAAATGCAACCTCCTGTGAACTTTCTCTCACATGCAAGGAATTGTACGAAAGATTACATTTCTTTAAAGGGTTATATAAACAGGATTAATTTAAACCATGCCAGAGCTGCAAACTTAACATCTTGCTGATTTTTCTTGGTTAGATTCTAAAACCTTAATCTACTCACAGAGCAAGTTCTTCGTGCCATGTGCAGAGTTACGATCTACATACAGTGCATGTTTACGGAATATTTTGAATGCATACCAGTTACGTTTCAGATTGGTGACTCAAAAAACTTGAAAAAAATTAATCGCTCAATATTGTATGCAGAAAATCAGTATGCAAACTATAGTAACGGCGGAGAGAATGTAACTCAACAAAGCAAAACCATCAAACCTTTTACCAGCATGAATTACAACAGATAAAATGGTATAACTATGTAGAAACTAACAATCCACACAACTATTTGTTTCATGCCTTCCAAATTAAAAATGGGCTAGCATGAGGAAATGGGGCACAAAGTTTTCTGTGTCACTTATAATAAAGCAATAAAGTACTCAGAAGAGATAACATATAGGGTTCTCTCCAGTGAATGATAAATGAAAGAAAGTTTGCTCAACCAAGTTCAATTCTTTGAAAGTTGTTTTAACAGAACATGAAAAATCGAATTAGGATTGCATAGATTGTTGTCCCAGCTTTTATACTCAGATGATTTTAAGCTCTATCATCACAACAAAGCACAATTTGTATGGCTTTCAAATTTAAAAGTCATATCTCTTCATCCTCCCAATACAAACACAAATACAGTGAACAGGAATCTCTGCTAAACATTTCTTCTTATCACATTCCCTTCCCCTAAAGTGCCTGGGAATATTTTCAGAGACTGTCACAGTTCGGCCACAATAAGAACGAAAAGGAAAGCATCACTTTGACTCGTAACGTTTGCCCTGAAACACACCCAGTGTGTGTATTACTTTAAAGGTAACTCAAGTAGCAACCTCAAAGTCTCATTAACAGATGCCCTTCACAACATGATTAAGAGAAATGGAATGTAATTTTAGAAGTCACTCTCTTACCTTCAAAGCCCGAGTCAATCAGCCCAAATTGCTCCAACACCTTAACAAAGAGGACAATCATAACCAAGACAGCTATCATTTCAAGCCCTTCTAGGTTCATGGTGAGCTAGGTCATGGTCTGGCACAGTTGCCGAGGAAAGAACTTGTCTGCCTGGCTTTCTTTGTAAAGCCATTAAACTACATTAAGAAATCTACAGTACCAAGGGAAGTGGGGAGGATGGAAGAGAGGGAGAGAGAGAGAAAGAGGGAGAGAGGGAGAGAGAGAGAGACCGAGTGACTGACTGACGGAGAGTGTGAATGTATTCGAACTACACTAACAGAGGCCAGAAGTGGCAGCTGGATCAACTCCAGGCCTGTCCAGATTATCCGTTTGCTCATTATCACTATGACACACAGCAACAGACATGTGTGGAGAAAAGTACCGATTACCAGGGGGTCATCCAGCAAACCATACCCAGTAAGTAGAACAAGAAGCATCAAGCGGCACATCTGGAAATATTTTTCTCTTTCCTTCCTTGTATACCAGCACGGCTCAAAGTGTAATATTGTTGTGGTTATTCGGTTGCCTGGGAAACAGAAGCTAACTAATGAGTGGACTTACACTGGACACAGAAGGACAGAAAGGTGCATCCTCAGAGTAAGACTAGGAACATGTATAGAATCAGAAGACTAGATCCTTAAACATTCCCTTCTTGGAAAGCAAATGTAGTAAACTTCTCAAGTTACTTGACAATCCATGTGCAAATACAGTAAGAAGCAACAACGATAATAAGTGGAATTCAGATAATAGCTTTGCAACTAGTAACTCATCAGAGGATGCTGATCTGCACTTCAGAGAAGAAAATGTCACCTTTCAAGCACCTTGCCTGAAATCTGGGAAGCAGAGAAGAGTTGCCTAATTTTAGCATAATTGTCAGGTGGTTTCCAATGAAACTGACTTCTACCAGCTTCGGAACCGGAGGCAATACTCCAAGCCAAAACATTACTTGAAATACAGTTCAAAGTCATAGTTATACTCTGCAAGAATGCCATAGGCTATGTGCATCTGTATTATAAAATTTATACAACCTAAAGATAACTTTCTAGAAATCAAATCTTACTGAAATCAGAAGGAAATCAAGGACACAATGATTTCACTTGTGATTCATAAAGAAGTTTGACTGTCCAAGGTTTGTAGATTTAAAAAATGTCTTGGCAATAAGAGCTGTTGAACACTGGAATTGAAATGGTGAGCTTTCATTTACTATAGGTTTTTTAAAACATAAGATGGATGGCCATTTGCCAAGGATGCTGTAACGATGGGTTTCCGGCACCAGCAAGAAGCTGATCTAGGTAAGCTTTGCAGTCCTGACCAAATCTACTACCGTGTTTCCCCGAAAGTAAGACAGCGTCTTACTTTCTTTTCCCCCCCAAAAAGTCCCCCTACAGCTTACTTTCGGGGTACGTCTTATATAACCCAAGACGTACCCATCGTCACCACGCCGCCGCCGCCGCCGCCACGCCGCCCCCACTGCCGCAACCGGAGGTGTGCCGCGGCACACCCGCGGCACACCTCCGTGGCACACCTTTTCGCCAGGCCTCCAAGCAAGGGAGGGAAAGGAGCCAGGGGCGTGGTGAGGATCGCCGCGTCACAGTGACGCGTCGTCGCTCGTCCGCCCCTGGCTCCTTTCCCCTTTCCTTGCTTGGAGGCCTGGCGAAAAGGTGTGCCGCTGAGGTGTGCCGCGGCACACCTCTGTGGCACACCTTTTCGCCAGGCCTCCAAGCAAGGGAGGGGGAAAGGAGCCAGGGGCGTGGTGAGGATCGCCGCGTCACAATGACGCGTCGCCGCCGTCCGCCCCTGGCTCCTTTCCCCCTCCCTTGCTTGGAGGCCTGGCGAAAAGGTATGCCACGGAGGTGTGCCGCGGGTGTGCCGCGGCACACCTCCGGTTGCGGCGGCGGCGGCAGGACGAGGTACGGCTTACATACGGGGTACGGCTTATATAAGCCGACCCCCGACCCCCCCGATAATCTTACAATCGGGGGTGTCTTACTTTCGGGGGAAACACGGTAGTTCTATGGTCTACAAGGTTCTGGGAAAATTTGGAACAGATACTCTTAGCAGCTCTGCTTTACCAGCTACTAGGGCTGTTTCCGAATTTTGGATACTTCCAAATTTCGGAAGTTTTTTTGCCTACGTTCGACTTTTGAAGCAATTTCGAGAGCAGCCCTCCCAACAGGAATTCCGAATTTCAGAATTCCGAATTTCGGATGTCATTTCCGAATTTTCTTACTGATTGTTCATTGGCTGATGGCTAACAGCTGACTATCCCTTCTGCTGATTTTTTTGCCCATTTTTGAAAGCGGACGCCATTTTTGAAGACTTCAGAAGACTTCCGAATTTCGGAAATACTTTCAAATCAATTCCAATTCCCCCCCCCCCCCCCAAACCGGAAGTCTATCACATCCGAAGCTATATCGAAATCAATATCCAAAACAACTTTTGAAACACTTTTAAAAATTCGGAAACAGCCCTACCAGCTGCAACTAAGGTGGGCAACATGTGGCATCCACCTCAATGCACCAATGTTTTGCAACTTCCTTAAACAACCTAGAACTAATGAGTTACAAGTAATGCAGCTACCTGAAATGTAATATAATGTATGAGAGTGAAGTCATTTTACTGGTGCCAAAAATGTTTACAGCCATTTTTGAAAGTTGCTTGTAAAGAGCACTTTGGGAAAAAAATTTGAAGCATTTTGAATGGCATTTATGAAATCTTCATATCAATCCAAAAATATCCCCTCAAGAAAGAAAAAGTGACAAAAATCTAAGGAACAACATGGGGGGGGGGGGATGCAAACATGAAACTGAATACCATAATGAGAAAAAGGAATACATTACTTTTAAAAAGTAAATTTCCACTCTTTGTCTGCTCTACTATAGAAGAGGCAGTGGCAATGACTACTTCTATCACCAACCCACTGATGAAATGAGTGAAGCATTTTTCTAATTTTTTCTATCTTGTCATTTTAAGACAGGGAGTATGCATTTAGCAGAATGCTCCTTTACATCCCTGCACCACAGTGGTAGTTTTTTTTCCCATGTGTCAGGAGCGACTTGAGAAACTGCAAGTCATTTCTGGTATGAGAGAATTGGTCATCTGCAAGGACGTTGCCCAGGGACACCGGGATGTTTTACCATCCTGTGGGAGGCTTCTGGAACTGACAGACAGGAGCTCACTCCGCTCCCTGGATTAGAGCCACCAACCTTTTGGTCAGTGATCCTACCAGCACAAGGATTTAACCCATTTCACTACCAGAGGCTCTAGTGGTGGTGGTGGTGGTGGGTGGTAGCGGTAAGGGTACGTACGGTGAGCCTATGGAGGGATCAGTGTTTCTTTTGGATTTTCCTAGGATGGCCTACATTCTTGCCTTTTGCCACTTTGTTCGGAGAAGCAGATGATTCCTTTTTTGCTACAATTTAACACTATGTCTTTTGTAAAATAATAAAAAAAGAACCATATACTTCTCTGAGAAGAGTGGCAAACGGTCTTTTTGAATCCCAGAGTGGGAAAATGGTAGTGGCAGACATGGGCAGCTGGTCCCCTGAGTGATCCCGGCACCTTCTCTTCTCCATGGAACGACTCATAATTTAACCATAGTGAAACCAAAATACAGAATTTGACTTTTAACTTATGCACAACATCAACTTGTACAGAAGAATATAAGGTAATGAAATAACTCATTCCATTTTATTACTTTTGAAATGTAACCTCATTACATGTGAATCGCCCTTCCCCAAAATGATTTGTATACTTGTAACTTCCAAGGTGTGTCCCAGTTCTTTGCCAGTGTGGCAGCTTATTAGATGATGGAGTTGCTCATCCACTTTCTGCTGTGCTTCAGTGCCAACATCCTGGGAGGTTGGAGTGCACTTTGGCAGGTATCCATAGGCATCAGTACAAAACGCAAGAAGTTTTTAAAAAGTAAATCAGCGTGTTGGTCTGTCTAGCTCAACCATGTGCATGCTGGGCACTGAATCTCTCTAGAATTTCAAATAGGGTTCCCTGTCCTATCTGGGGAATGAAGTCGGCACTACCTGTCTGAAAGGTCCATAGCCAATTCTTGCTACTTAGTCCCCTAAAGGAGATAAAGGTACCACATTAAAGTGGGGAGTCAAATTTTGACTGATTTATGAGGCCATTAAAAAGAACCCAGGAATCGCTGAGGAATGCGGAAAGAACAACAAGGGACGCTGGAAAAACGCTGAGAGATGAGGAGTGTGTCAGCTCCCCCTGGTGGCCAGAAAGTTTGCCTCTGTTCATCTATATGTGTGTAATATGTCAAAAATGTATGTACTGTACTGTACTGTAATAAATGTCACATGTTTATATGTCATATTTTAAACTGCAGGGATTGTCTGTAAGTATGTGTACTGTAATCCACTCCGAGTCCCCTTCGGGTGAGAAGAGCGGAATATAAATAAAGTAAATAAAATAAATATTTTTTTTTAAAAAAATAGTCTGATTTGGGCCTGATTCCTTGGCATGAGTTGTGTTGCAGATCTTGGCTTACTGGCTTAACTTTCTACCAGAATCCCACCCCCAAATTTTCTTGCTAAATTTGGCAGGTCATCAAGTGAATTCTTACCACCTTTAGAGAACTATAATTGCCCAGGGTCCTTGGGGAAAAGCTGCGCCATTTAAACTACTATTTTGAAATCTATTCTCTTAGGGGGTAATACATTTTCAAGGAGATTTGTCTTAGGCGGTGATGTGAATAGAACCAGGAAGCAAACTGTAAACAGACTGTCTGAGTCACCTTCAATACAACTGTTGCTGATGTTACACAAAAAGCCTTCAGACCAAAAATTCACAATTAAAGCTCAAAGTGATGGTTCCCCTCCCCCTGCGCAGTGACACTGAAGAAGTAATTGCAGGGTTTTCATGCATTCAGAAGTGGGGAGAGGGGAGAACTTGAGAAAAGCATTTCTTTTCTTTGTATTAATAGGATAGCAATGATTTCAAAGGCAGTGCCACATAAATCAAGGAATATTGTGCTTTAACATTAATCAAATCATAACTCATAGAGGTGCAGTGGCGGCTAAAAATGTTAAATTATGCTACGGTGCCTAGGGAAATCAGAACAATAACCAGTGCTATGTATGCTTCATGCACAAACAATCACAACACTTACAATAGTTTCATTTCTGCACCAGCTAGTACTCAGTTCTTTGATATGGGAAACCCCCATTTACTAGAGTCCACCTTTGAAGCATCATAATGCAGGATGAATAAACAAATATTATGGGAGCTGACAGCCATGGAGGAAGCAGCAGATCTGCTGTGTAAATAATGGGTAGTTTGCTCTTTCAGTCATCTAGATGCCTTCAACACTAGAAAACAGGCCCGGATTACCCATAAGGCCACCCTAGGCATATGGGCGTAAGCCGTGGGGGGGGCGCAGATTAACTGACCTTCCCCCTCCTCCTCCGTGTGCTGGTAATCCCAGCCGGGCTCAAATGCCGCCCCCATTGGCTGCCGCCACCACGCTAGCTTTTCCTGCTACTGCTAAGGCATAGCAGCAGCAGGAGGACTGGCGCGGCGGTGGCAGCCAATGGGGGTTGCCAGGGGTGGCGCTTAGCAGCTAAGCACCACCTCGGGCACCCCCATTGGCTGCCGTCGCTGCACAAGCTCCTCCTGCTGCTGCTACAGGTCCTGCGGGGCATGCTGGGACCCATAGTTCTTTGGGATCGCCAGGCACGCGTTCCCGGCGCGGGGAGGTGCCTCAGCGGTGAGTGGATGGATGTCGGGGGAGAAGGGATGGAAGGGCTGAGGGGGAGCGGGGGGGAATGGGGATAGGCCTCTCTAATGCAGCGGCGTGAGGCGGTGGGGGGGGGGGCGTAATTCCAAACTGTAGCCTAGGGCTCCAAAAAGTGTTGATCCGGGCCTGCGAGAAAATGTATCATGAACAAAGCCCTGATTATGAGCAAAGCAAGGGAGGCAGGGGATACCAGACTATCTACACTATGTAACATGATTTTTGTTCCTGGGTTATAAATGTCATTTCTGAATTGTTTCTATCATAAAAAACATAGAAAAAGTTTATTAAACTGCATAAACCTTTCCGGGACATCTGTGACACATTTTGCTTTAGTTTTTCAATGAATATTTCTTCAAGTCTCAACCAATTCAACATAGGGCACTTCCAGACAGTGCTAAATCAAGGGTTTTAGTGAGGGACAAAAAAAATCCTAGGACTTCAGGAAAAGTCCACATACAAACCTGTTGGTTCCGGGATTTCTGCCATTGTTGTCCAGACTTGATGCTTTGTTCTGAGATTAAGAGGCTCCCAAGATGGCTTCCATGGGACTTCCACTGGAAACTGGCATTTTTTTAACCTGCGAGATGCGGATATGGAGATCGCAAAAGTTCTGTTCTGGGCCAGAGAAACTGTGCCCTCTGCACATTTCATAAAGTTTCTGGCACACAAGCAAAGTTTACAGGATAGGACTACTTTTGTCCAAGTCAGCACTACACAATGAAACAGGAACACACACTTTAAAGCCAGGAACAGAACTATGTCATTATTGACACTTTTTAGAGCCTGGCTGCCTTGCCATCTGTCCAGACAGATTTGGTTGTGTACTTGTGGCATTAAACAGCACGGTGCTGTTCCTGGGTTATACATGGCTGTTCCTGATTGTACAGCATTGACTAGGATGGACAGCATTGACTAGGGGGCTACAACTTTGTCCTGGACAGAGAAAATGTGCCCTCCACATGTTTCATGAAGTTTCTGGCACACAAACAATGTTTTTGCCTTTTACTCAAGTGTTACCTTTTTTAACGGAACAGACCAATCAGGAACAAGCATTTAAAACCCGGGAACAAACCCAGATAAAAAAATCCCATGATTTCTGATTGCAGGGACATACAGACATGCAAAGATGGTGGAAATAAATAAATAAATAAAGATCTGGATATTCAGCTCAAAACCATGATATTCCCGAACTAGAAAATCTCACCTTTTTAGCTTTTGTAGCTTTTTGTAAATCTCACATTTACAGGGAATGGCATCTGGCCACCCTCTTGTTTGCTGCGGAAGCTCCTTGGATAAAGGTACTGTGTCTGGATGGGCCCATAGTTAATCTTCACTGACTTCATTTTCTTTTTTCCTATACTCTCGTTGTAGATCCTTCCTCACACTCAAAATAATAATACTCACCAAATACTTTAAAGAAGGGGAGGAAGAGAACATGCTGCTACTGTTGTTGCTACTGCCGATAATAAGGACGACAACTACGGTGATGATTATATAGCAGAGTAATTCTGGCTGTGCCATTTATCCAGAAATAGTCCTAAAACAACATGCCTTGTTTTTGTTTTTGTTGTTTGCTATCACCTCACTCTGTTAAACCATGTTTTGTTACTACTAAGCTCCCTAGATCCTTTTCACATGTATTGCTTTCCAACCAGGTTTCACTCATCCTATGTTTGTGCATTTATTCCTGTTGATATTGATTTTATTAGTTTTGGCCCAACTCTCTATCTACTCTGTCAAAGTCATTTTGAATTCTGATCCTGACTTCTGGAGTATGCACTAACCTATCTATCTCAATTTAGTAAGTGTGCCTTCTATTCCATAATTTAAGCCATTTATGAAGATGGTGAATGGCACCAAGTTCATACAGAACCCCCAATGAACCCCACTAGCCACTTCTCTCCATGATGAAAATCAGCCATTGGGAATACTTCCAGACAGCTGAGGAATGTGCACCAAATCAGGTTTTTAAAACTCTCTTTAGTTCCCCTTTTTTCTCCCACTCCCACCCCCAAAAACCAGGCTTTCCCAGAGGTGTGTGTGTGTGGCGGCTACATGCCATCCCAATATCAATCGAGATGGCATGCAGCCACCCTGAAGTCCTCTAAAACAACCCTTAAACTTACCCGGACACCATTATGGTCCTCCTCGGACTCTCCTGGTGGAAATGACATGCAAGGAGACAGGAGCCCCCAAAATTAAGAGGGCTGCACACACATGATGTGGTTCTTAGGCCCAATCCACACAGCTTATAGAGCAATCATCTGCTAAATCTCCCCCCTAAAAGGTCAGCAATGCATTAGATGCCCTATCCCCTTCGATCAAGCTGACAGTACAAAACTACACACACAAGTCCCCAAACAGTACAGTTAAACAGTCAGCTCTGACCCCCAAAACACAAGCTTACCTTTTTCTGTATTCCTTAGGTAGCTACTAAAGTCTTTATTAAGGTTTTATTTACTGAAGTGCAGTTGACTCTCTAATCTCACCAGCAAGATGGGAAGTATATATTCAAGAGCTATACAGGGACACCTATTTGGACAATGTGGGCAGAAACATTTGTTCAATACATCAATTTGGCCATCTATGACAACTACAGAAATTGAGAGACTAGTAGCCCAACTAAAATCGGCAAGGGCACCAGGAGAGGATGCGATCCATCCTGAGGTCATCAAGAATAATTTGGACTTCTGGTCCCCTATTTTAGCATCTTTATTCACCTGTATTGACAAGTATGGCCGATTACCACAGGACTGGGGGTTTACAACCATTGTCCCCACATGTGAAAGAAAAAGGAGACAGGACAATCTGACAAATTACAGACCCATTAGCCTTCTTAACACCATTAACAAAATATACACAAGGCATCTGTACTGGAAATTGCTGGACTGGACGGAGCAAGAAAACATACTAGTGGAGGAGCAAGCCAGCTTCAGGGAAGGTTGGTCCACCATTGGCCAGTGCATAGTTTTACAACATCTTATAGAAAAATATATCTCCCATATAACATCTTCCCTCTATGGTGCATTCATAGACTTTAGAGCAGCATTTGACTCTATCTCCCATACCAAACTATGGGAAAAACTTGGGTCCACCACAATAGATAGACGACTTTTGCAATTAATTCACACCCTACACGAGGGGACCACACTGAAAATAAGATGTAGTCCTCAAGGCCATTTCATTAGGTCAGTTGAAACAGAGAAAGGTGTCAAGCAGGGATGCACTTTGGCTCCACTACTATTCAACTTCTATATTAACTCCATGGTGGAGCACCTTTACAACTTGGACTTCCATCCTCCAAAATTGGCATGAAGACACCTATCCACCCTGCTATATGCAAACGATGCAGTGCTACTATCCAGCACTCAAGTAGGCCTGCAAAGAGCCTCAAGAGCCCTAACAAAATATTGCAATGCAGAACAGCTTCATCTTAATTTCAAAAAACTAAAACTATGATGTTCACGAAATGACCCAAGTATCACACCTGGAGACTA
Organism: Anolis apletophallus; assembly: GCA_030556195.1. Lineage (NCBI taxonomy): Eukaryota > Metazoa > Chordata > Lepidosauria > Squamata > Anolidae > Anolis > Anolis apletophallus. The sequence continues at coordinate 22,271,336 of JARBWK010000009.1, read as the reverse complement.
CACGGATACAATATTTGTTTATTTATTAATCCATTCATTCATAATACATGTGCACAGATGAACAGGTCTCAAGCTTTAAATACTTGAGAGTATTTTACCATTGCACTGGAAACAATAAAGTACATGCTGATTACATAGCAGAGACAGTGCAAAAGAGCTCATACGCTATCCTAAAATTTCTTAAGACGGATGGAGGCCACTTCATACCAGCAGCACTTAAGTTCTTTGAGGCAAAGCCAGTAGCACAAATGTTGTATGGAGTTCAACTTGGCCCCTTTTCAAACTATGCCCCTCTGGAGCAGGTACAATCAAAATTCCTAAGATCGTCGATGCAGGTTCCAAGATGTGTCTCAAATGCCACCCTATGATTAGAGACAGGCTTCGTGAGAGTGGAGGCGATAGTTTGGTCAGCCACTTTCAATTACTGGCTACATCTGTCTTTCTCGTCAGGTGGCCTTGCTCCTCTAACTCTAAGAGATGAATTTCAGTCTGCATGAAACAAGGTAGTGGCAACGAAAATTGCAACTCTAGGCTTCTCTCAATGCCAACTGCTAAGTATGGGATGGGACCAAGCTAAGGATCTCATTAGACAACGGATACAGGATATAGAACGGCAATTGGACTTAGCCTGCTCCCCAGCCTTCAACATTAGTGAAGAGAATAGATTAGATATCTCATCGTTCCCATGGCTTACTTAGCAAACCTGGAGGTGCCTAAAGACCAAAGAGCTTTTTCACTTTTGCAAGATGCCATGCCCTTCCATCAGCAGTATTGGAGGGGAGATACTGGAAGATCCTAGTTCAGGTTAGATTATTCCCTTGTGAGTTCGGCTATATTGAAACAACTGAGCATGTGCTACTCCAATGTGTTTTCTACAGAGACACTAGAACTAATCTCATTACTCCATGGTTTTTAAAACACCTAGGGTGCACTGAAAGATACTACATGTCCCTGATGCTTTCGGACTCTTGTCCTGCGATAACCTGCAGTGTTGCCAAGTTCTGTGCGGCAGCAATTAACATTAGATGGTCGATGACTGACCCCGCAAGGCAACTTCCTGCCGGGAATACAGTTAGAGCAATCTGTTATAACTGAAATGCTGTAAATGTTCCCCTCTCATCCCCCTTCAGAGCCCCCCAGTGGTTTGATATCTCCTATTAGCTGCCCTCCTCTCTTAGACTCATTCCTGCTCTTTGAACTGTAAGTTTAACCTGTTTTTAATCAGTCTTTTTATAACATGTTTTCAATCTGCTTCTATATCTGATATACTTGGGAACTGCGATTCCCTTTCCCTGTGTAGGGTTCCAGCCTGGTAGGCTTGGGGAGGCCCCGGGGGCTCCAGACCAGGTACCAGCTGACCTAGGAGAGTCAGAGGATGATGGGTGGCCTGATGCTTATGACACTACAGAAGAGAGCCTGCAATGGGATAATACATGGCTGCAAGGCTATGGGACTTCAGATGGGTTTAGTGAAGATTCCATGGAAATAGACTCAGGTGAATATGAAAGACCAGGCGGCCTTGGGTCTCAAGAAAGAGTGGCTACTCCCTTCCCAGATGGGAGACAAGGAATTTCCTGGTTCCCATTCTGATAACGATGCAGCTGGACACGCTAATGAGAAGGAATTCAACAGGAGAGCCAGTATCTTGGCTTCAAGGAGAGATTGGAGAAAGGGGGTGCGTTGGACGCACAAGAGTTAGATTCCTATATCAATCCGGTCTGGGAAAGTTTTTGCCAGACCTGAAGCCTCGTTTGGCTTGACCACGTCTCTTGTTCCTGTCTCCCAAGTTCTTGCGAACCGCCGGGGTGGTTTGGACTATGTTTCCAGAGACCGCAGTTGCGGCCTGACTCAAGTGCTACGTTTTGACCGCCAGAGTGGTTGCCTTTGCTTTGGAACTTTGCTTCGGGATTTCAACTCCCTTGGATAATAACTCAAGGACTAAACCGAACTCTATTTTTGAATTGATTTATTCTAACCTCTTTGGACTATCCTATACCTATTCTAAATAAAAGAAAGTTTATTGCATCTGCCTGTGTCGGTGTGATCTAGGGGCGGGGACTGTCCGGGGTCTGAGGTGCAACACCCTGGGCACCTGTGACCCATTCTATGTTGTGCTGGTCATTGACCGAAATAAATCATTGATTGATTGTTTGATTGATCGATCAAGGCTTTATTTTTACTTGTGGCCTGCAACATGTTGGATTGCAACTCCCATCATTCGTCATCACTGACGATGTTGGATACAATTCATGGGAGCTTCAGTCTAGCCATATGTTGTCCACTCCTGATCTAAATAAAAGTTTGAGTGAGCTTATGGGATGCAATATATTATCATCATATGATTTATTTTGAAATGCATCTGTATGTTTTAATACCATATTGCAAATTAATAGTTTGAATTCCAAGTTCTATAGCCACATAATTCCTTCATTTACTTATCCTACAAGAAAGTTTCAAAATCTCACAATGGCTTTATGAATCCCAAGTATTTATAGCTTTCCATCACTGCTCTTAAACTATGTACTTAGAGGATTAGATGAAAAGGATTAAAGACAAAAAGAAACAAATAGTGGTAGATCCGTACTCGCCTTGTTTTAATTTTTCTCTAATCCAGAAATGCCAAAGGATTTTGAATTTAAAACAGAAAATCTGTGGACAGCATGTGCTTTTTTCATATCTCACTGTCTCTCTATTTTCTTTTAATTTTTTCAAAAAATGACAGCTACTTTGAAAGAATAAAGGTGGGTAAATTAAAAGGAAACAGATTGTAGCATGCACATGCTAATTACATTTAGGGCATTGGAGGAAAATTCCAGGAACTCAAGGACTTGATCCTTTTCATCCATAAACATCATTAAATGTGCCATTGTAATGATATCAAAAGGTAAGGAGCAGAGTTTTAGTAATTTTTCTGGTTTTGATAGTGGGGTGAGGTCTAAAGAATGGAGAGAAAAAACGCTACTTGGGATATTTTTGCTCACTTATTGTTGGGTTGTAAAAATGTGCAGCAATAACTAGATTTATTTTGGGTTGTAGTTTGATAATTTGAAAACAACCTAATTTGGATTGTAAAAAGGTAGAGACATTTTAGTTTGACTCAGGTCTGAAACTCCTCTTGTCAATAGCATAATTTATAATTTTCCTAGTTTGGCCCCATCTACACTGCCATATAATCCAATTTCTGAATTAAAATTATCTGATTTGAACTGGATTATATAGCAGTATAGACGCATATAATCTAGTTCAAAGCAGATAATCTGGATCCAGAAACTGGATTATATGGCAGTGTAGATCCAACCTTAAGCAAAAACAATTCCACTTTTTGAATTCCCCTCCTTTCCCTCTTTCTATCAGGACTACTTCCATTGCTCTAAATCAGTGTTTCTTAATCTGGTGGTTGGGACCTCTGTGGGGATTGCAAGGGGGCATCAGAGGTCACCAAAGACCATCAGAAAACACAGGATTTTTAAGATGGACTGGAGAGTTGAACTATGAACAAAATAGTAATAGACGGTTATGTTTCCACGATTTTGGTAAACAAGTCCCCGAAAAACTTGGATAAAAGAACGCATTTTTATTTTTAGACTGAAATAAGGCCACCCTGATGTAAAATGGATTGATACCCATGCCAAGAAAACTTCTCTCTTTTTACCCCCCCTTTTTCTTATCCCCTCCCTGACCCCCACCTCCTACCCCGCCCTGCCCTGTACCTTTTCTATCTTTTTCTATTCTTCTGTTTTTATAATGAAATATGTTGTTATTTTTTGTGTGTGTTGTGAAAATGCAATAAAAACTATATTTAAAAAAAAAAAAAAAGAAGAAGAAAACACAGGATTTTATGTTGGTCACGGGGGTTCTGTGTGGGTTCTGTGTGGGAAGTTTGATCAATTCTCTCATTGGTGGGGTTCAGAATGCTCTTTGGTTGTAGGTAAACTATAAATCCCAGCAACTACAACTCCCAAAATGCCAAGGTCTGTTTTCCCCAAACTTCACCAGTGTTCACATTTAGACATATTGAGTATTTGTGCCAAGTTTGGTCCAGATGATCCATCATTGTTTGAGTTCACAGTGCTCTCTGGATGTAAGTGAACTACAACTGCAAAACTGAAGGTCAGGGGTGGTCCTACAAGATAGGCCAAGTAGGCGACCGCCTAGGGCGCCATCTGGGAAGGGGGCACCATCCTGGCCGCATGGGGCGCCATCCTGGCCCTGCCGACGTTCCTCAGGCAGTGCTGCAGCTGCCTGCTTTTTGACCCTGGCTTTGTGCACTCCAACGCCGCTTCTGGGCACGCGCGGAGGTTTTCACGCAGGCACAGTTGCTCTGGAGCTGAAGTTGAGCACAGGAGCAACTGCACATGTGCGAAAACCTCCGCGCATGCCCAGTAGCTCCCTTGCGCAGAAGCCTGTAAGCAAAGCACTCCCTATCGGGCAGGCAGGGAGTGCTTCCTCTCTCCCTTTGTCTCCGCCGCGTGTGCGCATTTGCAGGGAAGGAGAAAAGAATCAGTGAAGGAAGTGTAAGTGAAGGAATGAATGAAGGGCTTTCCTCCTCCTCCTCTGTGACCTCTTCTCTCCCTCCTTCCTTTCTTCGGCTCTATTTCTGTCTAGACCTGAGGGGCCTGAGGCTATGAGGAGTTGTGGGAGTTGGAGGCCAAAACACTTAGAAGGAGGGAGGGCGGGCCCAAGTTTGCCCAGGCCGCACTGCCTGTATCCGACCTCATTTGAACATTTTGGCTGTTTTTCTATTTACATTTACATTGGGATCCTAATTTTGGACTTATGGGAGACTCCTATGAATTATGAGTCGGGTGATAGGTAATATATTCTGATTTTGATGCATTTACATTGCATTTCTTGTTGATTATTATACAGTTCTGCTTAATATTGTCATACAATATAATACAAATACAATATAACAATAGAATAATGATATATTTTATATTACATGTAATATTACAAACAATATTGCAGTATAGTGGTATTGTACAAAATAGTAATATATATTTTATTTTTATTTATTTATTTATTTACTTTGCTTCTAGACCGCCTCTCTCAGCCCGAAGGCGACTCGATGCGGTGTACAATTAGCAGGAACTGCTCAAGACAAACAAATCAACAATTATCAATACAATTTCAACATATACAATTTAACATTTAACGTTAAAAACACAATATCAGCGTCTCATTATTAAGTCGATTTCCAGTTGCATCGTCGTCGTTCCTTAGGTCTCTATTTGATAAACATACTTTATTTTACTTTATTTTGGGTTATTTGAGTTTTATAGGAGTAATGAAAATATTTAGTAGAGGATAATTTTATTTAAATAAATAATTTTATTATTTTATAATAATAATATAATAGAATGTTACATTATATTATCATGTCAATATATTATATTATATTGTAATGTAGTATAATATAATTATGATATAATATAGTATGAGTATGGTATAATATATTGTATATACATTGATACAATATAATACTACTAATGGTATTGTGATATTATAATTGTAAATTTGTTTTACATGGGGGGCGGCAAAATAATGTTTGGGGGGGGGGCACCAAAATAATGTTCCCCTACCATTTAAAATTACCTTAGACCGCCCCTGCTGAAGGTCAATGCCCACCAAACCCGTCCAGTATTTTCTGTTGGTTATAGGGGTTCTGTGTGTCAAATTTGGTTCAATTCCATCCTCGGTGGAGTTCATAATGCCCTTTGATTTTGGGTTAACTATAAATCCCAGCAAGTACAACTCCTAAATGGCAAAATCAATCCCAATTAACCCCACCAGTGTTCAGATTTGGGTGTATGAGGTATTTGTGCCAAATTTGGTCCAGTGAATGAAAATACATCCTACATATCAGATATTTACATTACAATTCATAGTAGTAGCAAAATTACAGTTATGAAGTAGCAATGAAAAAAATGGTTGGAGGTCACCACAACACAAGGAACTGTATTAAGGGGTCGCGGCATTAGGAAGGTTGAGAAACACTACTCTAAATTAAGTTCAAAGTGCAAAAGAAGTTTGCACTCAAATCCATGGGGGCACGTTTTTGCCATTTTTAATGATTTAGATAAAAGAAAACTGTCTCCTTGCTTGTTTTTTCTTCCTCATTAATACATTTGGTTCTCTCAGCTATGCTAATTCTCAGTTTACCCCATCCAAGTAAGTGTGAGGAAATGTCCACCTATTTTACTTCCTACAGTGTTGGAGCAGTAGTGTAAGACCCATTCCCTCTAAGATGGCAGTAAGCTGTGCAGCTTTCCCTGGACATTGCACAGCTCTCACGAAAGATGCACAGGTTTTCACCGGACATGTATTGGGCACTGTATTGGACTGCATAGGGCACATGTATTGGCCACAGCTTTTCCTCCATGTTCACAAATCATAAAACTGTGAAAAGATATGATGACTGCCAAGCCAGTAGGAGTTGAGGGGGAGGTGAGAAGTTGCCACCAGAAAATTGCCAGCTCTCATTTGAGAGTTGTGACCTTCAGCCAGAATTTCTGTGAATTGGGAGGGGGGTGTAGGGAGGGCAATTGCAAGGGGAGTCGATTGTGGATATTTGCAACTGACATGGAAAATGAAATGTCTTTTTACAGCCTCTACTCAGGATTTTTGTGAAAGGTTGGGGACCCTATCACTGTTTCTATCACCATGCACCCTGTAATTTTTTTTATTGGATGCATAATGTATTCAGACAGGATGCATACTGATCCCATCACACTCAATTTTTTCAATATGAAAATACTGCATTTTGAAACTTCACACCACAGAAGGTTGGCTCCTTCCAATACATTTTTCAGTTTTTGAAATGTTTTTTCCCTCTAATATTACACAGTAACGTAGCCTGGAAGTCTCAGACTACCATTCTCTCAAGATTTTACCTGATGGAATCCATACTGATTTTATGATCACACATTAAAACAACACCTCAGAATCATATTAAATAAAAAGACATGATTAGATTCCCATGTGCAATTTATTTATTTATTTATTGTTTCAATTTATATACTGCCCTTTCCAAATTGGCTCAGAGTGGTTTACAAAATGCACAAGGTAACATAGCACTAAAACGATAAGAACATTAAAAAGCGTAAAAACAATGTTTCTGTCAGCATACAGATTGACATGGCTTAAAGATTAAATGCCTGCCAGAAGAGAGCTGTTTTACACACCTTCCGGAAGGCTAGTAGCTCGTTCATCGCCCGAACTTCCGCCGGCAAGGCATTCCACAGGCTCAGTGCAACGATGGAAAAGGCTCTCTGCCTGGTTGATGACAAGTGAAAGGACCTAATGGAAGGGACGTGTAACAGGTTTTGGTCCTCTGACTGAAGAGATCTCTGGGGAGCATATGGGAGTAGACGGTCTCTCAAGTACACCGGCCCCAGACCATATAGGGCCTTAAAGGTCAAGACCAACACTTTGAAGGTGATCTGGTACTCGATTGGCAACCAGTGCAGTTGCTGCAGTGTTGGAGTGATATGGCTCTTGGCCGGTACTCCCGCCAGGAGTCTAGCTGGTGCATTCTGCACCAGTTTGAGTTTCCGGATAACTGCCAAAGGTAGACCCATGTAGAAGGTGTTACAGTAGTCTAGCCTCGAGATGACCGTTGCCTGGATCACCGTAGCTAGATCACTCCCGGTAAGGTATGGCGCCAGCCGCCTTGCCTGTCGCAGGTGGAAACCGCGAATCTGTTGATAGTGGAGACCTGGGCCTCCATCGTCAGCAGTGGGTCCAATTGGACCCCGAGACTCTTTACTAAGGGCGATGGGCATAATGCCTCACCGTCCAGAGTAGACAGGCGGAGCTCACCCCCCCCCCCCGGGTGACCCAGCCATAGGATCTCCATTTTCGATGGGTTCACTCTCAACCGGCTGGCACGTAGCCAACCAGTCATGGCTTCAAGGCACAGCTGGAAATTATCGGGTACCGAGTCTGGCCGGCCGTCCATCCTCAATTACTCAATTTCTGTGACACTTTGCAGACAGATTCCAATGGATAGCTGATGGAATGGGACAAATGTCATGTGATAGGATCCGTTTGAAATTGTGTTCAAAGAGTCTCAGAAACAGAGTATATTCCAATGTGATATGGTCCTGGGAGAAGGGGATTACAAGCAAAGCAGGAGCTAGATCAGCAGCTGCCAAACCTCTGCAATTCTTCATTTGAAAGAATTAAAGGATGATAACTACTGTATATGTTACAGGCTAAGACAAAGGCTAAAGAGCTAAACCAACAAATGGACAACAAAATAACTTTCTGCAGGTATTTTGTTCTGCAGAAGGGGAAGAGATGTATCAAGAAGAAAATAAGCACCAAGCAGATCCTTTCATTCTTGTTGGGAGAGATCCCCTTCCTAGCTTTGTTCCTACTGTATCATTCAGTCTCCCATTCTATTGTTTTCCTATTAATTCTGTACTTGCATATTAGCTCTTACATGGGCTTAGTTTCATTATTTACATTTCAAAAAGAGTATCTTCCTTAATCTGCTTAATTGTTCTAATCAGGAGTTCCAAGCGGAGCATTTGAAGTCTTTTGAATGCGGCTGTTATCTTTGCTATTAATCTTCGTTTTTTGTGTTTTGTACACTGAACAAACTGGTTGATCTTGGAATGCACAAAGGAGACAAACATAAGCATCAAAGTGACCTTGAAATTTCCCAACGGACAGACAAAGACATAGCTGATGAAATATATCGCCCCTATTGTTCTTGTGGTTAGCAAAATAACTTTTTGTGTGCTTCAGATGAATGAAACTAACCCTTGCCTGTGCCCAGATAATATGGATGCCCTTGTTAAATGGACTGGCAATACAAATATGATTTGAGTTTTATTATTTCTGTCAGTCAGAATAATAGCTATGATTTGTGGTCACATATCATTTTGAGAACGTTAATCCCTGAGCTTCTCTTCAGGATGGGTCATAAGGTAAATATAAATATAATTTATTTATTTGTTATTTCAATTCATATACCACCCTTCCCTTTTTTTAAAAAAAAAAATTTTTATTGGTTTTTTCCCCTCTCCCACCCTCCCCTCCTTGTACATACAGTTTATACATCCAACTACAGAGGTTACATTTGAAATATCAGTCTCAGTCTTAATTTTTCTACTCCACCTCTTAACACATTTTCTAAATAATTTCTAACTGGTTCCCACATCCTCTTTGTTATTATTATCTTTTCAATTTTATCTATATTATTCCATTTACAATTTGTTATTTCCACATTTAACATATTAATTATATAATTATACCAGTTGGTCAATGTCCATTTTGTTTTATCCTTCCAACCCCTCACTAAAACTATCTGTGCACACGCTATTAATTTATCAATCAATTTTTCTTTTTGCATATTCTTCACTCCTATTATCCGTGCATGTAATACATTTCTATTAACTATTACAATATGTAAATCTAACATTCTATTGATTTCTCCTTCAATCATTTTCCAGTAACCTTGCACTCTATCACATTCCCATATCATATGATTGAACACCCCTCTTTGTTCACAGCCGTGCCAACACTTATCTTTCATCCCTGGTACAAAGCGTGAAAGTTGTGCAGGAGTTCTGTACCATTTTGTAACATTTTCCTTCTGGTTTCCCTTAATGCATTATACTTTTCTCTTGCTATATTACTTATTTCCCTCTGGATGTCTTCCCTCTCAATTTCCATGTCCAATCTCCATGTCTGGAAAATTTCCTCTATTATTTCTTCTTTTACTGTTATGATTTGTTCGTACAGATCTCCTGCCACTTTCTTCTCCCCTCTCAAACATTTCCTAATCACCTTCTCAAATGGACTATCCCGTTCTCTTATTTTTTCCCTTCGTCTGAAAATTTCCTGTCTTATGGCCCAGCTTTGGATCCAGTTCCCTGACCCAATCCAGTTCTGAATTTCTTTTTGTTCAACAGGGTTTCCATCCTCTGTGTACAAATCCTCCACTAACCTTTTCCCTCTACTTTCGATTAATCTCAGTGTTCTACCTATGCTTACATCATTATTATAATTCATTTGCCATATAGTTGCCACCTTGCTTTCGTTGCCTGGGTTTAACTTCTTCTTTCTTTTTTTCCACACTTTTACTGTTCCTTTAAAGGGTTCCTTAAATTCTGTTTCCTCTCTCCTCTTCCAATCCGTAAATATTATTTCTTTTCCTTTAATATTATTTATTATCTTTTCCATATTTACCCATTTTTTCCCCATGTATTGTATTTCCAACAATCTTTGTATTTGAAATGCATCATGGTAAACTTCTAAACGTTAATCCCTGAGCTTCTCTTCAGGATGGGTCATAAGGTAAATATAAATATAATTTATTTATTTGTTATTTCAATTCATATACCACCCTTCCCAGGAAGGCTCAGGGTGGTTTACAACAACAACCAACACAATCACAGTAAAATATTAAAACATAAAAACAGCTTTAGACCAGAGTGGACTATGCAGCATTTAAAGGTTAAATGCCTGTCAAAAAGGTAGGTCTTACAAGCTCTCCTGAAGGCCTGCAGATCAATTATTGATCGGGTCTCTTCAGGAAGGGCGTTCCAGAGAACAGGCGCTACTGCAGAAAAAGCACGCTGCCGCGTCGATGATAAGCAGCAGACCTTGAGAGATGGAACCTCCAATAGATTTCGATCCATGGAACGTAGTGGCCTCTGGGGAATATGCAGGGAAAGACGGTCCTTCAGGTACACTGGCCCAAGACCATGCAAGGCCTTAAAGGTTAGCACTATCACTTTGAAGGCAATCCGACTCTCAATCGGGAGTCAGTGCAAACTCTGCAAGACTGGCGTGATATGGCATGATAATGTCACTCCAGCCAGAAGTCGAGCCGCAGCGTTTTGCACCATCTTAAGTTTCCAGATTACCGACAAAGGAAGGCCAATGTAAAGGGCATTACAGTAGTCCAGTCTCGAGATGACCGTTGCCTGGATTACGCAGCCAGGTTGTCACCGGAGAGGTAGGCGCCAGCCGCCTTGCCTGGAGCAGATGGGAAAATGCTGCTCTGCTCACGCCGGAGGCCTGAGCCTCCATTGTCAGCAGAGGGTCCAGTTGGACCCCCAGGCTTTTAACCAAGGGCGACGGGGTAACCATCCCGCCGTCCATGATTGGCAACCGGAGCTCGCCCCCCCTGGGACGACCCAGCCACAGGACCTCCATTTTCGACGGGTTCACCTTCAACCTGCTGGCTCCTAGCCACCCAGTCACGGCTTCAAGGCACCGATGGAAATAATCGGATAAGGAGTCCGGCCGGCCATCCATCCTCAGCACCAGCTGGGTGTCATCAGCGCACTGATGACACTCCAGACCGAAACTAAGCACCAGTTGAGCCCGTGGACGCATAAAGATGTTAAATAATAGAGGAGAGAGGACAGCCCCTTGGGGTACCCCACAATTAAGGGGGACCCTTTCCGAGACCATCCCCCCTCTCCACCCATTATCCCGATCTTGGAGAAAGGAGGCCACCCATTTAAGGGTGGACCCCCTAACTCCCATCATGGCAAAACGGTGGATCAATAGCGAATGGTCGATTGTGTCAAATGCTGTTGATCCAACTGGCAGCGCAACTGGTCTGTGATGGAGACCAGCACAGTCTCTGTCCCATGCCCCAAACGGGAGCTGGACTGGAAGGGATCTAATCCAGCTGAATCATCCAAGAACCGCTGCAGCTGTTCCGCGGCTGCCCTCTCAATTACCTTGCCCAGAAACGGTAGGTTCGAAACTGGGCGGTAATTGGAGGGAACCGAGCCATCTAGATCCGGTTTCTTCAGCAGCGTACTTACCATTGCCTTTTTAAAACTCTCTGGAAAAACTCCTTGCTCAAGGGAGTTGTTTACTATATTCAACAGAGGTTCACGTTCTGAGGACAAGCACAATTTTTTTTCATTTTTTGTTCAAGCACATTTGATAATTTAAATGTACCCTCTGTTAGAATTCACAGTGCATTCACAGTGAATTCACAAGCATTCACAGTGAACCATACTTGTATCCTTTTTCACTATGTATATTACAGTCTACCTGAAGACAGGACTTAACTTTGAGGGCAATGACTTACATGCTGCTATTGAGTTGTGCCATCTCATGGTTTCTATTGATTCCTACCACCAAAAGATAATCTCCAGGTTTCTTGATGTAAAAATTACCCTGTTTCTTTTCAACTTCAGCAACCGCACAGGGGACCTTGTGTTCCACTTAATGCTAGAGACAGACCCAAAGAACTGACAGATATTATATTTTGAAAACAGAACAAAGGAGGTTGGGAAGAGCTCTTGAGGTTTATCTCAAAAACTCTCAGTGCAATCTGACATCTATTTCACTCCTAGCAAAGTTAAATTAAGTCTGACGAACACCTTTTGCATTCTGCATTCCACTTCCAGACTATTACAAATAGCAAATTTTGCAGCTTCAACATCAAGTCCTGTTTTTGCTTTCCTTATCTCACCTCTCCCCACTCCCTTTCTTGGCATTGCTTAACATCCTGGCTGTAGGAAAATGGTAGAGCGATCCCAAATTCCTTTCTACAACATTTAACTGGTCCATATAAAAATGACTTTTGCATTCCATCTTACTAGGCCATAACTATCTATTATCTTTTGCATATACAGTGGGTGTATGATATCCACTGGTGTATGGATATCAAAATCTGTAGATGCTCTACTTGTATTACATACAATCATGTATTAAAATGGGGTTCCTTATATAAAATGGCAAAATCAATTTTGAGGGCGTATATTTTCAAGCCATGGATGATTGAATCCATGGACACAGAAGGCCGTGGGTGCCATTTTTGATCAGGTTTCGTTAGTTTCTTAGTATGATTTCCACCCTTCTCTCTCAACACGCGTTGGTGCCTTCCCAGGTGGTGAGGAGTGGAGGGCATCGTTTCCACTCCTCGCTGCTTGGGAAAGCACCAACGCGCGTGAAATCTAATGCCACTGAGGAGGAGGTGGCAACGGAGGGGAGGGCACTCAGCTCTCGGTCTGGCCTGCGATGAGAGCGACAAAGCGGAAGCTGAGGGAAGATCTGGGCTGTCAAACCCAGTTTTGGCAGGTTTACGCGCATTGCGCATGCACGTCCGCCATTAACGAATTACTAACTAATTTCATTAGTTTTTTCGAAATAACTTTGAAATTTTCACAGAAAATTTCAGAACTCTGCCAGATATGAAATGCCAGCGCTCTCTACATCCGAAATGAGTGATGAACCATTTTTTATGGATCAACCAGACCTAAGAGCTGTGTGGCATGATTTCTTTGTGAGGGTTTGACAGGTTGGAAATGAGACACAGCATAAGTTCATGAAATGCCATACACTATGAGACAGCCACTGTTTATACCAAACGGTAATGCATGATACTGCAAAAATTGAAAGAAAAGACATATCTAGTGCGTATCCTGAAAGTTTGAGATCAAAAGAATACACTGAGTACAAGGAAGAAGGAAGTTATGAAAAAGTCATGTATTTCTCTAGGTTTACCATTAAAAACTTACACATAAGTTTCAAATGGTTTATTTAATGGAATACTGATTTGATCCATTGATCCATATCTGACATATGCTTGTAGAATATAGACCTTAATCCATAACGTTGTCTAAAGAAAGTTTTTATACTTTGGTCAATTCCCTAAACATAATGACTTATGGGCATGAAATAAAGCATCCAGAACTAATTAATGAACGAGCTTTCAATTAACCACAACAATGCTATTTTAACATACTTTCCTTAAGAGTGTTCTCAGAAAAGGCTGGAAATGAATTGGGGGAATATGATTATATTTTGGACCTTGGAAGCGAGATTTTATTCGAATATTACATGAAATACCGATGTAGTATTACATGGATAAAACTCATTAACTCCTCTCTTTCCACAAAGTTCTCCCAAAAGAAAAGTCACATTGAGCTTTGCTTTTATTTTTCATTAATGGTAGTTTTGTGCTATGCCAAAACCCCTTTACATTAAATGAGACAGGACACAATTTTTTTTTAAAAAAACTCTTATTTCCATGGAATAAAATTGCCCCCCTCCCCAGAAGCCCTGCACACCAGAGTAGTATGTGGATTTGTCACAGAGCCCATGATGTGGATCCAGACAGGGCCCATAATGTGGGAGCTCCTGGGGTTTAACCAGAGGTGTCCAAATGATGTCTCCAGTAAAACCAAATTAATTCAAAACAAAGAAGGAAAACCCTACTTAGTCCAGAATTAATTTGATACTCCATTAGACCCAGGTCTTCCTAAAAGATCCAGGTCTAATGGAGTATGGATGGCTCAATTCGCTTCTTCAGGCCCCATGCTTCCTGGAAAATACCACTGTAGTGCTAAGAGATGGAGGGGAGCAAATCGTTCCCTCGGTCTCTTAGCGCTACATTGTTACGTTTCAGGAGGCATGCCGAGAGCCCTAATGGTGGCTTGGTAACCTTTTCTAGTATTCTAAAGGTTTTAGGGGAGGATTTGGGTTGTCCCCATTGTAGCATGGTCATTACTGCACTACAATGGGGACAACACACGGGAAAGCCCGCTTCTTTTGGGCGCCCGTGATGGAATCTTCCCTCCACTAATAACACTCCATTCAATTTGGTGGTCTCCCTCTGGAGGAGATGAGCACATTTTAAACACACTTATTTCCATAAAACCCACACGGTCTATAAACCACTTTAAACAATGAAAGGATCATGGAGGGGCACTTCATAAAATGGAGTGTAATGGAGAAATCCACCACTTCCAAATGAGCCTAGATGACTACTAAGAAGAAAATGCAGTGAAACCAAAGTGGTGAGGAACACACACTTAAGTGATTCAATACAGCTGAATCTATCGGATTGCATCACATGTGTTTTTCAGTTCTGGCATGTGCCAGGGGTTCAGAACACAATTACCCGCCTGTGTTCCCAACTCCCTCCTTGCAGCCTGCTTCAGCTCCATTTAAAGGATGAAGGACAATGGATGACACCAGGAAGTCGTGATGGGCTCCATGCCTCTTGATCCTTGAAATGGAGATGAAGTGCCCTGTGATGGATAAGATGCTCCATTTGATGAAGTTCTAAGAGACAAATTACACATGGATCCCAGAAGATGCTAGCTCACAAAGCATCTGGTATCTTGCGGTAGTAATCTATAGATCTCCCAGCAGATCCCTGACAGCTTTGCTGCTTTCAACAGTTCTCTCTTGGTGAGTACTTTTTGGCATTCATCTTTCCTTGATTTTGGACTGACTACAATTTATGACTCAGTTCTATTCCTTACTGATTTTGCTTATCTGGACTATTGACCTGCTGCATGACTTCTGGACCAGATGATGTCCACCCTTTTATTTCTCCCATCATTTTTCTGGATACCATGTGACAGCTCTTAAATTCAAACCAGCTGAATACTAGGACACGTGTTGCATGGAATATTTTTCTATACTGGAGTCTAGATTTTGTATGGTTTTTATTCTTTTGAATATTTCATTTTTGTGTATTCCATCCTGAAACCTTTGTTTTGGAGAAACAAAGGACTGGTCAATTGTTTTTAAAGCAAGCCAGCAAGCAGGAACTGAGTGTATTTATCCTGAGAAAGAAAAGATTAAGGGGAAATCTGGTACCGTTTTTAATTATCTAAAGACTATCACATGAAAGATGTAGCAAAATTGTTTTTTGTTGCTCCAGAACTAGCAATAACGAGATAAAAGAATACACACACACAAAATCAACACACATATATCTATCTATTACATATAATAAAAGTCAGTGTTTGCGGGCGGTGGTGCGGCCGAGCAATCGAGTGGAGGGAGGAATATGTGCAAGTGTTTTGATTGGCTGCCACTGTGGGATTATTTGCATAACGGGCTCTGATTGGCCAGCCTCAGAACTCCAACATTCTACGGCCCCAGACAGAGAGGATTGGTTAACACTAAAATGGTATTTACATAACGTACTCCAATTGGCCAACCACATTCCACCATTCCAAGGTGACTCAGAGGGAAAAGGAAATGCCTCAGGCAGTCGCCAACTGCGGCCCACAGCAATGATGGATCACGACCAAACTTGGCAAACAGGGGAACAATGGCCCACTTCACAACCTGGTGTGGTTTAGGGCAGGATGGGCCACGAATGATGGGATTTGCAGTACATTCACCTCATACACTTCCCAAACAACACTGTAGCCCCTAAAAATCACATACCACGCCCAAATGGCCCCAGACAGAGGGGATTGGCTGCCACTGAAATCGTATTTGCATAAAGGACTCCAAATGGCCATCCACATTCCAACATTCTAAGGTGACTCAGAGGAAAAAGGAAAAGCCTCAGTCAGTCATACACTGCGTCCCACAGCAGTGAAGGATCAGGATAAAAATTGGCAAACAGGGGCCCAGTGGCCGACTCCACAACCTGGTGTAGTTTAGGGCAGGATGGCCCACGGATAATGGGATATTAACTACCTTCACCTCATTCACTTCCAAAACAACACTGTAGCCCCTATACATCACAGACCAGACCCAAAATTGACAATAAGGCATCCTTAACTTGATTTTCCTGACTAGGCCTCAGCACATGGGATATTGTTAGGCTCCCTCAACTTGATTTCCCTGACTAGGCCCCCGGGACTCGCAGTACCTTCACTAAGTTCTTGAGACCACTGCGAGCCACATAAACATCTAATAGGAACCAACTTTGGCATACAATGCCTTCCTCAAATAACCCGGGCACCACTGGGTCCTCAGCTAGTGTGTGTGTGTGTGTGTGTGTGTGTGTGTGTGTGTGTGTATAGCTAAGCACCAGGATAAATCTTCCAATAATAAGTACCTAGAATAAACTGTCTCAAAAGATGTTAGCCTCTGTTTCACTAGTATTTAAGCCGTAGCTATACATGTAATTGCTATGCATTGAAGATCCCACCTTGAGTAGAGGTCTGGATGAAATAATTTCTAAGATCTTTCATAACTCTAAAATTCACTGATTTTTTTAAAACTCCATGGGTTTCCTACATACTGTTAGTCTAGTACAAGGGTGCTAGATTATTTTTGAAGAAGAAATAATATCAGAAGCGATGAAGAATTCACAAAAAGAATAGAACTTTATTTTCATCGAACTTCAAAGACACCTGATAAAATACCTTACATGGATCTTTAAATTTTTTTAAAAGTAGAGACACATTTTTTTCATGCTATTCTGAAAGAAAATTTATATGCTTTTCTTTTTATAACCATCTTTCCTTGGTTAATTGAGAAAAAATGCTGTTTTTGTCAGGATTACCATAATAATCAAAACATATGGAAACAGGTAACTTCTACTTTAGTTGATTGGCATAATGATAATCATTTTCCTGGAAAACAAGAGTCAACTTTACATTAACATCCTACATTGCCACATATGCTGGGAAAGCATACCATTTTCATAAAAAGAAAAATGTGTTGTTCTCTCTCCTATGGGAAAATAATTGTTATCTAAAGTTGTTTTGGAAGCACAAACTATATTACAAAACAGCTCCATGATGAAATGACAGGTTGATCCAATGTTATTGTATTATCTTGAAAATATGCCTTGAACTTAAAACAGTAGGATATAAGGTTAATTTAGCCTGTATATAGTCTAAATGACATATTTATGGAATATGACATATCTAAATGAAATGCTGTTGATGTTGCCTTGCAGAAATGCATGATTAAATCCCTCTCAACAACAACAACAAAACTTTGTTACGGTCACTGAGCGGCACAAAGCGGGCACAAGCGCCCTAAGAGGAGAAGGACAAAAATCCCTCTTTAAACATGAATATTCAATACATCCAAGTTTCTAGTCAGAAGAGCTCTGACCCTCTAGATCAGTGTTTCTTAACCTGAGGGTCAGGACCCCTGGGGGTTGCCAAAGACCATCAGAAAACATATTTCTGATGGTCCTACGAAGCCCTTTGGCAGAGAAAGCCCAAAATCTCTCCACCTGTCTCTTCCTTTTTGGAATAGAATCCTCCCACTAAAAGCACTCCTCTCAGATGGCCTCTCAGTCAAGGGGAGATCTGTTTCTGAAACTCCAAGCAGGGAGAAGAGAGCAGACGTGTTCAGTGCATGGCAGTTTGGTGTGCACATGCAGGTGAGGGAGAGTGCACAAGGCTAGAGGGAGGCTCACAAGTCCCTTCAAGGTGGGGGAAAAGTGCCTATGTGATGTGGGACTGAGGGTGGCCCAGCAGCATCAGGAGGAGGGGCAGCAGCGCAAGCAGCTTAGGTAATTTGTAATGCTATTTATTATTGTTTTTTAATTAATACTCCCATTAGAAAATGCATCATGATTTGGGTGAACTACAAATCCCAAAATCATAGGTCTATCTCTCTCTCAGTATTCAGAGTTGGCCATGTTGGGTCTGTGTGTCAAGTTTGGTCTAGATCAGGGGTGCTCACACTTTTTCGGCATGCGAGCTACTACTACTACTACTACTAATAATAATAATAATAATAAACTTTATTTATAAGTCGCTTCCCTCTCCCCAAAGGGGACTCGGAGCGGCTTACATGGGGCCATGCCCAAACTACAAATCACAAAATATCAGACATCAGAACAATAAACACAATAAAAACAATAAACACAATAAAATGAATACATCTAAACGAAAAACACAATAAAAATGCGTCTAAAACAGAAGCTAAAGGAAAGGCGGTAGTCAAAATGTTCTACCTACCCACTACAAAAATGTGAAATATATAACAAAATATCTGCTTTGAACTGGGTTTTCTTAGTCCACACTGCCATATAATATGATTCAAAGCAGATAACATAGGATTTTATTCAACTGTGTGGAAAGGACCTCAGATAACCCAGGGCCAGCAGCACTTGGGTGGTGTCAGGAGCCTGCGGGGCAGGATTGAGCCTTTCTCCCGCCTTGCCTGCGATCTACCAGGACACCCTACGCGATCTACCAGTAGATCGCGATCTACCTAATGAGCACCCCTGGTCTAGATCCATCATTGTTTGAGTCCACGGTGCTCTCTGGATGTAGGTGAACTAAAACTCCAAAACTCAAGATAAATATCCACCAAATGCTTCCAGTATTTTCTGTTGGTTATGGGAGTTCTGTGTGCCAAGATGCATTCAATTCCATCATTGGTGGAGTTCACAATGCTCTTTGATTGTAGGTTAAGTATAAATCCCAGCAATACAACTCTCTAATGACAAAACCACACCAAAGGCGCCACGTAAGAGCCAGGTTTTGAGGTTCTTCTTAAAACTTTCTAAAGTGAGGGCTAGTCTAATGTATTCATACATTCACCACTAAAACAATACCCTGTTGCTGTTGTTAGAAAATAGCATTAGCAATGCTCAAGAACATGAAATGTCTTTTTGATACTGGCAAAATATTGGTTTCTTCAACTACGCTGATTCACTGATTCTTGATTCGGCAGTTGTACTTGCAAATAAGTTCATAACCCTGGTGTTCTATAATTCCAGCACTCTGTATATATATATATATATATATATATATATATATATATATATACACACACACACACACACACACACACACACACACACATGCGCAATTCTGCAATTGCAGGTATTGTTAATAAAAATGAAATATTATAAAAATTTAAAAAATACTGCCTCGGGAATAGCAAAGGTGAGGGGAAGAGTAGGAGAAAAGGAGAATCCCAACCTTTGACATCCCTTCAATGCCGACTTGCCAGCACAGAAAGAGTACAGATTCTTTGCACTATGGGAATGTGGCACCATTGGCAGCTATTAATTGATTTTGTCCATCAATAGTGGAGGGATGTTAATCATACAGAGGAGTTGGATCAGCAATGGTGATTGTCCTGCTTCAGTGATAATTTGCTTCTTTCGCATGATAAAGACCTTGATCTTTTCTGCAAGAAAGATTCTGTGGCCTTCAATTTACTTTTAATAAGAGAGGGATGTTCATATTTAAGGCCTCTACTTTAATCAATTCAGTTTCTTTCACAATGCAAAAAATGGACTAAGGTAAAAGTAAAGATTTCCCCTTGACATTAAGTTTAGTCATGTCCGACTCTGGGGGTTGTGCTAATCTTCATTTCTATGCTGAAAAGCCGGCGTTGTGCATAGATGCCTCCAAGGTCGTGGCGGGCATGACTACATGGAGCACCATTACCTTCCCACAGAAGCGGTAACTATTGATCTACCCACATTTGCATGTTTTCGAACTGCTAGGTTGGAGCTAACAGTGGGAGCTCACCCCGTTCCTTGAATTATAACCACCAAACTTTCAGGCAGCAATTCGGCAGCTCAGCCATTTAACCTGCTGCACTACCACCTTGTTACACTACCTTGTTACAATATTGTGTTCTAATATGCATAAAGACATTCATTTTACCGTATCTTTATCATTTTACCCAAAGCTAATGTCATTCAGTTAAGTCGTAAAACAGTGCTGAGGCTTTACATATAGACTTACTAAATCTGAAGGCAGAAGTTTTTCTACACATTTGGGCTTGATAACAGAAGCGTTAAGTGTTTTGTGGAGGTGGCTGGGTGGGCCTCATTGCCAATTTGCTTGTTAAAAGCGTGAAAGATAATTGTGGAGTTTTCTAAACAAACCTCTTGAATTAAAGATGTGTTGAGAAGCAACAGGAAGAATATGAAGCCTTTGAAAGAGGAAAACTGCATAAGAACAAAGATGTTTATTCACAAATTATATTGCCTCTAATATCTTCCATGAATTATTGATAATTTGTGGCTGCTTCTCAAGGTCAAGAATGATACTCAGAGTCTGAGTATGTGATTTAACAGCAAGCAAGAATATATTTGGTATTTCGTTTCTACCTGCTGTAATTTTAATTAAATTTTAATTAAAGTAATTTTAATTAAATTGTAATGTTAATTAAATTGTAATTTTAATTAAAGTAATTTTAATTTATAAATTAGAATTTTTGTTAATTGATCAACTACTTAGATTTGCATATACCTATCACTTATTTTTCAACATAAGGTGTATTTTAGTTTTATTTTGATAATTTAGACTTAATTCCCAATAAAGATTTTTTTAAAAGTTGTGACTTACCTAAAAAGAAAAAAACAACCTAAAATAAACTAAAAATATCCAAACACTATATCATTGGACATACAGACGTCATTCCCTCCTTCTAGAACACTTCCCGGGAGAAAACAATGACAAATAGGGGTTGTTGGGGTTTTTTTGCCTGTAGTCTTCTGCTAAAATTCTGGGTTCTCAAACCAAGAAAGAGATGGAGAATTAACAGGGTCGACATTGCACATTCACCTTTAATGCTAAATTATGCCTATCACTGGACAAATGTTCGACCAGAAACAATGGGTGGCAGCAAACACTCAAATCCATACACTTCTTTTGCAACAAGACAGGACTGCAGAGGATATATATGAAATGCCTTGAAGTGTGCCTGCAGAAATTTGAAATATTTTATAGAGAAATATGGAGCATGTGGGAAGTCTCAAATGTAGTGGAGAAAAGAAGGATAGTTTATATGGTAATAGGGTGGACGATGTAGCTAGGGCTAGGTTTATAATAGAGCAAATCATCATGTGTGAAAGAAGGATTATGGTATTGATTTCCGAATCTCTGCTTCATTCATTCTCTTAGTTTCGCATTCTCTTCATTCGCTGCTTCCAGAGCTATGCAAATTCCAGATTTATGCAAACAGTTGGGAGAGCATTTACACTTACACATCCCCTTTTCTTTCTTTCTTTCTTTCAATCAGGAGGCTGCTGGCATGCACCTGCCTACCTTTATTGGCTATGCAAAGCTATTTAAATCCTGTCTGCCCCTTGAAATGATGCGGGCTAATAGGTTTCACACTGAGAAATACATTTTATCCATTACTATTAGAGCACAGTGAGCAAATTAAGCAAGAGAGAGGTGTTCCAAAGGATATAGGGCTCCATGGTAACCCCAGCAATGATGAGGGCACCAATTCCTTCACTCCTTGTTCTGCTTCAGGTTTATGCCAGCAAACCATGAAAAAGGTCCAGCATTTCACACTATTTATAGAGTAGCCTCAGCTGCTTCAAATGAAGGGATGAACGATGCACATGGAGGGAGGGAAGGAGGCCATTGCCTTCCGAGGGGGAAAGTTGCAGTGCAAATTCACCAAGATTTCCTAAGGGCGTGACCCCAGTGGAAGACTTACATATTGTGGATGTCCACAGGACCAGGGGTGCTTATTAAAAACAAATTGTATAGAGCTGACATTGGATTGACCTTGACCATGAGCAGAAATCTTCTACAAAGATACAATTGAGACTAATAAAACAAAAGGAATAGGGCATTCACTCAGACCAGGATATCCCTTCAAATTTCCATGTTCTATGTATCTAATAAGCACATTTTTAGTCGGTTATTAATGGAAGGGTCTGCTTACTCCAGAATGTAAAGCAGATCATTTGTGTATTGGAACAGGGATGGAAGCATATGACCCTTCAGATGACCTAGAATTGCAGCTATTACGAATAGCTGGTTATGCTCCCTAAAACTGCTGAAAAGTACTGTTCAACAACACCTCTAGGCTTATGATTTATCCCCTATTGCAGTGTTTCCCAACCTTTTTTGAGCTGTGGCAGATTTTTTACATTTACAAAATCCTGGGGCACACCACCAACCAAAATGACACTCTAACACAGTAATACATATAGTTAATATGTTTGTAAATGTATTTATACACTCAGTGTGAAACCTGGGCCTGTTTCTATGAACACAACATAGATATCCTGGCAGGAATGGCAGAAAGACACACACGAAGGTCTTGCTCAACAGCTGTCAGTCATGGGAAAACTTTGGCCCTCTGGGTGCTTTGGACAACTCCCACCATTCCTAACAGCCTGAGGCCCTTTCCTGCTTAAGTGGCTGAGGGGGGAAAGGAAAAGGTCCTGAGGCTGCTAGGAATGGTGGGAGTTTGAGTCCAAAACACCTGGAAGGTCCAAGTTTACCCATGCCAGCTTTCGATTCCATCACCACATCTATCTTCAGCCTCTGGCGGTTTGAATATATGTGATTATCTACGTGATTTTCTACCTTGTTGCTATGATTATGGTGCTGCTTCTTTAAATTGTCCACAAACTGACTTTGTATTTGTGCGGATCCCAGAACTGACATTGGATAACATCGTGAGGATACACTTTGTTTTTTGCAGTCATTTCTGTGATTTCATCAAATATCACGAGTTTTCCATAGAGGAGCGCTCCGTGAACTTGCTACTTCCTGGTTCGCAACTCCTCCGCTCTCTGTGGCAACCACACCAAACTACCTCATGTAAGACTTTTGATTTTCTCTAGCAGGATTGGGTACTTTGAATGTGTCTTTTGCGTATGATTATGTATGATTAATTGTGCATTTTGTACTGTGATGTAGCGGCGCTCCTTTAATAAGTAAGGGTATTGGAGGTTCCAATTTCCCACAGCACACCTGATGATCGCTCACGGCACACTAGTGTGCCGTGGCACACTGGTTGGGAAACACTGCCCTATTGCACTAGAGTCAATGATTATAAAATGGGCCAGAAACCTCATGCAGATGATCCTGACTCCTGTCACTAAAAATATTGGTGAACAGCATTGTATAAGATAAGAAGACTGAAGCTCTATGTTCACCACCCTCTAATCTGCAATGTGTAAAAGTAGGAAACCATGAAACCACAGCATCAGCGGTATTCAACCTTTGGTCCTTCGGGTGTTTTGGATTTCAGCTCCCAGAATTCATGAATATTGGGCAAGCTGACAAATGTTTCTGGGAGTTCGAGTCCCAAACACCCAGAAGACCAAAGGTTTGGTGCCACAGATATAATGTAAAATGCAATGTGCATTTTGTACTGTCCTTGCTGCACATCACTAAGGATCTCATCACATGAAGTTCAAAATAATGGGCAATAGTGGGGTCATTAGCCATGGATAGTTATGAATCCATTGGGAGGTGTGGGAACCTATTGCTCCATGCACTACATCAGTGCTGTCCAACTTCTGGCGGGTCCAGGGCCGGATAAGAGGTCACTGATGACCTGCGGGGCCGCTTGGCCCCGCCCCCGGCCCCGCCCCAGGCCCCGCCCCAGGCCAGGCCCCGCCCCCTCCTAAAGCCGCTGAAAAAGGAGGAGTAGGCGGCGCCAAGAGCAGCGCGTCACAGGCCTGGCGTGACGCGCTGCTCTTGGCACCGCCTACTCCTCCTTTTCGGCGCCCCCTCCCTTCCTAGGCCGGGGGAGCCGCCGAAAAAGGGCAGAAGGCGGCGCCAACGGCAGCGCATCACAGGCCTGGCGTGACGCGCTGCCCCTTGGCACCGCCTACTCCTCCTTTTCGGCGCCCCCCTCCCTTCCTAGGCCGGGAGCCGCGAAAAGGAGGAGTAGGCGGTGCCAAGAGCAGCGCGTCACGCCAGGCCTGTGACGCGCTGCTCTTGGCGCCGCTTTCTGCTTTTTCGGCGGCTCCCTGCCCTAGGAAGGAAGGGGGGGCCGTGGGGTGGGCAGAAGGCGGCGCCAACGGCAGCGCGTCACAGGCCTGGCGTGACGCGCTGCCCCTTGGCACCGCCTACTCCTCCTTTTCGCGCCCCTCCCTTCCTAGGGGGGGAGGGAGCGAAAAGGAGGGTAGGCGGTGCCAAGAGCAGCGTGTCACGCCAGGCCTGTGATGCGCTGCTCTTGGCGCCGCCTTCTGCCTTTTTCGCGGCTCCCGCCCTAGGTAGGGGGTGGGGGGGCGCCGAAAAGGAGGAGCTAGCTCTCTTCCTCCTCCCTGCCCTGCTTCCCCCCCCCCGGCCGCCATTTTTAAAATTTAAAATAATCGATTTTTTTAAAATTTAAAAATGGCGGCTGAGGGCATAGGTGGGGCCGTGTCCAACAGGCTACGGGGCCGGATGCGGCCCTGGGGCCACCAGTTGGACAGCCCTGCACTACATCACCCCTTACCTCATCCCATGAGGGGGAAGCATCATCGCCTGGCTTTCCCCTATTCTTCTCAATGACAACATGGGGAGCCTCCTTTGTTCTCACTGCTGCCTCTTATGACAGCCTTACCTCACTTCAGGGACAGAGCCCTGTGGAAGTAGATCTACATCGGAGGGTCATGAAGTAAGGTGAAACTTTCATAGGATGGGCAATTTTGTCTGTGTGATGAAATTTTGTACAGTTGGTAGATGGAGGACGAATGCAAGGAAATATAGACCATGGTGCCATCAAATCTTACATGTTCAGTTCATATTGCAAAAGAGCTTGGCCATTTTCAAAATAGTCCCATATTCCTGATTAAGTGTAATTCCACCTCTCAGCTATATACTAAACAGATTTAATAGTAAATACTAATGAATGATGTTTTTCCTCAGTAATCATGCTTAGGATTGCACTACAACTCATCCAACAACCATAAAACCAACTTTGGTAATATCCTACAAAACAGCAGTAATAGTAATGGTGGTAGGGCTAATTTTCTCAGATACTGTGTATAGATAAGCACCACACAACTAGTTTTTAAATAAGAAATACACTTTTCACTTTCATCATTGCTTGCAGATGATGCTGACAAAGAAGAAAGTAGCCTGCTGTGAAAGTCTTAAATCCAATTATTATTCCTACCTTATGCAAAACTATTATTTCAAAGGGGCAGTTTTTAATATTTCTAGCTGATAAAGAATAGTGACGTAAATCCAGATTTGATTCATCCCTTGATAGTCAATGAGACCACACAGATTTTCTTTCATGTATGAGTGTGCAAGTTCCAATGGGATAGTACATTTTTTTCTGGATGATAGTGGCAGTCTTTAACATTTTTATAAGTATAGCTTTCCCAATTCTGTAAAACATATAGCCTTGCAAAAGATTTGTAGATTATCCTCCCTTCTCTTCTTCTACCACTCTGGTGCCCCTGCCGACATCACTCCGGTGATAAGCAACCAACATGAGCCATGTTGTACCCACTGGCTATTGTGACAATGAGAACAGGACTGATCTGGGTTTAGCGCTTCTGGACAATCAGGCTTCCTTCCCATTTTCACAATGCCTGTTGGAGTGGTGGAAAATCACCGCTCTGGATCAGTTCCAGAATAAGTGTTTAGTTTAGATCTGTTTAATTCCAAAAAACTATAGGATGTATAGTTTGGTGAGCCACTCTTTTGCGGAGAAGGCTAAAGAACTTGTAACATTCCAGGATCCCATAGCATTGAGTCACTGAGTCACCATAATATTTCCTATTAATTTTCAGTTTACCACATGATACCCTGACACCCATCTGTATCCTTATTTTGATACAGATCTTTTAAGAATGGGGGGACCTTCTATCATCCATTTCCACCTCCATTTCTCTTCTCAACAGTGGTAAGAAACTTTCCCTTCCCAGAAAAATAAGATATCTATAGTGAGGAGGCAATAGATGATGGAGCAGTTCTTTCCTAGCACTTTTTTCATGACTTCATCTTGAAGCAGCTCATGCTTTCTGCTATCATTTCTCTTGGCAGAAAGAAGATTGAAATCCAAGACATACATTTTATTAAGAGTGGCTTAAGAGTTAGCTGAGAGTTTCTTTCAGACTGGTTAGCTATCTGTCTCAGCAGAGGACGACCTCCTTTGTCCAAGGTTTTGCATGGGGTGAGAAAGCAGCTGCTTGTTTGAACATTCATGTGTTTCTTTCCCCCTCTTTTCCTTGATGCTTTTAAATATATTTTCTCTCTCCAGTGAACAGGAAAGGAAGTGGATTCTCTGTGTTACAGAAAGAGGGTTGTAGCAGCAGCCACTCTCCACCTAGGAAAAGTTGCCACTCCACTGGGAGTATTGGCAGAGGATGGCATAAATAGTGCCAGCCAGCCATGTAAGAGCACAGGGGAGTTTGGAAGGTCGGAGAAAGGAACCTGATTGCAACATAGAAGAAAAGAAATAGAAAAGAAGTGAATCCACTTCTCAATTCAAAGCACATGAGGTTTTCCCAATCATAGTTGTTTAGAATGGTATGAAACATAGCAGCTTGTTCATGCCCAGGAAAGTGAGATAATCCTAGCAGTGTGGGAAGTCCATTGCAATTCTGCATGTAGTTGACAGCAGAAGAGCAACTGATGAACTGGGGAAGCCGCTGATTCAAAGCTCTTCAGACTTTGCTCAGACTCACAGCTACTAAGCATATCTCAGCTACAGATAGTATGAGATACTATGAGTGGCCCAACTACTGTACACTAAGTTTTGCAGCTTGACATCAGTTGTCTTGGCTCTGTTCTACAGAATCATGAGATCAGTTGGTTGGTGAGTGACTAAAATTTCTGTTTTACTGTATTGCAACTCAAGGTATTCCTCTAGCTTTGCAGAGAATTCTTAGTTTCTTATCAAACTAAAACATCTAATAAACCATGGCAATGAAAGACAACTCAAACTGTTAACTGTATATACTAATTAATGCAAAAAGGATGCTTAGAGAATGGGTCAAAAAGTGAGGTTTAATCTTTTTTTCAATGAATTCATGAATAAGAATACAATTCTGTTCTATTTTAGTCTACTTATGTAATGGTAGATATTGAACATTGTATTAATGTACAAGTAAACACAGCATACATACATGTAATTTTATATTCATTGATGTTTGGACAACAAGACTTCTCAGTGTATTCTCAAAATTTGGCATGGTTTTTTCCACAGGTGTTTAAAACCCATTTTCATTATTTCACCATTATTTTAGATTGACTCTAACAATTTTCTGGGACAAGGCTCAAGCTTCTGCATTTGTTTCAATGCACCATCTCCAAAACAGACCCCAATTCATATTGCCTCCAGAGAACAGTGCTATAATAAAACTTTGTATTATCTAACAAGAGTTCTGCACCTGAGGCTATACTAGAACTGGTTCAATCTATGTTATGTTCAGCACTGCAAACAGCTATGTTGGTGTTGGTTGTCCTGACAGCGCGAGTCTAGGAAAAAATCCATATTATATGGCTGTCTGTTCCATTTTCCCACTCAAAATGTCTTTTATGTGTCATATCACAGAGCCCTTTAACAAGGTAAGGTGATAGTTTTCCAACAAAATACTGTGTAAGTGCATCTCCTGGCATCACATGAAACAAAACTTGTCAAGGACTGATTTTTAAACAGAGTCTGCTTGACATTATAGTAATAAACAGTCATCTGGAACTAGCAATTCCTCACATTTTTGAAAGAGATCTCAGCAAAAAAGTGAAGGATTATCCACAAAATAAGGTAACAAGGTATGTAGCTCTTGCGGGAAATCTTCACAAGAGCTGCCATGTAGTGGGAAGCCAGCGGAAGCGAGCAAGCAGTGCCAACCATCAGTAGCTCATTGAATAGCATTGAGGTAAAAGTTAGAGATGAGCGTCCTCATTTCGTTTCCCTCCTCTCTGTCTCCTTCATGGCAATGTGCACCCGCAAACCACTAATGCAACACAAGAGGTGTTGACTTCATTTGGCTGGGATGTTTTAAGCCACCCCTCTCAAAGCTCCGAGCTCGCACCCAGTGACTATCATCTGTTCACTAAATTGGAGGAACACATGGGTGGAAGGCACTTTTCCGACAACGATGAGGTGAAATTCGAAGTGATGAAAGAGGTGAAAAAGGCAGGGGGAGACTTCTATGGCACAGGTATCAAAAAAACCTCATCCCATGGATGACAAAATGCATTGAACTAAATGGTGATTATTAGGGGTGGTTGATCCATAAAAAATTGATTCTAAACTCATTGGGGGGGAGGCTTAAGGCACGTTGTTTCTTAGCGGAGAAAGGAGATGCCCACACGGGCTCCTCCTATCCCCGCTAAGAAATAACCCGCCTCAAGGCTTAAGGTGCGTTATTTCTTAGCGGGGAAAGGAGATGCCCACACGGGCTCCTCCTATCCCCGCTAAGAAATAACCCACTTCCTCTGTTCTTTCCCCCGGAAGAACAGAGGCGTCCCGGATTATATTTAATCTGGGACGCCTGTGTTCTTGCAGGGGAAAGAAAGGAGGAGTGGATGGCTTGTTGTCATTCACTCCTCCGTTCCCCCCCCCCCCGCAAGAATATAATCCGAGATGCCTCTGTTCTTACAAGGGGAGGAACAGAGGAGTGAAGGCTTAAGGCGTGTTATTTCTTAGCAGGGAAAGAGATGAGGACTGGAGCATCAACACCTCTTTCCCTGCTAAGAAAGAAGCAATCCAATCCGGGTAAAGGGAACGTGGGTTGGATTCTGGGCTGGCAGGGGTAAAGGGAGGCATCGATGCCTCCCTTCCCCTCTGCCAACCCAGAAACCAACATGCATTCCCTTTAAGCTGCATGTCAGATGGCGACAGGAGGGTGGAGGGGGCAGCCTCGCCAGCTGACAAGCAAAGGCAGAAACGACCTAAAAACGCGCCCTTACATAAAATGGTTGACCCGGGTTCGATTTAGAAAGGTTGGAGGACGAGGGTCAATATAGGATCGTAATAATTTCAAATATGAAAAATAACAGATTTCAAAGTATTTTAAACCGGAGATATCCACCCCTAGTGATTATGTAGGGAAAAAAAGTAATGTAATGTCCATGTAAGTTTTATTAAACTATATTCATTCTTTGTATTTAAAAAAAAATATTTTAAGCTTACTTTCTCATATATAAAGCAAACAAAATTTTAAAATAAACAACAATAACAATTCTGTCAGTCAATTAATTTACTATTTTGACTTACAGAATACATTAAAATAAGTCTTACTGGAGAACGTATAAAAGATTCCAATTCAACAAAAACTACATTTTCGAAAGGAACACCATGCTTAAATGTTTTCTTCTCATTTTATTTTACAGAATATACCAGAACCCAAATGCTTTTAAAAATTAAATGTAGGGACCAATTTTCAAACATATCTAGAGAAAACAGTCCTTGTTGACTAAAAATTGAACTTCTCAGGGATGCCATGTCAACAGCATCAATTTATTGATATTATGCCATTTTTTCCACAGTATGGGAACCTAAGTGGCATAAGATGCCTTAGATTTAAGTGCCAAAACCCAAGACCAGGGGGCAGTTCCTATGTAATGTCACAGAGGCAGGATCTCTAGGAGTTGGAACCATTTCAGAGAAAGCTGATTACTGAGCAGACATGGAGAAACTGGTAAGATTGCCAAACTGCAAGGCCTGTAGTCATTGTCAAGGCAGAGTTGTAAGGCAAAATATACAGTCACACCTCTGTCCAATACTTTTGGTGAGACAAATCTGTCCCCTTTTTGAATATGTTGAAGCCAATAAGTAAAGTCACACACATTACACATAGATGGTATTAGTCAAGACCCACTGCCTCAATATGAATCTGTAGTTTCCTGGATCAGTCTTACTAATCTTCAGAAAAATCCAGTATTTCAAAGAAATTGTCACTATTTTGAAGAATAATTGCAAACTGCACAGGGAGAAATGGAGCCAGGGCAAAGATGGCCGAAGAAGGCAATAAAACAGAATAAACCTGAAGGTTAATCCTTAGTGTTGAAAATTCTATTAAATCTGTAGTTTTTCATGACTTGTTTGATGAAGAAATAATATAGAGTATTGGCTTGAATCAGCCATATTGTATAGAGATTTATGCCAAAAGCATTAGGAAGTGTTGGACAAGCTTAAACATTTGCTTTTATTAATACCTCTAATAAATGCAGGACAGGAAAAATTGGGAAAGACAGATCATGGCAAAGGGGTTTAAAATCCCTCCTCCACTCCTCCTTCCTCAATGGGATGAGGTCCATAGTAATCTTGCACCACAATTAGCTTTTCAACTTTGTTTTACCGGGGTTTAATTCCCCCCCCCCCCCTGATTAAATGAATGCAAGTGGAGTGGATGGGGACTAAACTTGCTCATGTGATAGTTCAGAGCATGGGACAGTATGGGAGAAAGGCTGGAGAAAATAAAGTGTCTGATGGGATTTGTAAAATGAAGTTAAGAGGTAAAGGTTTTTCCCTGACGTGATGTCCGGTCATGCCCGACTCTGGGGTGTAGTGCTCATCTCCCTTTCTAAGCCGAAGAGTTGGCATTGTCTGGAGACACCTCCAAGGCCATCTGGCCAGCATGACTGCATGGAGTGCCATTACCATCCCATTGGAACAGTACCAGGGCCATAGCCATAATTTTGATTCGGGGGGGGGGGGGGCTGAGTCTGAGTGAGGATCTACCCTAGCAAATCTTTTGCATCATTATGCCAATACCCCCATGTATATGGGATATATTTATATATTGAGCATGGTGATCAGATCATGATATGAATAAACATAACAGTTTAAATAATGTACCAATAAGGCCTTCTCGTGGACCACCCTGAGAATTTGGGGTGGGGGGCTGAACCTATTTGCCTGTTTTCAAACTACTCACATTTGCATGTTTTCAAACTGCTAGGTTGGCAGAAGCTGGGGCTCACAGCGGAAGCTCACACCGCTCCCCGGATTCGAACCTGGGACCTTTTGGTCAACAAGCGCAGCGGCTGAGCGCTTTTGCTAAGAAGATGATCCCCACTTAGTGCCATGTTTCTGATGAAGTCCTAGGACTCCCTCTGTCTTTGATAAAACTACAAGCTTAGTAGATGAAGGAAATACTGTGGATGTAATCTCATGATTTCAGTAATGCCTTTGATAAGGTCTCCCATGATATTCTTGCAAAGCCAGTAAAATCTGGGCTAGACAATGCTACCATCAGGTGGATTTTAACAGATTGACTGTTCTAACACAAAGAATGCTAAACAGTGGTATATCTTCATCCTGGAGAGAAGTGTTCAGTGAGGTGCCACAGGGTTCTGTCCTGGGCCCAGTGTTATTCAACATCTTTATCAATGACTTCAATATTGGAATAGAAGAAACACTTATTAAATTTTCAGATGACCCCAAAGAGCAAGATTAGGGTTCAAAATGATTTTAACAAATTAAAGACCTGGGCCCAAACTAACAAAATGAATTTCAGGAGAGAGAAATGTAAGCTATGAGTTGCACTGGTATAGAATATGTGATAACTGGCTTGAAAATAGTCCATGTGAAAGTAATCTAGGGGTCTTAGTAGACGACAAGCTGAACAAATATGATGTGGCATCTAGAAAAGCCAACGTGATTCTAGGCTGCATCATAGTGTGATCAAGGGAAATATCACTCTCTTTTGCTTTGGTCGGACCTCACTTGGAAGACTGTGTCCAGTTCTGGGCACAATTCAAGAAAATATTAACAACCTGCAGCATGTCCAGAGAATGGTGCCAAAATGATCAGAAATTGTGCCAAGAGTTAGCAGTGTAAACCCTTAGTGTTAAAATACACAGTGTGTCTCCCCTGAACTCCCATATCATACTAGCATTTCCGCACGAGGAAGAAGTAGTTCTTTGTATTCCTTGGTCCGCTTGAGGTTTGGTTTTGTTTCTGAAGAGAACAATAGGAAAACAACTGGTCTGTCATTTATCAACTCATTATGAAATTGACAACGCAGAAAGAACCGCAACTTAGAAACAAAATCACCCAAGGAGACTTTATGCTGTGCTTTCTACAACTGGACTTGCCTATCTCAGATTGGCCTTTTTAGTCATCAACGCACTTGTAAAAAGTGTGGGATGAGTCCTTCCTAAAGAATCTTCGTTCGCGAAGTAATGCCGAGAGAGAGATGAAAGTGAGGCGGAGGGAGAAAATGGAAGCTCCAGAATAGAAAGTATAAAAGGGATGTATTTTATTCATCATCGAAGAACACTTAACTTCACACTGTACTAGTAGAGTTTGTGTTGGGTCGCTTATATTCAAAGTGGAGAAGAAACATTTTATTTTTTTCTTTGATGTGTCTCGGTGAAATAGAACAAGGTACAAATGATAAAAGAACAAAATATCTAGATCCATTTCATTTTACCAATTCCTCCCCAAGTTTAACAAACAAAAATTCCCTTTTGCAAAGGAGTCTTTCTAAGTCTAGACGTGGATTTCATATTATATATATATATATATATATATATATATATATATATACTACTGTGTGTGTGTGTGTGTGTGTATATATATATATATATATAGTACACATACTGTACATACATACACACATATATCTCAAGGTATTGGGGCAAAGCTAGAGGTTGTGCAGAGGCACACATAATGAAAGTTTAACAGCTGGCTGATTTGGCAGAAGGGAAAAGAGAAACATGTGTGGGAGGGAAATGCTTAACCTTTTCTGCCTCTGTTGTTTATTTACTCCAAATTGAAACCTAGGCGTTTCTTCTACACAATAGGATTAAAATATAATAGTGGGGGCTGAGGTAGCATATACATCTTTCTGGGTTAGGAGAAGGAGCTGGGAGTAATATGTATAAAAAAGTTAAGTCCTCCATGAACTTCCAATATGACTTCCAAATTGTTCCCTTCCAAAGCAAACTTTTAATGTAGTTTATATAACATCTGACTTATTATTTGGGCACTGATTCACTGGGACTGCTCTAATTGGTATTAACAATTGAATTTTGGATAAATTATTTTTGCAATAGAATGTTTGTTTTCAAATACAGGCGATGGATAGTTCTGAAGCATTCATATTTCTGAAGCTTTCCATCCGTACTGCAGGCTTCTTACATCTATTTTGACAGGTCCAAGGAAGACCTCATGCATTGTGGGGGGAAAGATAAGTGAAATAAATTATGAAATGGTATTTCATTTGATTTTTAAAGCATGTGGTATTTGCCATACATTGCACATTTGATAAATGCTACAAGCTGCAAATTGAAAATAGTACTGAACAATATGCATCAGGAATGGGCAAATGCTCAAGGCAAGGAGGCTTCACTGGTCTTACATGAGCCCTGGATGCCTGCACTCCCTCTCTGCCAGATTATTCCTCCAAAATACTGGAGATGCTGTGGAGTCCTAGGAGTAACACAATGGTTTTTAGGGATCACACGTGGGCTGTGGACAGGTTTCTTCACCCTTGAAATGTATACATAAAATCTAGGAACCTCTTTTCAACCCATTCCAATATGCACAATATGCAGAATGTTGTTCCATCTTCCCACAGACAGGCAACAACATTTGTTTCTTTCTGTCCCCACCAAAGCAGGTAGAGTCATTAAATAATTTCCAATGGATTAAAGTAACCACTTATCATTCAAGGTCACTTGTTAGGTCCCTATAATGTGCTAGATTGTACAAGTGCATAGAAAACTGTGAGCTCACAGTGTAAGAAGGACAAAGTATGGCCTAGGACCTTATCACACACACACACACCCTGAGCTGTTGTGTCATCACACAGGGGAAGCGTTGTCCAACCAGGGCAGACGTTTGCTGGCTCCACTGGAATCAGCTCAACATGAGAGCCTAGGATGTTTCCATGCTGGTTGGGGGTGGGGCCTCTTCCAGAAGTTGAGGGACATGATGTGATGGGCTGCATGCTCATCCGTCCCTCATCTGACTGGTAAGCATCCTAGGATGCTTAAAGTGTGATGAGGGCCTAAGAGTGCAAAATAAGGTTATTCTGGGGTTAAAAATAGAACACAGTAACAATGGAGGAGGTGAAATACTGCAGTCTATTCTCTACACATACTGAAGACTTAATGTGGAGAACACTTGGTCCGCCAAATGTGGTTCCACTGCAGATCCCTTCCTTGCTAAGGCAAGTTCTGTCACAGATAATTCATGCAGAGCCAGATTGGAACTAAAAAGTCCTTTTATTAGTAAAGAAAGCAAAGCATTTTACCGGAGCACTCCTACAGAGTGTGTTTCAAAGCATAAATCATGGTGAACTGGAGAGCATTCTTATCTACAAATATTTACATTCCAAAGGTTGAATATCCAGGACCTTTTGCTTCCGTCACAGACACGAACTTTTCTTCTCCAGTTAACTCTGTAATGGCCTAACTATAATACACAGCTCAGAAAATAGACACATTTAACAAAAAAACATTTTAAACTCATTTTGTCACTCTTGCACTGACAAGTTCACCCTACCCCCCCAAAACTGGCAAGTTATAACCCTCTTCAAAATATTTTTCTTTAATCATATGTAGTTTGTTGTAAGTGCCTGATGGCAAGGGAGATCTATATTTTTCACTTAAGCAACATAAATATGTACTGTATGTTTATTAATTTGTTTATAACAGTAGCACAAATTGACCCTCTTTCCTTAAAAATGGAGTTTACATTGATTTATGGAAAATATATATACTGAAAAATATTGCTGTCCGTCTTTTATCTGAAAAATACTAATATCCCTATAAACTCTTAAGTGAAACTCTTTAATTAAACTCAAGGTAAAGTCATTTCACTCTTACCTTAGCTCTTAAACAACTACAATTTGTATTATTTATAGCATTATTTACTAAATACATTAATTCAATTGATGAAATCAGGATTTTTGGAAATATTTTAAATATGCAAGATGATGAACGTCTCTTCTAGAACCAACATTATGAGCCTACTATATTTAGATAAATGCCCAAAGAGATTGATGGATGGGTGGGAACAATAATCACAAGCTAAGAGTTTGAAAGACAAAATATTTTATAATCCAAGACAGGAAATATTATGATATTTTGTAATATACCCACAGTATAACTTGACATATTGCTGATCATA
The DNA here is from genome assembly GCA_030556195.1 of Anolis apletophallus. Taxonomy (NCBI): domain Eukaryota; kingdom Metazoa; phylum Chordata; class Lepidosauria; order Squamata; family Anolidae; genus Anolis; species Anolis apletophallus. Next base: position 22,235,876 of record JARBWK010000009.1, on the reverse strand, counting down.
CCAGAAACAATATAATAATAAATTAATAATTCAAAACAGGAGCAATTGTGTGCATATTTCTGTGAATTAGACACAAATTGACCCATAATGTAGCAATCAGAAAAATAAGAACTGAGATTAAAATGTTATTTGCAAATTCTCAGAGCAAGTCAGCTTGTAGACTAGCTGTTTTACAACAGGGGCCATGGGACCGCAAATCTGATTAGTCATGGTAAGGATGGTCAAGGGTGAGGAATGATGGAAGTTTTAAAACCTCTAAATGGGTGACAAACAATATGCATAGTTGTACTTGGTAAAAAAAAGAGAGAAAGGAAGAACTGAAGGACATCATTCACTTCATCAATTCTTTATTCAGTTTGCTAAACAATACATCAAAAAAACTATGCCAAGTGCCTAAAAATCCTATATGATAAGGAGTAAAATGAAAACAGAACAATTCAGAAAGGAATGAAAAATTAATCAACACCCATCATTACACCCTTGCATAAAGTTTGATGTGGTTACATTTAGAACACAGAATCCAATTCTGGCTGCGTCATCTCTAAAAAAAAGAGAGCATAGCACTAGAAAATGTAGGAGGGAAAACAACTAAACTGATCAAAGAGTTGAAAAGCCTTTCTGTTATCACTCTCATGGATAGGAAGACCTTTTCCTACTATCCGATCCTTCTTCTTGGCTTTTCTTCGCGAATGAAGATTCAGGAAGAACTCAACCCATGCTTTCTACAAGTGCGTTGATGACTAAAAAGGCCAATCCGAGATAGGCAAGTCCGGTTGCAGAAAGCACAGCAGAAAGTCTCCTTGGGTGATGCTGTTTCCAAGTTGCAGTTCTTTCTGTGTTGTCATTTCTCTTCGAGACTCAGTCGGCGTGACTTCTCGAAAGAGGCTGCAGCATTGTGGATAGTGCATCTCCATCCCTCCCGATGTGAGGCCAGCATGGACCATTGTTGGTGATCAATCTGGCCGAGCCTGAGATGTTATTTCAGGGAGTCCTTAGAACCTTTTTCGGGGCGCCTCTCTTGTGCTGACCCATGGTAAATTCACCATAGAGTAGTAGTATCTTTGGGAGGCGGTGGTCCTCCATCCTACAGATGTGCCCTGCCCAGTGCAGCTGTGTTCTCAATAGCATGGCCTCAATGCTGATGATCCCTGCTTGCTCAAGGACAGCAACGTTCTTCACATATTCAGTCCAGTGTATATTTAGGATTGTGCGAAGACAGTGCTGATGAAAGCGTTTGAGGAGTGGTACTTGTTGGCGATAGGTGACCCATGTTTCAGACCCATAAAGGAGAATAGACAGTACGATAGCTCTGTACACACTGATTTTGGTGCTTTCCCTCAGGTGTTTGTTACTCCAGACTCTTTTGTGAAGCCTTCCAAATGCACTATATGCCTTTGCTAATCTGTGATCTATCTCTTTATTAATCTTGGTGTCTGAAGAGATGATGCTTCCCAGGTAGGTGAACTGCTGAACGGACTTAAGCACAGATTTGCCTATGTTGACGTGAGGATGATGGTGTTCTTCCTGTGGTGTGGGCTGGTAGAGAACTTCCGTTTTCTTCAGGCTGACTTCCAGCCCAAACACAATCCACCCTAGAGAAGAAATGTTCTTTATGACTTGTTTCATCACCAAGAAATTAGTTTCCTAGAATAAAACACCCTAGCAGTACAAGTGAAACAGAGGTAAGAATTTTTGGAGTTTTTGCCAGTTTGCCTACATCCCAAAGTATTTTGAATACATATTCAAAAATATTTTTTTCTTTTATAATTATATAGAAAAGTCACAAAAATTTGTTTTGTGCCAAAAAAAGAGATCTGTTTTCAGAAACACATATAGGATTTTTGTGCAAAATTGGTGTTACCACACAACCACACTGTGGCTTTGCCAATCCCATTTACCAATTCTTTCTCTTGAAATATAGCCTACACACCACCTGGTATTTGGTAGTGGTTTCCCTTCTAAGTGCTAACCAGAGTTGACTCTGTGTGGCTTCCAAGATGAGATGGGATCCACCGGGTAAGACTTACTGCTGAATAAGTATGCTTAGGCTTACACTTAAAACATGGAGTTGTGCTGATTGGAACAGGATAACAAAGAGAAAGGGGCTGGGATAAGAATAAATATATTAATTAATAATATCATAGGGAATGATGAAAACTAAAGACAGTGCAGACATGTTCACATTCCCTCAAATATTTTCCCCTGGTAGCTTTAGTTCAGTCATCTAACAGAATCCTTAGGCCCATCTTAACATCATCTGACAGATCCACATATAGGCTGCTTAGACAGCTTTCCACCTGGAAAAAACTTCATTTCTGAATTGCAATGAAGATACGTCATTCTTCTACATCCCTGAAGGCTTACTATTATTTTACTTGTATAAGAATGACTCATTTTCAGGAGAAATCCTTTCTTCTATGTTTATATATTAAATCCTTTATTGGCTGAAAAGACCTGTAACAGTGACTTATGAGGAGATGCAACAAGTGGTAATGCTATATTCCACTCTAATAATGTTGCTGTTTATGAAATGAGACTGAATGTTTCCACTCAGTCCCCATATAAGTAGAATTATTCATCCCTGTCAAACACTAATAGAAGGGAAGGTCTGGATTGCAAATCAAAGAGAGGCAGTGCAAATAACTCTTGATGCATATATAGACTTTGAAGAATGTCTAATTCTCACAGCATCCTAGCAATTATACTTGGGCATACTGCTTTACTGTGATAGTGGGATTGTATGTTCCCATGAGGCAAGATGGTATACTGATGACAGCAATGTTGCTGATAGGGTTGTTCATATCAGGCAGCTTTTGCTGAGGAGCCAAACTAAATGTGCCAAATATGCACTGGGCAGCTGAAGTACTGGCGGGTGACACTGGTGGAGGATCTCGCAGACAACAGCACTGGCACCATTGCTAACACTTCCTAGTAGTATTGCACAGAGGGAGGTATATTATCCTTCCTTTTGAAGATCACTTACCAAAACACCCTAGCATGAGACAATCTTAAATGAAACAAAAGTTAGTACTAGAAGATGAAATCCCCAGGTTGGATTGCCCTCAATGGACTACTGGGAGTCCGCAGAGACAACTATAAGTAGCACTGTGGCTAACAACATGACTGGACTCAGTTTGAAAGGATGTTCAGCTCAGACATGAAAACAAAGTCTAGACCTGCATAGCATTGTAGGCACATGGATAGTGAGAAGCATGAATCAAGAGAAGTTAGATACTAAAACCAGAAATGGAATAAACCTTGCACTACTTGGGGTGACCGAGCTAAAGTGCGCATCTGATTACAGAGGCAGAAGAAGATGAAACTGAAAGATTCTATAGTGGTCTCTCACTGGGACTTCTGTATACCTTTGTAATCCCTTCCTCCCATACTTCCATTTCTCCAATATTGGGAGAGAATTAGTTTTGGATAGCCCTGCAGTATGTGTATTACATCAGTTGTGAAAAACATGTTGTGTTCCTTTTCCCTGCTCCCCAAATTCCATTCCTTTTATAACTACTTTTACATTGCTCGTGTATTTTCGTTGCTGCCCCATCACCTACTACTCGTTTGATGGATATTTGGGCAGCCCAGGTGTGGAGGTTTGATCCCTTAGTACCAGGGGTCATCATTTATTTATTTATATTTATTTATTAATTCGACTTAGTAGACCGCTCTCCCCGGAGCTCAGAGCGGTTTACAACAATAAAACCAGATAAAACAGCATAAAAACAGCATAAAAACAGCATAAAAACAGCATTACAAAGCCAATTAAACCCCACCCCCAACAATAAAATCCCAGCAGAACGACAATAGTGCAGGCGACAGTGACGACAGTGACGCGGCAGGATGGCAGGTTATAGCAGGCATCAGTCAGAGCCTAATGCCTGTCTAAACAGCCAAGTCTTCACAGACTTGCAGAATGCCATCAAGCCCCGCAGGGCTCGCGTCTCCTCAGGGAGCGAATTCCAGAGGCTCGGCGCAGCCACTGTGAACGCCCTCTGCCGCGTACTCGACAGCGTGTAGGTCTTAATACCAGGCACCTCCAGTAAATTGAGCCCCTCTGAATGCAGTTATCTTCTGGGCACATATGGGGTAAGCCGCTCCTTCATGGCAGAAATATTTTTGAAGCTGCAATCCTATATCTATATCTATATCTATATCTATATCTATATCTATCTATCTATCTATCTATATATTCCAACTAAAACAAATACAACATTGGAAATCATGTTTTGAGCAATCACAGGCATTGAGTGCTTTTCACCATGTGAACAGGTGGTTAGCTGGAAAGGGGCTCTAGATTTCTCCTTCACATTTTCTTCTTCAATATGATTATGGTGCATCTGTTGCATATATTTTCCATGCCTGACTTTCCAGGCAGGGTCTTTACTGTGGCAGGCACTCCCTCCACCCACCATCTTTGCCCAACCTTCTTCTTTCCAGGAGTCTCTGAGCTCTCTACACCTTGTGTCAAATGTGGCACTGGCCGGCCTATTGAATCAGGTCATATTTGGCATAATTCGCCAGAATGGGGTGGGCCCAAGAAAAGCATGCTTCCCTTGGGTCCATGCACAGGGTAAAAATTACCTGCCATGGCTGCTTCCTCCTCAGTTGCCTTTGAGCTCTCCTTTCCCACCCATCTTCTGTTATGTTTCTGTGGTTATGTTTTTGTCACAACTGGGAGGTCGTTGACATGGGCCCTGGATCAGGTGTTGGCCTCTCCCTCCAGGATTTCGGCTATCCTTGGGGTATTGGGGAAAGTATGTAAATAGGAGCAAGGGTTCCTAATGAACAATATTACACAAAGGCAATATATCAAAATATATCAATTATATTAGTGACACCACAGGGGTATGCAAAACACATCACAACAAAACGTTCTAGGCAATATACAAAAACACACAAATAGTGGAAGATACGCTCACATGACTCAATTCGGAAATCTCAGTTCATGAGTGGGAATAGACCAGGTTTAAAGTTCATATATCCATGCCATGTGAGGAAGGAGAAGCCGAAGTTTCCGTGGTCGTGAAGAAGCAATGTCCCAGTGTCAATAAAGAGGCTAAGGCCGATAACCAATGCGGACGGGTAAAAGAGCTGTGATAAACTCCTCCAATATGCATGCTTCTCGTGGGCCCACCCCATTCTGGCGAAACTCCTCCGATATGCTTCTTCACGACCACAGAACCTTCGGCTTCTCCTTCCTCACATGGCATGGATATATGAAGTTTAAACCCGGACTATTCCCACTCATGAACTGAGATTTCCGAATTGAGTCATGTGAGCGTATCTTCCACTATTTGTGTGTTTTTGTATATTGCCTAGAACGTTTTGTTGTGATGTGTTTTGCATACCCCCTGTGGTGTCACTAATATAATTGATATATTTTGATATATTGCCTTTGTGTAATATTGTTCGGTATTGGGGAAGGTGGCAGGAGGTAGCCCAGACCAGCATTGGATGGGCACCTGGATCACCTCCCTTCAGATCACCTCTCATCAGACTGGCAGTTGGGCTGTCTGATCCTCGGATCCAGGACCCATGTGTGGCTGCCAACCTATTACTACTGTTACCAATAAATGGGTTACCCCCACATTTACTTGTGTCCACATGGCTCTTTGTCTTACAAGGATGGGATGTCACAATGGACACACAGTTTTGCGTAATTCTAGAGCAGCTCAGGCTCTTTATATTTTAGGCTCAACCATGGCAGCTTTTATTTGATACTTCATCAAAGAAGCAATTAAAGTGTAGTAAATTAGGATATATGGTATTGCATACAGCAAAGTGTGGGCCCCAACTGGGAAATATTAAACTTTAACTAACATGGCAAATAGCTCTAATATATACAAATCACGCAGCTAGAGTCTCCCCCACTAGCCTGCCCTCTCTGACTGATTGCTATAAAATTACATTTCACCACCTCAGTTTGGCCCAGATTGAATAGATTTATGGCTCAGCAGGACACAAGGAGAACACAGCGACAGAACCAGTGGCAATTGCATTAGTTTGGTCTCCAATATTAACCATAATTTAAACACAGAAATGGGGAACAAGAAACTAAAAGAACAGCATTACCATCTGAGGAAAAGGAAATTGATTAAATTGTACTGAGTAATACAAGCCCACTTTAACTGTTTGTAAATAATATTGTTTTCCCAAAATTGTGTTTGCTGGAGAGGGATTTCCTCAAAGGCCCTCAGCTATCATCACTACATTTCAGGCACAACATTGCTGTAATATTGCATTTGCCTAGCATACAAATAATTAAACTGTGTTGCTGGGAAAATGAAATTATTTTCACAACTTCTAGGTCCTCGGTGGAGAACAATGTGGTTGCTGGAGTCCACTAGTCATATCAGCAAAAATGAACAGTGAATTCAGATTGTAGTAAAGCATTCAACTGCAGGGCTTCCACTGACTCTTCAGTACAGAAATTTGTGATTGTTACTTTTTCTGCAAATGCCACCTATGATCCTACTTGATAGATCAGACCTCTAGCCTGAAATATTTATTTATTTATTTATTGTTCATTTTTATATATCACTCCTTCCAGCAGGCTCGGGGCGGTTTACATAAAATCAATTAGTAAAACAGCAAAATTTCAATTTAATAACAGCAACAATATAAAACAGAGCATAAAAACAACAATCTACATAGGACTCAAGGATTTGGGCAACTTTCTCAGGAGCCATTTAGATTAAAGGCCTGCCTGAAAAGGGTTGTTTTACAGGCTCTCTGAAATGGGGCCAGTTCCTTAATGGCACAGACTTCATCTGGCATTGAGTTCCATAGCAACGGGGCCGCTACGGAAAAGGCTTTTGATCTGGTTGTAGATAGACAGCAGGAATAAATAGATGGAACTACTAAGAGATTTTGCTCTTCCGAGTGTAGTGATCTCGGGGGAACATATGGGGTAAGGCGGTCTCTCAGATAGTCCGGCCCTAGACCATACAAGGCCTTAAAGGTCAACACCAGCACCTTGAAAACAATCCGGTACTCTATTGGTAGCCAGTGCAGTTGCTGCAGAATGGGTGCAATGTGCTCTCGTGCAGGAGCTCCCACCAGCAGTCGAACAGCAGCATTCTGCAATATCTTGAGTTTCCGGATTGATGACAAAGGAAGGCCAATGTAGAGGGTGTTACAGTAGTCCAGTCTCGAGATGACAGTCACCTGGATCACCGTAGCCAGGTCGCTCCTGGGCAGGTAGGGAGCCAGCCGCCCAGCCTGTCATAGATGGAAAAACACGGTCCTGCATACTGTGGAGATTTGCATCTCCATTGATAGCAGCGGGTCCAATTGGACCCCCAGGCTTCTTACTGAAGACGGCGGGCTTAAGAGCTCGCTATTCAGGGTAGGCAGCCGGCATCCATCCAACCCAGGGCGACCCAGCCATAGGATCTCTGTCTTCGACGGATTCACCTTCAACCGGCCAGCACGCAGCCATCCAGTCACGACTTCTAGGCATTGATGGAAAAAATCGGGTACGATATCCGGCCTGCCATCCATTCTCAGGGTGTCATCAGCATACTGAAATAGAACCTACGTACAGGCTGAGTATCCTTTATACGTAAAACCAAAAGTGTTCCATATGTCAGATTTTTTCTGACTTTTGAAATACTTGCATATACCTAAGAAGATACCTTGGAGGTGGGATCCAAGTCTAAACATGAAGTTCATTTATGTGGGGGAGCCTCTATCTGGTGTGATTCCTCTAAATGTCTCTTTTTCAGAAAACAGGGATAAGGACAAAGCAGAAAAAAATGTGAGTTGACCTTAACAGCAGCTTGATCAAATCTTTCTCCTCTGCCTTCTCGTATTTATTGGCATGTTGAAAAATTTTACACTCTCAATAGCAATCTGGGCCATGCTGTAGATTTCAAACTTTGCCACCATTTATTTAGTTGTGATCTCACTAGTCATCCATGTCAGGCCTGGATTAACACTTTTTTGCACCCCAGGCCACACTTTGAAATTATGCCCGCTTTAAGCCAACCTCCTGCCACCTCCAAGGTCCCCATTCCCAACAGCTGGAAAGCTCCGCTGTGCTCTGAAGGTCTCCTCGGGAGTCGGGAGGCTTGGGGAGAGCGCAGTGGGTGCAAACTCGCTCCAAAGGTGTGTACGAGAGAGCGAGAAAGAGGAGAGAGAGAGTGCGAGAGAGAGCACGTGAGAGAGAGAGCGCGAGTGTTGCACCTTAGACCTGAAGGATCCCTCAGTAAACCACTTTAGACCAGCCATGATTAAATGCTTTATTTAGAATAAGTGAAAAGAAGTAAAGAGTTAAAACTATAGTCCTTTGATGCTCTCAGCATCTAGTATTGCAATGCAATAGTCCAAAGAGTAAAAAAGGTTCAATGAAATAAGAAATAGTCCTGATGCCCCACTGGGCTAAATCCTGGATAAGTCTCTGGCAACAAAGGCTTGGCAAATACTTGAGTACGAGGACTTGAAGGCCCAAGGCCCGAGCTGGAACTAGAGTACGTGGACTTGGCGAAGAAAGCGTAACATTGGCGCGAGATCCCAAGTGCCAACGGGAAGCAGCTTAAATAGGTTTTCCCTAGTTTCTCTCTTGAAGATGCACACTGCGTCGTAACTCCTTCCCATGGATAGTCTGTGGGCGTAGCCCTCCCTTGCCCTCTGAGAAGATAAAGAATGTCTGCTCATTAACGCTTGCACCTGGGAGCCTGGGAGACAACAAGGCCTTGCCGTACCAGCCCTTCTTATTGGCCTGGGAAGAGGAAAGGCTGTGCTTGCCCTTGACCGATGGTTGACACAGAGGCTTCTGTAGAGGCCTGCTTTCAGGCCTGGCTGAGAGCTTGGAATTAACATGGCATTTGTCAGGCTTAGCTATGGAACCAGGTCGGGGCCTGACAGCGAGAGAGAGAGAGAGAGAGAGCGACAGAGGGAATGGAGCAGAGATTTTGCTGGGAGAAGGAGCGAGGAGAGGCATGAGAAAGGGGAAAGAGGGGCGCAGACCAGGGTTTTTTGGTCCGTGATCTGCCCCCCCTGGCTTGCGCCCCTAGGCCATGACCTCGTTGGCCTTATGGGTAATCCGGGCATGATCCATGTAAAAGTGCTCCAAATGCAGTTTGCTGGATAAGCTCCAATGCTTTTCTTTCTTTTTTTTAAGTAATATCAGTCAAAATGAATGAATTCCTTAGCACTGAAATGGCAATTCGGCAAATCACAATATTTAATTGAAATCAAATTGGAAGGTTATTTGTTATGTAAAAGGAAGAATGTTCACATTGTTGAAATAACCATGTCAATTATGTGCCACTCTCCTGGGAAATATTAAACAAAGCCTTCCGTAATTGCTGTTATTTCAGGTCTGCCTGGTAATTTTTCACTATATTAATAGGCATGCATTGCTGACACTGATGGAAAAACGTACATGTCTAGTTGATTAAACTTTAATGTATTGTCAATCAACCCTTTATTACACACCTGCTATTTTAACAATAGTCGGTGTTTTTCTTCCCCCAACCCCTCAATAACATGACAGGTTCAGGGCTTTCTATCTAATGCTCACACTATTAAAATCACAATACCATGTTCTGGGGAAGATGGCTCCTTAATGATGTTGTTGAAAGGTTTTAATCAAAGTCACACAAAAACAATATAAGCAAAATGAGCATTTAAAACACCATTGGAATTTCAAGCCAATTGTTTAACAAAACTGAGCAAATGAATAAGAGTGGGTTTTTATCATTTATGGGTCCATCAAAAAGCTGCTTTCTGACAAAAAAACTTAAGTAAACTAACAAACAAACACATACATGTAAAGGGGACCATAGTGTACTAAAGGAAAATTCTTTTAATAGTTTCACAATTGAAAGTAAATCTACAGCTTCTCAGAAGTTGCATGAATTAGAACACCTATTGTTGTTGACAGCTGTCATGTCAACTTCAACTTATGATCTATACATGAGGTCTTACAGACTCAGAGCCATGGATTGAGACCATCTACCTGAAATGCAGTCATCCTCTTGTATTACTGCTTTCTACCTTATCAAGTTTTATTTCCTTTTCTTAGTTAGCCATGTCTCCTCACAATACAAGCATTCTCAATTTAGTCATCATTGCTTCTAGGTAGAACCCAAAATATATGTGCCTCATTTTGACAAATATAATATGGCAAATATTACCTATTATTTCTACAGAGTATCACAAATTAACACTGTTATAGACATCCTATACCAGGGCTGCTCACACTTTTTCAGCATGCGAGCTACTTATAAAACTGTAGCACCCATGGGTTCGTTCGTGCCACTGGGAGGGGGTGAGGCGCCGGGGGTCCCGATGCCATTGGGACCCGCACAGGCTGAAGGGGACTCGGAGGACGAGTTGGAAGGCCCAGAGCAAGATTGGTCAGCAGTGCCCTTGCCCAGTTCACCTGTAGAGAGTTAGCATGGGATCTCGAGTGGGAGCATTCCCGGGGAAGGAGCGGACCAGGTGGAGATGGGAGGCAGCGAAGCAGATAGCGGAGATAGTTATGAATTCCCAAACGGCCGAGGTTCCCAGGACCTGGCCGAGCAGCAGATGGAGGCCAGCGGCTGGGAAAGTTCGGGGGAGGCTGCTTCTCAAGGAGATAGCGATACTGAACTGGAAGAGCGGGGCCGTTCCCATAACAGACGCAGGGACATAGAGCATGGCAGGAGGAGCTGGCATCTGTCCCTAGACCGTCACCGTCGGAAAGTAGAGACTGAGACGCCGGGCCCTAGATCGTCGAGGGGCCCGGCCGAAGGATTAAGAACGGCCCCGTGGGAACTGATCCTCAGTTCTCCGGCCACGTCTGATCTGAAGGGCGTGAAAGCGGAGTGAATCACGGAGCCTAGTCTGGCTCGTCTTGGACCAAGACCTTGCCTTGTTATTAATTCGCATTGCTGCGGACACCCTGCTTTGTTCCGGAGGCAATCCGGGGAACTTGCCAAGTTTTTGCCACGTTTGCTTTTGGACTTATCTATTGGAACTTTGCTTTTGAATTGGACTACAGCTTTGCTGTTTGCGTTATTCTTTGATTTCTTCAAGAGAATTGCCTTTTGGACTTTTTATATTCAATAAAATTAGTTAGCCTGTGCTACGTCTCCGTGTGTGTGTTAAAGGGGCAGTCCTAAGTCGGTGTTCGTGACAAAAACAACCAAGTCAAAATGATCTACCTACCCACTACTCAGAGAGCCATAAAAGCAAAATATTTGGAAATTAATTTCAGTGAGAGCCATATAATATATTTTAAGACTGAATTCAACTAAATGAGAATATAACAAGCCCCTGAATTTATTCATAATAATGATGATAATATTCATTCAGCCTCTGCTGCTGCTACTACTACTACTAATAATAATAGTAATAATAGTAACAACAACAACAGGTTCCTAGAGTAGAAGGAGATCTTCAAGGGCCACCCAGTCCAACCTCCTTCTGCCATAAGGGAAAAACACAATCAAAGCATTCCTCACAGATGGCCATTCAGCCTCTGATAATAATAATAATGAAAATGGGTTCCTAGAATAGAAGGAGACTTCCAAGGGCCATCCAGTCCAACCTCCTTCTGCACCTGGGCGGCGTCGGGAGCCTGCGGGGCAAGACTGAGCCTTCCTCCTGCCCTGCCTACGATCTACCAGGATGCCCTACGCGATCTACCAGTAGATCGCGATCTACCTAATGAGCAGCCCTGTCCTATACGGTTTGTCTTGAGCCACAAGGTCAATATGGCTTAACATTCTAAATATACCATAAGCAAAATTGAAGATTTAGGCGGAATAGGTAAAACAAGCCTACTCTTAAATAAATTAAAGAACTAATTAAATGGCTTAGGTAAATTAAATCAGTAAAAGAAGAGGGGCAAGTGCATCTAGACCAAAGTACGGGGAGCTAAAGCCTAGGGGCATCAGAAAATGATAGACAGAAAACCTTAGGTAGATCTTGTAATGTGTCTGGATACCCTAAAGTGAACCCATAGTTAGGGTTTCTTCAGAAATAATTTGCCTTTGCTTTTCTAAACGGTTGGGAGAATGCCACTTGACATTCTCTCAGATGGTGAGAAGCCACGAAACAGAGATGGTGGCAACACCTCAGCTGGTATAGTTAAGTTGTGTCCCTTTTAGGCTGATACCATAGCATTCATTCTTATTTAAAACATGTTTTATAGTCTGGAGAAGGTTAGCCAGACATGTAGGTGATCATGGATGCTTATATCATTAATTTTATTTGTATAATATACAAATAATATGTAATAGCTGCAATCCTGCATGGCTTAGTATAATGCAGAAGTTACATACAGGATCTATGCTACGATGAGCCATAGACCATCTTCTGGGGTTACTGTACAGCCTCTGAAGATCCTGTCTGCCAGCCGAGCCATTCAATGCCTCATGGTGAGCGAGTGGGATGAGAAAAGCATATAACTCAAGATTTCAAGCAATAGGTTTTGCTAATCTTTTACCTCATCATGATCATCATTATTATATTTCTTACCTGCTCTCCTTATGGCTTAAGGCCCGTTACAACATTGCTAAAAACACATAATCATCAAAAAACAGTCTACAAAATACAAATATTAAAATGTATATCTACAAAATACATATTAAAATACACAGAACAAAGATTAAACATAGGACATATGTTTAAGATTTGTGATTAAAACTGGCTAGGTAAGCCTGCCGGAAGAGTTAAGTCTTTAGCTGGTTTTTAAATGATGTATCATGTGCACTGCTCTAACAACAACAACAACAACAACAACAACAACTTTATTATTGTATCCTGCCACCATCTCCCCGATAGGACTTGGGGTGGCTTGCACATGGCAAAAGGTGCTTAAAAAGAGAACATAAAATAAAACAATGGAAAAAAATACAATTAAATAAAACATATAGGCATATAAACAACAACTAACACTCAATTAAAAACACCGCCCATCAACCTTTGGCTGCAAAATCACGTGGATGAATGGCAGTGTACAAATTGAAAGAATGGGTGAAACCCCAGAACTGCATGCTAGATATTGAAGTTAGGAGTATTTGTGTATGAAGTGTATCCTCATTCACTGAGTTATGGCTTCTCCCTTGCTTAAACAGGGCATTGCAACCATCCCTATTATGGATATTTAGCCAGAAGCAAGTCCAATTATGTTAAACAGGACATCCTTCTGTTTAAAAATGTTGAGAAGTGCCTTCTGGACTTACAGGGAATGTACATTCTGATACCAAAAACATGACCTGGGAATGCAGAAATAGGATTTGCATCAATTGTGGAACAGCAGTATGGTCAGTGTGCTGTTGTGATAATAGAACAATAAACAGCCTTGAGGGAAAACTGTTGTGTGTGTCTTCAAGACACTTCCAACCTAACCCTAACATGACCTCATCACATAATTTTCTTGGCACTATTTGTTTGCCATTGCCTTCCTCTGAGGTTGAAAGAATGTGACTAGGCCAAGTTCACTCAGGGGGTTTCATGGCTGAGCAGGCATTTGATTCCTGATCTCCAGAGTCATAGTTCAATGTTCAAACTGCAAGGCAAGTGAGAAAATTACAGATTCATTGACTATTCTAAAGTCTTTGACTGTGTGGATCATAATAAACTGTGGCAAGTTTTTGGTGGTACAGGGATAGCAACCCACCTTGTCTGTCTCCAGAGGAATCTGTATAATGGCCAAGTAGCAATAGTCAAAACAAACCATGGAACAACAGACTGGTTCAAGATTGGGAAAAGCGAACGGCAGGGTTGTATACTCTCACCCAACCTATTTATTTATTTGCCATGGTTCTATACCGCCTCTCTCAACCCGAAGGCGACTCGAAGCGGTGAAAAAAGCGTCAACAAGTGCCCATATACAACACATCACAAGATAAAAACAGTCACATAAAAACATATAAAATTAACAGTTAAAAACTACAAAATACAAATCTCAGCTCCACAATCTTAAAATCGGTTTCCGTTTCGTCGTCATAGTAATCCTTGATCTCGATTAAAGTTCGTCTGCGAATGCTTGCTTGAAAAGTCTTGACTTTCTTACGAAATGTCAGGAGGGAGGGGGCCGATCTTATGTCACTAGGAAGGGAGTTCCAAAGCCGAAGAGCCACCACTGAGAAGGCCCTGTCTCTCGTCCCCGCCAGGCGCACCTGCGAAGCAGGTGGGACCGAGAGCAGGGCTTCTCCGGATGACCTTAAGCATCTTGATGGTTCATAGGGAGAGATGCATTCAGACAGGTATGTTGGATCGGAACCATTTAGAGCTTTAAAGGCCAAAACCAGCACTTTGAATTGTGCCCGGTAGCAAACTGGTAGCCAGTGGAGCTGGCACAACAGGGGAGTTGTACGCTCCCTGAGTGCTGCTTCTGTTATCAACCTTGCTGCTGTCTGTTGGACCAATTGAAGCTTCCGAGCAGTCTTCAAAGGCAGCCCCATGTAGAGAGCATTGCAGTAATCTATACAGGATGTAACCAGAGCATGGACTACCATGGCCAAGTCAGACTTCCCAAGGTACGGGCGCATCTGGCGCACAAGTTTTAATTGTGCGAATGCTCCCCTGGTCACCGCCGAAACCTGTATGCAGAACACATCATGCAACGTACAGGGCTGGAAGAAACATTAACAACTTTAGATACGCAGATGATACCACTTTGATGGCTGAAAGCAAGGAGGAGCTGAGGAGCCTTATAACCATGTTGAAAGAAGAAAGTGCAAAAGCTGGGTCACAGTTAATCATTAAAAAAAACAAGATTATGGCAACCAGACTGATTGACAACTGGCAAATAGAGGGGGGAAACTTGGAGGCAGTTACTAGGTATTTCTAGGTACAAAGATTACTGCAGAGGCAGACTGCAGCCAGAAAATCAGACAACATTTACTTCTTGGGAGGAGAGCCATGACCAATCTCGATGAAATAGTTAAGAGTAGAAACATCACACTGGCAATGAAGATCTTCATAGTTAAAGAAATGGTATTCCCTGTAGTAACATATGGATGCAAGAGCTAGATCATAAGGAAGGCTGAGTGAAAAATATAAATGCTTTTGAACTGTGGTGCTGGAGGAAAATTTTGAGAGTGCCTTGGACTGCAAGAAGATCAAACCAGTCCATATGCCAGGAAATAAAGCCCGACTGCTCAATGGAGGGAAGGATAGTAGAGGCAAAGATAAAGTACTTTGGCCACATAATGAGAAGACGGGAAAGCTTGGAGAAGATAATGTTTCTGGGGAAAATGGAAGGAAAAAGGAAGAGGGGCAGAACAACTGCAAGATGGATGGATTGTATCCTTCAAGTGACTGGCTTGACTTTGAAGAAGATGGGGTTGGCCATGGACAATAGGGAGCTATCAAGCACAACAACGGTACAAGTTACACAATAGGAGAGGAAAACTGTTCTATAGCAGTGTGTTGTGTAAAGTAAGAGGTCATACATACGGTTCTGTAGATATTCCAATCATATATTTATCTATAAACATTCAGGGAAATCTGATGTATATCCAGTGAAAAGAAGGCTATATATATATCACTATTTATCGTCCGTATCCAGTTCGCGGTTCCTTCCTTTTCAGGGTTAGAAATGTCACGAAGATCTTTGTATGACGTAAATGGTCAAACGTAGAGATAAAGTCCGCGGGTAGGGTGTGAGATGCTCCAAAGGGAAGGGTATGACCATACAAACAAACACAACACAAGTTCCTGACGAAGGAGTAGTCCAAGCTCCTATGAGAAAATCCCCAGGACGCTGGTGGAGAGAATGAAATCGGCGTCTCTCCCGTGTAAATCAATGTAAACAAGAGCCGACGGCAGGTGGATGCTCTGATATAGCGGGCACACAAACACTGTTTCAAAGTTCTTTTTCAAGGCTCGAAAATCAATTATATATGTCCAATAATCTATATAAAATAATTATACAAATAAATATAATATTTTGACTTTTACATATACCATACCATTAGCTCATTAGGTAAGGATAATACATACCAAGTCTCACGATGAGAAAATCATAACCCTACTTCCATTCTAGTAGAGTGACCCAAAGGTGAATTTTGAAGGGGAAGATAGTCTATTTATTGGAGCATAGACCCTATAAAGATGGGGTCATTTAAACCACGTGGGTACTCTGAATCTAGGCCTAATATCCAATCATTTTCTAGTCTAATTAAGAGGCTAGAGATGTCCTGCTGGGGAAGTGGAGTCACTTTTTCCAAAATCCTAACTCTTAAAGAGGTACACAGATGTTTTTTGGGGGCGCAATGAAGGTAAAACGCTGAGTCAGTATTTTGTCTATTTATTTTTGAGCGATGCTCAATAGGGAGCTATGGCATGGGTTGATCCATGAGGTCACGAAGAGTTGGGAAGCCACTCAACGAATAAACAACAGCAGCTACAATCAGAAGTGGCTTCACAAAACTCACACACAACTTCAACAGACAACAACAAGACTTCCCAAGGCTCTCAACAGCCCCAGTATGAGTTAATATAATAAAGAACCTCTCAGCCAGAGGTATGTAGGAACCCAAGACCTGAAGCTTGTATGTTACATTTGGCTTCTAACTTGACAAACACCCTGCAGGGTCTTATCTGCTTTCTACTCTTAGTTTCAAAATTCAGAGCTGCTCTTCCTAGCTTCTTTGCTGCCCTCTACAGGTCCTCAATAAAAGAGACAAATTAGTGAAAGCAACTCCAAGAAATAGCACATACTTCTAAAATCATTTCTTTAGCAGTCCAAGACTAACAATTGTAACAGTTCAAGGCAAACACTTTTAGGCATATAAGAAATATTAACTTCTTTATATTTTCCAAATGTATGCACGACTTCAAAAAGTTTCTTACTCATTTTTGGATGCTTTCTAGAGGTGCAAAGGTATTATATTTATGGGTTGGGAAATGCTGCAGCATGCATCCTTCCCTTACATTGAAAGCAATATTAGCAACAGAGTGGCAAGTAAAAAAGTCAATGATGTAACTTCTGCTGTTCTGTTTGTAACAGACCCCTTGTAACATTGTCTCTGGACTAATTTCCCATCTTGACAAGATATGGAATCAAAAGAGCCTGGTCAGATACCACAACAGAGCAAAATACAGAGCTAGTGGTTCTAGAAATAGTAGGATATTGTTCCCAAAGGGCTGTCAATGTTACCTGCACAGGTTCAGAACTACCATTCATGTAATTACGAAAGATGTAGTGGTACAGTGTGTCAATTCACCTTCAGATGAGACAGGGCTGATTTCTTTGAGGCTCAAATGAAGAGTTAAATCTTTATACTGACTTTAGCACGTCTGCACAGCCATAGAAATCCAGGCTCATCCGGAGTTGCCTCCTGGGTGTCTTCACAATGTTTTTTCACTTTTTGTGAGTAGTGCAGTTTACATCAGGTAAAACTAGATTTGCCCCACTTCAGGCAAAGTTAGGGAAAACTCTGGAGTATGCTTGAAACTCCAAACTGTCCTGCAATTTTGGGGCAGTTTGGACAACTGGATTGAGTCCGAATCAGCCTGGTCCACTGTCCACATGCTGTCACTTTACATAGGAGAAAGGAGATGGATTGTGTCCATGTGGTTATTGTTGCCATATGTAACCAGTTACATAGCTTCACGAAAGCTCCTGACTGTGCAGTAGAGGCATCCATGCAGTCAGGTGGGGAGATTAGCCAAGAACTCACATAGAACTCTGGCTAGCTGGGAGCAACAATGGATACGTAAAAGGTGATGTGATGGTCCATCTGGGCTGATATGGTCTTGGCCCAACTACTCCATGTAGACCCATACCCATCACTGCAGCAGATTTGGGACCACCTGGAGCTAGTCCTGCCCCAGAATTAATCACCAGCATAGACTCACCCCTTACAAAGGTTTAGTTGATGATCAATACAGAAAATAAACTTTATTAATCTGTAAATGATTGTTCAGCAACTTCACTCAAATAAAGTTCTGAATTAATGCCATACCAGTCTTTCTCTCTCTCTTATTCATGTATTTCACTGAAAACAATAATATTTACTACAAAGTTAGTAAGGTAGAATTTTAAGCTTTCTCTCAATGAAATTAAACCAGAATTGCTTCCTAATTGTTTCCTAATACAGGCTCTTGACTCTGCTGCATTTCCAACACAATATGTATTTATTTATTTACTTTATTTATATTCCGCTCTTCTCACCCCGAAGGGGACTCAGAGAGGATTACAGATACGCATACTTAGTAGACAATCCCTGCTGTTACCACATACACAACATAGGCAAATTCTGGCCACCAGAGGAAGCTGACGCACTCCTCATCTCTCAGCGTTCCCAGCGTCCCTTGTTGTTCCTGCCGCATTCCTCAGTGTTCCTGGAGTTCTTTAATGGCCTCATAATTCAGTCAAAATTTGCCTCCCCACTTTATGTAGTACCTTTATCTCCTACTTGACAGATGCAACTGTCTTTTGGGCTGCAAAGGTTGACAGCAGGCTACACTTAAAGGTCGAGCACCCACCTTGACCCGGGCAGGCCTCGAACTCATGACCTACTGGTCAGAGAGATCTTATGCAGCTGACACTTATTTATGGACCTCATCATATTGAGGTCCTGAAGCCAGGTGATAGTGGGCTAATCCATGGGGAAGTTTGTCAAATCCATGGTACAGCAGAGGAAACCATCGCTCCATGCCCTGGATTGCCCACATCACCCCCTTCCCCATTCCATGGGGGAAGCTGTTGATGCTCAGCTTCCCTTTGTGCTATCTCTGGCTTACTCAGTCAGAACACAGGCAGTTACCTGTGTTCTGAATTCTTCCTCCCAGCACTCTTTCAACATGTAGCCGACAAAGAGTCTAGCCAGAAGTAGCCCTATGTCATGTGATTGCCTCCAGCAGGCTCCCTAATGGCTGCTGGAGCATCCTATGACGGGACAAAAGCCCCATGTGATGAGGTAGTAAATCCCTCTCAGAAATAATTGCAGTACCCCGGGGAATGCTATAACTATCTGGGTTAAAATATCGCAATGGATGTTAACTTGTCATTTTCATGTCTTAATTAAAACCAAACATCTTTTACACAAATTCCATAATAAAAAAAGGAAAGCAGATCTTACCTACCGTGCTATTTTTTTAAAAAATCTAAACTAGTATTTTTTTATTTTTAAAAAGCCTCTCTGAATATGGATATGAAAACCATGTTCCTTGCCATGGGGTTTAATATTTTTCATTTGATTGCTTTAATTAAAATGCAAATTTAATTATAGTGCAGATGTAGAGACAAAAGCTTTGCAGAATACCGCATATAATATCTGAAGAACTATTAGCCCACATTGTAACTGGTGAGATGATTGCTACTGAACTGCAAAATTAATGTTCATCCATTCTGAGCTCTGTAGAGATTAGAAATTAAAACAAGACTGTACTACCACCCTGAGTTTTAATTTCCATAAACCTTACTTCTTAGCATGTAAAAACTTTCTGTGCATAGAGAAACATCATCGTCATGCCATGTCAAAGCTTAAAGTTTTATGTCCCCTCTGTGTAAAAGCTCCAAAGGTGTGGCTTTCCGATTTGGAATATACAACTGTTATTGCAATTAGACTCTTCCAAAATCATATGATGAATTAATCACTTTTGTTCAAAGTGCTAATGCTTAAGAGATAATGACAACTGCACATGCCAATATGAAGCTGCAAATGAAAATGTTGATTGCAAACGCCAATGTATCTTTGGGCTTTGCATTTCAATCTACAGGTGTCAGGAGCATGAATTGGCTATCCAAAATGATGGGTCTTATGATGTTTAAATCAGCCATGTATTAGGTGGCATTTTATTTACTATTTATTTATTATTTCCATTATGTCTACCCCGCTCTTCTCTACCCCCGAAGGGGGACTCAGAGCAGCATAACAAAAAGGCAACTATTCGATGCCGATACAAATAAATACAATATACAAACCATAACATTCAGCATAAAATACCATTAAAATTAACACATAATACACATACATTTCAATTAAAAATAGTACTTCATCCAAGACATAAGTACTGAGCCATATCCATCAACCTGCCATTACAGTTCCCCTCCAAGGTGCTGCCTTGTGCTAATGTGCAAACGCATGGTCCCACAGCCATGATTTCACTTTTTTCCTGAATGCCAGGAGGGATGGGGTTGATCGTATGTCGCTCGGAAGCACATTCCACAGGCGGGGAGCCACCATCGAGAAGGCCCTCTCTCTCGTCCCCACCAACCGCATTTGACAAGTTGGCGGGAGCGAGAGCAGGGCCTCCCCGGATGATCTTAGATTCCGAGGTGGGACATAGTGGCAGATGCATTCAGACAAGTAAGCTGGGCCAGAACCGTATAGAGCTTTAAAGGTCAAAAGCAGCACTTTGAATTGAGCTCGGGGCTGATGGGGCTGATGGGGAATGACACTTTCTCCCATTAGCTTGGAATTGTTTTTTATCTTGCCTTGGAGGATTTATGACCAACTGCAGAGGTAGTTTACAAGTGCAAAGTTGTTCTCATTAAAGTGTGAAAGGAGTGGTACTTCTGGAATATTTTGTAGAAGGGCAAATGAGGAAAAGACCCAGGAGGAAGGACGAGTTTTGCCCCTTGACAGAGAGATGAAAGCCGGTGAATGTTTTGAATGGATTGTATAGTTATTCAGACCTAAAAACATTACTTGGGGCAGTTCCAGACAACAGTAAAGTCTGCATCAACACGGTTTTTAAAAACCTGGATTGGAGTGGACTCTTGTCCATGCACCAGCCTGGAAAATGTGTGCTTTTGGGGCCGAGTGTCTAGAAGCCCTCCTGGAACCTTCCGGGAACACAGCGAGACACTCAAACCCCCTCTCCAACCCACCCCAAAAAAACCTTTAAAAATAATAGAACATACCCAGTCACCATTAATGTACTGCCAGCCTTCTCCTGGCCCTTAGGAATGGCATGCCAAGTGAAGGGGGAGCTAGTAGGGATTTTCCTCCTCCTCTCTTTTCCTGCCTCATCATTCCTAAGCCCCAGGAGAGGGCTGGCAGCAGGGAAATGCTGGACCCATAAATTATTTTAATTTTTAATTGCTTTGTGGTGGTGGTGGTGGGGGGGGGGGGTGCCCTCAAAGTTTTCAAGGCTGAATCAGTCAAGAAAACGTGGACTTCTGAAAGGGCAGTCCTGACAGCAGCCATAGTGGGTTCAACCACACATTTTAAGAAGATGCGAATCAAACCCACTATCAAATTATCTTGGCACAAAGCAGACTTTTCCTGCTTTGTGCCAAAGCATTCGATTTTATGTGGAGCATCGTTTGGACACACACACACACACCTGCCGCAAATATCCAGGAGAGCATGTATTTTGTGCCCTGTCTCAATGGGTCCTTATACTGTGATCAACTCTTTTTTTCTTACGTAAAGCTTCTAGATTTTAAGAACTTTTATTTTCTGAGTTTGCCTGTACATAACAACAGTTGAGTCACAAACTTGCATGACAAACAGTTGTCCTGTGACAGAACTAGGATATGGCTGCCAGGGAGAGCTAAATATAAACAAACCAGTATTCATGTCAAAAGTCTTGGGGAAGGAAGCTCATTTTGGGCACATCCATATATTATGTATATTAATCAGCTTCAGAGCCGTTTGGATTTGTCACAAATAAAATTAAACTAGGATCTTTAGTGTGCAAAGCATGCAATTATAATGGAGGTGCAGCACCTCACCTGAAAGAAAGGGGCTGAGAATTTAAATAAAAATATTTACCATATAACTATTAAAATATTATATATTGAAGTGATATAGGCACTAGAGAACAACAAATTAGAATTCACATTCAACCAGTAAGGGAGGACTACATTACATGCTACATGAAATACCAGAGATATAAGACTAGATTTCTTACATTCAAGTTAAATGTGCATGGCTATATCTTCTCTGTATCAGGTTCACTGTGTATATGTGGGAGAGATTTAATGCCCTCGGGCCAGTTTTTTTTATTCCAAAGTTTTTCCTTATTCCCCTGACAAGATAAAGGCCTGCAGGGAAGAACCTCCGCTGATGTCATTTGTGCCTTTTCTCTTCTTTTTTTAATGCCCAAGAAGGGATTTTATGATTCAAAACCAGCAATGGAGGAGAAATTTTAAGTCTGTTTTGCCCAACGGAATGGTTTAAAATGGCATACAGGTGCCTACTTGAGTCTGCCACACTAAGTATTTACCAAACAGTGTCATGGAGCCATGAGATTTCTTTTAGAGGCACAAGCACAAACAAACAAAACCTCAAAATATATGTTTACACTGTAGGTCGACATTGTTTTTACTAACCTTCTTTAGTTGACACTTCATACAATGTGACACCACTTAAACTGGCATAGCTCAATGATATGGAATCCTGGAATTTATAGTTTGGTGAGGCACAGGCCCGGATTAAGCCCTTTTGGTGCCCTAGACCAAAGGCTCCACCTCCGCCCACGGCTCCCCCCTGCCCTGCCCTGCCCCCGCCTACGGCTCCACCTCCGCCCGCGGCTCCGCCTCTTCCTCCTCGCGGCTCCGCATCTTTCTCCTCGCTGATGCGAGGAGGAGGAAGGAAAACCCCACCCCCGGAGCTGATGCCGCGCATGCGCGGCAGCGGCCCCGAGGGCGGGGATTCCCTTTGTGGCTCTGCCCCTTCCTTCTCGCACCGGCCTGAGAAAAAAAGGGCAATCTTCGGCCGCTTCTCAGGCCGGCATGGTGGCTTTAGGAGGGAGGGAGAAGCCACAAGGAGCCTTTTTTTGAAATTTGGGGAGGGGTGTGTGTCTGGATCTGCCCCCCCCCCCCATGGCTGCACCCCTAGCTCGTGGCCTAGTGTGGCCTTATGGCTAATCGGGGCCTGGTGAGGCACCAGTATTCTGGCAGAGAAGGCTAAAGATCTTGTAAAACTATAACAACAACAACACTTTATTTATAATCCACCCTATCTCCCCTGGGGGACTTTCATGATTCTACACTCAGCATTGAACCATGGCGGTTAAAGTGATATCAAAGTTTATCTACAGTGCAGAGATACCCTCAGGTTATGGAAGCTCATGCTTCAAACTTCTCTAAGGTACTACAAGATGCCTTTGATACTAACATTCCAGAGTAGCATGACTGTTTGGGGGCTGGACAATATTTTGGGGGGGAAATGATCAAATTCCTATGAACTCTGCATATATTTTATTTGTAGTGCAAATAATAATAAGGAAATAACAATATAATATTTAAAACAAAGAACTATGTTAACCAACATGCACTTAACTAGTATTTCAATGGGAAGTGTGGACCTATATTTGGTTGATGAGATTGACAAATTAATTAGGATTGTTGCTGTTTTTGTTGTTGTTGTTGTTATGTGCCTTCAAGTCATTTCAGACTTAGGGCAATCCTAAATCTAAGGTTTAGCATGGGGGGGGGGGTGGGGTGTGAATGTGGGGTGTGGGGTGGGGTTAATGACTTTGGAGGGTTGCATCCAAAACAAAAGCAGAAAAGGTGGCAATACAATCTCCTTTTTCAATGTAAAGCAACCAATTACCTCTCTTTGCCTCTGTTCTATATATGAGGCATTAGGCCCTTATGTGCCAGATGCAGTGATCATTGCAGAATCGCTGTCATGTCTGGAGATAAATTTAGGACCCAAGTTAAATGCATGGGGCTTTTTTTTACTATGCATACTAGGCATGGGTAGGTTCATTGGGAATCTTCGTTATTCTGATTAAAATCAGAATAAATCCCTTTTTGAAGTGATTTCGAAGCGATTTGGGAACCTGGAAGTATCCTTGCCATTTCGAAGCTACTGTTGCCCTCGTTTTTCCGATCCAGGACGTGAATTGGAAATGAATCAGCGTTTGGAGGCAAGCAGCTGCTGGCATGCTGGGATGCTTGCCTCCAGCCAATGAGGGAAAACCACATAGGGAGGGGCAGGGTTTGGGCACGGCCGCCACTGCCCTTTAAAAAGGGCCACACGTGCCTTGTGGACTCATTGCGAGCTGGGGACACAAAGGCAGAAGGACTAGGGCAAGCTGCTTGGGTGGGAAAGGTGCCACGCCACCGCTTTGCAAGGGAACAACATACCCAGGGAACATAGTAAAATGCCCCCCCCCCCCCAATGTTTTCCTGAATGGAGCTGGGATTTGGAGGAGAAAAGGAAAGGGGAAAGGAAGAGAGATAAAGAAAGAAGGGAAGGGAAGGAAAAAAAACAGCAGAGTAAAACAACTACTTTCAAAGTAAAGACCACCTAATGAAACAAGAATTAACACTTTGGAACCATTAACGAAGGATTTGGAAGTCTCAGAAATTTTGAAAAGTTTTGAACTTTTTTTCTGTGAAAATTGGAATTGACTTTAGATCCAAACCACCATCGCCCCTACATCCAAAATGAGTTTTGAACCTTTTTTGGGATCAAACAAGCCTAATGCATACTATGCATACGTTCTAGATTAAATATTATCACTCTGTGTACAACAGAATACATAGATGATGTATCTAGAAACCTAATGCATGATTACCTGACTTTTAAGGGCTAGATCACCCTGAAACAAGATAGATTCAATTTTCAGTCACTACAACTCATTGATACACTTAGTCAAATGAACTGCTGGTGTGTAGGGCTTGCAACAACTACACTTAAGACACTTTCAGAGATAACCAGATAATTTACTGGAATAATGGAGTCATAAGGAATGGCTTCTGATTATTTTTATGATATCAGCTCTTTCAATGAGACAGGAATGCACCTTTAATTTTTAAATGCCTTGTTTCCATGACAGCCAAACAAGTTCCTGTATTTCAGTTCTTACCACTTTATTTGATTTTCAGAACTTCAAAAGTTATTTCAATTTTTCAATTCCTAGCATCCTTCCTATAAACTAGAGAACAGATGCATACTTGCATAGTGATCATGTATAGATTTTAACTTTTCTTTTCCTCCCACAGTGTGGCAGCAAATCCTTTAGAAAAATGTTCTGTATATATGAAGAACAGTATGGCTGAATATCAGGACCGAAAGGAAGCTGCAACTGGATGCCACAGCTGGAATCAAAACCAGTGGCTGAAGCTGGGAGACAGAATACCGGAGGCTCTCCAAGCAATGGCAGAAGGTATTTTAAGAGACCTAGCCAAAAGACCCTACCAAGCACAAGAGGTAATCTTTTACAATAAATGCATTCTTGCAAATTGAAATTTTAATGACTTTTACTACTTTTGTCCAGAATCCCTTCATGGTGTGGATATCAACACTGCTTCACAATCACCTTAAGTATCGCAAACAAGAAGCCCATGACTTTGAATTGTCCCCTTTCTTATCTTATATGATTTTTATTATCTTTGCCTGATGAAGAAACCAGTGAACTTTGAAAGCTATATATTTCATGCCTTTGAGTTGGGCCAATAAATACTTACTGTAGATACTGGGGTACTAGGCGACTGGGTCTATAAGACGACCCTCCAACTTATCATCTCAAAATAATGAGTTAGGGATATACTCACTATTTAAGACGACTCCGCCTCGAAGCAAGGGCTGCCTTGGCTGGAGGGTGTGCGCGTCCCAGGTGCAAGGAAGCCCTTGAGCAGGAAGGCAGAAGGAAGATGGAGGTGGGGCCAGTGCAAGCTCTCCGCCTGTTTCTCCCATGCCGGCATGGAGGCATGGGAGCGTCTTCTTTGGATGCAGGTGATGTGCGCACAGCTGATTTGAGGCAAAGGAGGGCAAACGTGGCTCTGCCCCTCCTCCGCCTCACTCAGCTACTGCTGGCCAACCTTGCCAGCACTTTCCACGGGGCTCTCTCTCTCTCTCTCTCTCTCAATCTCCTCGCCGCCACTTTCACGAGGCAGGAGGATGCCATCCGGGGAGCTTCCAGCTGTGCTCATGCGCAGCAAGCCGATCCCTTTCTGCTTTCTGCAGCGTGGTGGCATGGGCCCTCCGAGGCAGTATGGGAAGCGTACTTTCCAGGCTCCTACGCCTCCCATACTGCCTGGGCAGGCCCACCCCACGCATGGTGACCTCCTGCCTCGCGAAAGCGGTGGCGAGGAGAGAGAGAGAAAGCTCCTCCCTGTACCCTTCCTTCGCCCTCCTCCTCCCCCCAAGGTACGATAGTTTAATTTTATTGTTTTATTTTAATTATTTTTTTTAGGTTTTTTAGTTTTATATTTGGCGCTTTAGATGATCCCCAACTTTTAATAAGATTTTTCAGGGCTAAAAAGTCGTCTAGTACGCCGGTATCTACGGTACATTTTGTTGTATTCTGCTGCATGGCCAACACATCTGCCTGTAAATATATTTCCTTGCTTAGCAGAGGCCCAAAGCACAATAACCTGAAAGGATATGATGTAATTGCCATGGAATCCTACATATAACATTGTGAAAAGAAAGGAGAAAAGGTGGGATATGGTAGAAATAAGCAGAGATTGACCAAGCAAGCCAGAATTATAGCTGGCACTTAATCCATCTCTTCTCCATATATTCTGCTTTATGCACAGATCTTGTGTATGTTTTAGTGTGTGTGTGTGTGTGAAAGAGAGAGAGTGATGTGGGGGTGTGCATGTTCTTTCATACAAACACCACAAGCTTCTCTGCTGCATAGGCAAAACCTTCCTAAGGAAGGCATCTCTTTAAACATTTCAGGGCTCTGTAATGGTTGTGAATGAATCAGCCGGTAAAGCAGGGACGGGGAAAGACTAAACCAGCTGCCTTTCCACTCACTAATATCATTGCTTCTAAACAGTTGATGGTTCATTGCTTTGAAAAATGGTGCACATGAAAGGAGAATGTGACCATTTCATGCCAGTCTTTGATGAAAGTCTGAAATAGTATAATACAAGATGCCAGTTATGTACTGCAGTGATTTCCAACCTGTTTTGAGCCGCGGCACATTTTTTACATTTAGAAAATCCTGGGGCACACCACCAACCAAAATGACACAAAATGATACTCTGTCATTTTACTAACTGTCACCCTTCCCCCTCGTGACGCTGCTGCTTCCGCCAAACCCCTTCTTGCCTGCCGCCCCCCCCCCCGGAGGCCCATGCTCAGGAGGCCCGTCACCATCCCGTGGGGGAGGGCTACACTGAGTGGCCGAAGTGCACGCGGGCTCGGCTGAGCAGGACAAATAGGAATTGAGCACACGGGGTGGCTTTGAGCCTCGGAACAAACTGCAGCGGAGGCTCACACCCCCAGCTCTCCTTCTCAAAGGGGTTCAGCCCCCCAGGAGTGCCTCCCCCCTGCGTTCCTTCGGCTTCCCTGCTATCGCCTTGGGGCCAGATTGGGAAGGAACCAAGCTGGGCTGTGGAGCTGCTCTGCAGCGAACCCGGAGCCCAGCCAAGAGATGCCAGGAGATGAGGGGTTGCTCCCCTTCCCTGGCACGGAGGGGCTAGAGGGCAGAAAACCTCGCCTCGAGCCTCTGGGAGCGGGGTCAGATGGGGGCAGCTCCTGCGGACTCCTTCTCCCTCTCCTCCTCCTTGCTGCAGGAGGGGAGGAGGGCAGAAGAGCGCCCAGGAGCCAGGAAGCAGGAGGAGCCGCAGCTCGGCCAGGTAGCCCTTGGTGCATAGAGGAAGGGAAGGAAGGAAGGGAAGGAGAGAGAGAGAGAGAGGAGGAAAGTTCTGGATGCTGAGGGCTCTCCCTGACTGCAGCCAGGCTGGCTGGCATTGCTGCTTCGGCCAGGAAAGCCTCATCTCCGCTGCCTGAAGTTTCCTGCTAGGCTCTCTCTCTACACTGTAATTTCCCACGGCACACTAGTGTTCCGTGGCACACTGGTTGAAAATCACTGATGTACTGTATTGTTTTCTTGTGTTGCTGCTATGGCTTCTGCCATATTTGTTGAGATAATCCAGCTAGATAGTGCTTTCCTACGTTTGTCTGCATAACAAAGCTTAGGCAGTTAAATCAATCCATGTGAATTAATCTGATTCAAAGACATCCTGATGTCAATTCAATATGCAGTTAGTACCACAAAGTTGTCCCTAATCAGCACTTAATTCTCGAGTATTATCATGAAACACTATGAATTAATTCCATAAATCTTTAATGGTTGCACTTTAAAGAATTGAGAGTGTCAGCTGCCTCCGAGTATTACATGCTTGTTCTTCTTGATCCAAGATCAATTTTTCACGTATGCCCCTTGTTCACCGTACCAATCCCATCATTCAATTAAAATTTTGAAATACCGAGATAACTATTTCTAATCTAAACATTACCTTCATTTGCAGAAGACAAACAATAAAAGCTCTGAATATCTTGAATATTTATAGGACTAAAGTATATGTTACACTTAAAGGCAGAGTTTTGCTTTCTATGCATAATTCTTCTACCTGATATATAAATCCTCAGGATTGGCACTGGATGGAGGAGGATTTTTTAACTTATTGCTGTACAACATGACTGTTGGGGATATGTTCCAAAATAACCCACATGAATACCTGAAACCACAGGTAATAACAAATCCTACAATTGTAGGGAAACATACCAATTCTATGGACTGGGCTGTGGCACAGCTAGTTAGTAGCCAGCTGCATTTCATCACTAATGACCCAGAGGTCATGAGTTGAAAGCCAGCCCAGGTCAGAGTAAGCTCCCGACCATTAATAGTCTAGTTTGCTGTTGACTTATGCAGCCTGAAAAACAGTTGCATCTGTCAAGTAGGAAATGTAGGTATCACTTTATGCAGGGAGGCTAATTTAACTAATTTATGACACCATAAAACCTTCTAGCAGCATGCAGAAGCATGAGGAAGTACTCCATCAAAGGACGGTGAAGTGGCAGCTCCCCCTGTGGCCAGAATCAAGCATACCCTCATGTAGCCAGAAAAAGCTGGAATGTTAAATTGTCTCTGTGTCTAGTATCTATATATGTTGTATGTCTAAATGGCATTGAATGTTTGCCATGTATATGTGCATTGTAATCCACCCTGAGTCCCCTATGGAGTGAGAAGGGCAGAATATAAATACTGTAAATAAATATCATAGAATTGTAGTGGATGTAGCAACTCAGTTCCCTTTCGTGCCTGGGGGGCAGGGGGCGGCCCCGGGGGTCCCGCTTGCATTAGGGCCAGCTGCAGCTGATGAGGACATGGAGGAAGGGGATGATGAGTTAGCTGGGCCTTCATCTCCCACAGAGAGCTTGGCCTGGGACGATGGTTGGCCTGATGGCTATGATAGCTGGGAAAGTCAGGCTGACACTGAAAGTGCTGACTCCGATAATCAGTATGAGAAACCAGGTGGTTACGGGTCGCAGGAAAGGGTCAGGGAAACAGCGGAGGATGAGCCCATGGAAGCTGAAAGGGAGTTTGGCTCTCATGAAGATAGCGACCCAGGTGCTGGGAGGCAAGGACGGAGCTTTGATAGGAGACGGAGCATCGAGTATAGCAGGAGGGAATGGCACCGAAGCCTAGAGCGCCAGAGGAGCACTAGGTCCCGAAGCACAGATTGGCGCCGCAGCCTAGAGCGGCGAGGGTCTCACCAGGGGAATTAAGTATAGGATCCGTGGGAACGGATCCTCAGTTACTCGGCCACTTCTGATCTGAAGGGAGTGAAGCGAGTGAAGATTCACGGAGCCAGGTCTGAGGCTCGTGCTGTGCCAAGAAGTTTCTTGGGCTTGATTTCATGAACTTTGCCTTGTTTGCCTTGCCACGGACCAAGTCTGTTTTTGATCCACATTGTTTTTTGGAGCATTTGCCAAGCTTTTGCCTTTGGATTTACCTAAGAACACTTTGCCTTTTTGATTGCAACTTTGATACTTTTTTAGACAATTATCTTTTTCACTTGTCTTTTATTATTCAATAAATAGTTAACTGATTACTGTCTCTGTGTGTGTGATTAAGGGGCCGGGCCGAGACCCTGCATCGTGACAGTGGAGGACCAGAGAGGCCCACAAACAAATATTTGAATATTTTTAGAGCATGGGTATGTGAAATCATGGATATTGAATCTGTGGACAAGAGGCTGTACTGGACTGTAATCTTTAGAGAAATAATTCCTTTCCTCACCATCTTACAGTACTGGAAAACAAATTGTCAATGTCATTGGCATCAACTTCCCTTTCCAAGCAAATAGGAGCTTGAACGTGACACCCCCCTCCCAATAAGAACAATGAGGTGCACATTTGTTTAATTTGCAAATGATTTCTGGGGGATGCTATTATTGTTAAAACAAATATGAGTGATTTAGAAGCTACGGTATGCTATTTTCAATTCACATAAAGAGAGGAGTGGGAATTTTGTAGAGCTATTTCTTAAACCTTGATTTTCTGCTGCATTTTGCTTTGTCATCTATATGATTGATCTGTGGTCACAATAGAGGTGTTTGATTGATGATATTTCTGCTGTTATCGTGAACAATGAAACAGATGTCTGTATGCATATTGTATTTATTGTATTTATTTTTTTATTTCTATACACTTTTCCCCCAGGTAAAGAAAACAGTTCAAAGCTTTTCTTTAAAAATAAATAGGCTATGGTGCAGTGGATCTCTGAGTGGATGGGCTTGCTCTACTTTTACATTATAGCACATTTATTCATTTTTATTTTTTATTTCAGGATTTTACCCCGCTCTTCTCAACCCCCAAGGGGGGACTCAGAGCGGCTTACAGTAAGGCGCAATTCAATGCCCACACAGTAACAATATAAGACCCCAGAACCCTTCAACAATTAAAATACATTAAAATACATTGAAATACAATTACCTAAACATCATGCGCATTCGTTCCAGATTAAAACAATGTTCTGTCCATAAAAGCATTGGCCCTTTTCATCCACTTTCCATTAAAATCCCATCTAAAGTGCTGCCTTGTGCTGGTGTGCAAACGCCTGGTGTCAGAGGCATTAATTTTATTGAGATTAAGTATTTAAAGCACTCACAAGTAATATTCTAAAAATAATTATGAAATATTACTGCAAATATAGTTAAGGCAAACCATATCCAACAATGTCCATGACTGTATAGGAGGATAGCACTTGCATACTGTAGCAACATGGCAAGTTTTTCAGTGTCTTTGGCATTATGAGAGCTCCATCTGCCAAGAAGTCTATCTTCTGCGTAATGTAACCCATAGGGGCAATTTGGCTTGGTATTGGCAAGGACAAGGCACCTCTTCATCTTTACCAATATTCAAAGACATTGACAAACAGCCAAGTTACAGCTTGTGCAAATTCACACAGTATTCCAATATGAATTCTAAGAAAAATAATGCCAGATAAGTAGCAATTATATTACCATGTCTGATCAATATAACAATGTAGTCAAAAGTGGCCCACCAGCCATACATTTCTAGTTCAAGCATTTTTCTGCCCACAACACAAAAAAGGGTTAGTGATACCAATTTTTTGAGACTCTCTCATTTCCGAGAGTCTCAAAAACTAGGTTTTGGATGTCATACAAGAGTAGTGAGTTTTTCCATACCCAATTCGTCTTTATTTGTTGTTTCTGTTGTTTTC
The DNA here is from genome assembly GCA_030556195.1 of Anolis apletophallus. Taxonomy (NCBI): domain Eukaryota; kingdom Metazoa; phylum Chordata; class Lepidosauria; order Squamata; family Anolidae; genus Anolis; species Anolis apletophallus. The sequence continues at coordinate 22,204,526 of JARBWK010000009.1, read as the reverse complement.
ACCCCTGTCATTACGGACAAAGATGGAAAAGGTCACTTGTGGAAATCTTCTTCAGGTTTTATATACAGACAGTCCCCAAGTTACAAACATCTGACTTCCAAATGACTCATAGTTAAGAACGGTGGTGAGACAACAGGAAGTGTGATAAATCTATCCCTTAGAAGAATTCACTCTTGATTGAGTGGGGAAAAGATGTCTCCACTGAAACTTTCTCACCAATCTTTGTTCCCCAACATGGAACTTTTTCCAAAATCCATCTATCACAGGGACAGAAAGTGAGATGAAATCTTCTGAACAAGTGACAGCAAAACAAACGTCTTCCCTATGCTATTCTATCTATCTATCTATCTATCTATCTATCTATCTATCTATCTGGAGTTAACCCTAATATGTACCTCTTCCAACTAACATGCAAATTCAACTGAAGATCAAACCTACACAACCTATCTTGTTTGTAACTGTGATGAGTTTGTTTGATGTATTATCCATCATGACATAGGCGGATGGAAAGAGGTAGCTCCCATTTGTGGCTCTACTTAGGACAATAAAAAGTCTTGCCTTGATCCTAGTTGGTAGATAACACTATTCATTACTGATAGCCTGTGTGTGGTCTGGCCAAAAAAAGTTTGTTTCCAGAATGTCTCATACATTTCCATGTTCAAAAGCTACTTCAAATACAAGATAAAAAGGAAGTTAAATATTGTCACATTGAAACATGTTTTCTTCCCCCTATTCTTCTTCTATTTTAAACTCATCTTCATTTAGCACTGGGATCTAGCAAGCCTTCGGCTGTTGAGATATAAGGAAGCTCCCATTTTGCATTATTAAACACTTTGGAGATTCAGCTGGAGTTCACAAGACACTGACATTCCAACATACCTCACTGCTTTGATGTGCTACCCAAAGACTAAACATCTTTGACAACTTGATAAAAAAAAGAATACATGCAAGACAAAAATATAACAAAATCAGCAAAATACGAAGACTTTTAAAGATAGGTGTAAAGCTCTGACAATCAAAGTTACTGTTCTGGAGTAAAGTGTTATTTAATTTAAAGATGCGTTGTTTATTTAAAATAAACGAATTTAAAGTTGTGTACTTTAAACAAGGGCTGGCAATGTGGCCTTGGAATAGCTCTATCTTTTCTTTCCTTTTCAATATACCATTTTGCTTGCCTATGAACCAGTTACTCCCGCAGGGGAGAGAAAATATAACATTTTCATCACCCCTGCCCCCAGATGGTGGAATGACCTGCCAGAAGAGCTTCAACAAATAAACAAAGATATCCAAATTTAAATTTCAATTAAAGTATTTCATCCTATCTCTTTCCAGCAGGCTTACTCAGCCAATTTTCTACTATGCATGTTAAGTTTTTTTTTAAAGCATTGATATTTGAATCTTTGTTCTACGTTTTTAACATATGCCTTTTAATGGTCTTCTGTTTTATCCATGTGTTTTCATTATGTTGTACCCTGCTTTGAGCCATGAGGACAGGCAAGTAGTACATAAATAACAATAAAATAAGAATAATAACAAAAATAAGATTTGTTGTTGTTATGTGTTACTTGCTTCTTAATACTGTTGAGTGTTCTCAATGGTCTGATTTGCTGTAATCAGACCTTCCAGTTCAGCCTATTTACTTTCTAATGACTAACACTCCAAATTCAGGCTTGGCAGATGAAGATAAATCACAGGCTATGAGAAAAGGAAATCTTTCACTATTTGAGGATGCATCTTTCCTGAAATAATACAAAACCCCTTTTTGTGGTATAAGATATTTTGTGGTATAAGAACAAATTATTTTTTTAAATTACAGGTAGCAGGAGCTATTGCTTTTTTAAAGCCCCTGCCTCCTGGTTTATTAACCCTTTATTTCAATTAGACCAAAATTCCTCATTGATTTTACTGTGATTCCCCTCTCCCCCGCCCCCCAATGATTTTCATTTTCATATACATTCAAAGCTGCCAGAATTTTGTAGATTAGTAGAACATGAGGTATAAAAGAATTAGCTAAATTTCAGTTCCTGTTGTGGTTGAGCCTCCAGCTGCTCCTGATAATAGTGATTCAGAAGACTCTGATGGCTCAGCATCTGGGGAGAGTATGGAACTGGGTGGGGCTGTTTATAACAGGAGTACTGGTGTTTGCAGAAAGAGGCTTACTCGTGAGTCAAGTGAGTCAAGTGAAGAGGATCACTTGCAACTCAAGAGAGTCAAGCAAATAATTACAGCACCTACAGACTCTGAGACATTTGAAGGATTCTCTGGGAATGATGGGACTCAGAGTACAGAGGACATTTCTACTGAAATGGATTGGACTCAAGTAAGAGAAATTCAGAGGGCTTGTGAGGAGCCCACGAGTTCAGACACCTGGGTAGGATTCACTGATGATCAGGATTGGCCCTCAGAGTCCCCAGACAATGGTGGGGGGATGTTCTAAGTCTTAACCACAGATGGAAATCTTGGAGGATCAGTCAAAGGGCAGCAGCTGCTAGGAGAATAATACCTGAGGATGATGATAGGGCGTCGACCTCATCAAGTGGATCTGACTTGTAGTGAGTTTAAAAGGTGGACATTTTGGGACTAACTTCTGTGGCTAGCAAGGAGGTGCCTTTGGATCCCAGGACTCTTGCATCTTGTATCCTGTCATCTTGCAGCCTTGTTTCCAGACTGATTCTGCTGCTTCCTGTGGTGGGGTTTGAACTCCACTGGATTGCTCCCCAGTTGGACTGTGGGTTGTGTCTTCACTTCTACGTCTATCTCCTCTCCTTGATCTTGCCCTAGCTCCTGGATTACGTCTCTCCTACGTCCCTTTGGATAGCTTCTTGGACAACCCTTTGATGACTTCAATGCTGATGACCTTGGATTGATTCTGACAACGACATCTTCTCTGCTGCCCTCAGCGTGCCTTTCTCTGTTTGTTTTGCTTTGAATTTGCTAAAGAATTTTGGTGTTTTGAATGCAGACTTTTTCTCCCTGTTTGTTTTCATGTCGGTTAAGGCTTCCTTTTGTTAGCGTTTTTACTGACCATTAAGTGCTTTTGTTTTGCAAATACTTATCTCCAGAGACTCTGTGAATATTAAAACAAACTATTTACACTTCAATTGGGTTTGGCTCTCTGAACTGGCGTCTGCTGCGACAGTTCCATTGTTCAGAACGACCAGTAGTTCATCAGTACACATTGTTTTCCTTTTTAAATCTTTTACATCAGATGTTCTGAGGCTGCATCCTTTTGCCCAATTTACTGTGGTGAAATTAATAAGGAACGTATTGTGCCACTTTTTCTTTAGTAGCTCCCACCCTATGAAATTTCCTGCCTAGGGAGATATTGTTGGCTTCTTTCCATCAACAGATAAAATAATATTTTCCTACAGGTATTTCTGACAACTGGCTGGAATGAAATATTAAGTTCTGTATTACTTTGTTTTGCCCAAAGACAGCTCTGGGACTTCATTGTGTGCAATTTGATAGAGCTCAGAGGTCTATGGCTTATCCTTAGGGCAACTCTACACCTTACACAGAAAACATGCAGACCGCAGTGATATAGCAATGAACAGGGGAAAGGATGCAGCTAAAGGGGGAGCAAAACGAGGATACTATGTCTCTCCCCCCCCCGCCCTCCAGTAAATATCTAGCCCTTCTAATGACATTTTCCTTCACTTCCCAAGTGCACCATGACAATTATTTTAGATTTAGTTGAGCATTTAGAAATATACTTGAGGCATCCACATAGGGAGTGGGACAGACAAAAGTAAACAAATCCAAGTATTTTATGTGTGAAGGATTTTCTGTAACCTGATTTCTGCAATGCTAGGCATATGGAGCTGGAAGGAAAGTTTCATTGGGGATGCAGAATTCTTATAGAGCAGTGTTTTTCAACCTTCCTAATGCCACGGTCCTTTAATATAATTCCTCATGTTGTGGTGACTGCCCCCCAACCATAAAATTATTTTCATTGCTACTTCATAACTGTAATTTTACTACTGTTGTGAATTGTAGTGTAAATATCTGATATGCAGGATGTAATTTCATTCACTGTATCAAATTTGGCACAAATACCGGATACACCTAAATTTGAATACTGATGGGTTGGGGTAAATTGATTTTATCATTTGGAAGTTGTAGTTGCTGGGATATATAGTTCACCTAAAATCAAAGAGCATTCACCAACGATGGAATTGAACCAAACTTGGCACACAGAACCCCTATGACCAACATGAAATACTAGAAGGGTTTGGTGGGCATTGAGCTTGAGTTTTGAAGTTGTAGTTCAACTACATCCAGAGACCACTGTGGACTCAAACAATGATAGACCTGGACCAAATTTGGCACAAATACTCAAAATGCTCAAATGTGAACACTGATGGAGATTGTGGAAAATACACCTTGACATTTGGGAGTTGTAGATGCTGGGATTTATAGTTCATCTATTTATAGTTGAACTCCACCAATAATACAATTGGGGCAAACTTCCCAAACAGAACCCCCATGCCTTGAAGGAACTTGTAGGCGTGAGCCTCCCTCCAGCCTTGCATGCTCACCCTCGCCTGGACATGCACACCACACTGCTATATGCTGAGCACACCTGCTCTTCCCTCCCCACTTGGAATCTCAGAAACAGTTCTCTCCTTGGCTAAGAGGCCAGTTGAGAGGCTGGCCAATCACAGTGGAGGAGGGCTTTTGGTGAGAGGATTCACCATCTGTTTTCAAAAAGGAAGAGGGCGGGCAGAGAGATCTTCAGCCTTCTCTGCCAAAGGAGTTCCTATGACCATCAGAAATATAAGTATGTCTTTGGTAATCCCTCTGAAACCCCTTCGTAACTCCCCCCCCCCCCCCGTGGGGTCCTGACCTTCAGGTTGAGAAACACTATTATAGAAGGACAAAGGCTGTAATAACATCTCAATAAAATGTATGCATCTATATGTAGAGCTCCATCCTGTAATGCTTCAGAGTGTCCCAGCTATTCACCTTTAAAAATGTGTACACTTTTTTGTCATTCATTATTCCTCATTTGTGCTCAACATGCTTTACAAATATGTGGATTCCAGAAGTAGGGTGAATTTCTCATCACATGTCTGAAAAGATTTAAAATACTTATTTCATCCAAGATTACCAAATGCAACAAAATATATGTGTCACACTTTTTTTAAAAAAAAAATCTGATTGTCCAGATGCAATATAATGGAGAAGCATGGTTTCGTCACAACCTTAAGAATTTGAATTTGGGTTTACATAGTACAGCTCTTGCATTCACTTGGATCTGGCCCAAGTTTCCCCTTCTACCTCTTGTGCCTTGTTCTCTATATTGTCATTGTAACTACATTCACTTGGAAATGAAGATGCCTTTTGTCATGTACACTGAAAGAGTGGGCAATTAGAAACAAGAACTCTTGACACACTGTGATATCTTTTTAATGCAGTGATCAATCTGAATTGGCAGAAGAATAACAGGGAAGTCAGTGGGAAATATTTCCTCTAATATTCACTTCCATATTTTCAAACGTTAGTTCCCTGTCAGTCACAGAGTGGTCACTTTGAAATGGATGATAAAGGGTAAAGTGATTAAGGGGAACTTGGACCAATAAACCCAAACTTTGAAAATTTAATCTAAACAAAAATGTTTCCCTGTATATTTATTTATAGATAAACTGTTTGCATGAGGTTTGGGGAGTATGCATACATAGGTTGCCCTGTTCAAATGCAATTTTTGTTCAAGATTTGCATCAGTAAATTCAATTTATAAGACAAAGGCACCTGCCCTCAGCCTTTTCCACAAAAGAAAGTCCTTTCATATAAACATCCTGAAGAAAATAAAAAAATTCAGTCTGCAGAATCATAATGACAATAAAAACTATAAGTATGTAATTTAAGCTTCATCTGCAATGAAAGGCAGTTATCTACAAGCACAACAGGAATGACAACAAAGTCCTAGAAATCTTGACAAGGTCATAACTTGTTTTAACAACAGTATACAGTGTGATATTGTGTAATCCCATTACAAATGACAGATAATGAAATATTTAATAAAAAAGAAGTAAATGGGATATTAATGTTTGAACTGAAAGGCTATGTCAAATGTATGACAAATATACAGTCCGTATAATATTACAGGATTATTTTTGTCTATTTGATAGGGGAGAGAACAGTCTGGGCTCAATAGTGTTTTGAATCTTGCTCTGAAGTCCTAATCTTCAGAATGAGGAAGACATTTTCAGGGATCTTCCAGACATGGCAGGAACCTGGGAGGAAGCAGGTTAAAATCACCTTGAGAGGTAGCTAGATGTCATCCCAGGTCAACCAAAAAACGTACCAGAGGGACCTGCCACAAGCACAGACAACTCCTCCCCTCTCACCCCCAAAAACGCAAGAAACCCCTCCCTTAAGAAGCTATACAGTCCAGGCCCATCCTGCTAGTCTGGAAGGCACACGTCAAGCCCTCCCAACAGAGAGCCACCCAGCTCCAGATGAGATTATGGAGACAGTCAACCAATATCAGTGTTTAGCAAACTTTGGTTTTTAGTGTGGCCATTCTTCTATGCTCAGTATGGGATTCTAGAGACTGTTAATCTACAGCAGTGATTTTCAACCTTTTTTGAGCTGCGGCACATTTTTTATGTTTACAAAATCCTGGGGCACACCACTAGCCAAAATGACACAAAATGATACTCTAACACAGTAATACATATAGTTTATATGTTTTTAAATGTATTTATACACTCACTTAGTGTGAAACCTGGGCCTGTTTCGATGAACACAAAATAGATATCCTGGCAGGAATGGTAGAAATGAGTACACAAGAATAGACTGCACAAATATCAAAGTAGCAAAAATATCAATTATAATGAGAACAAAACACAAGGTACACACTGTGAAGGGGCAGTGACAATAATGCCCCCAGGCGCTTGCAGTAACAACAATGATGGCTTGAAATACCAGTCAGTGAAGCGCGGTGTGGTTCCAGGGCAGAGTGCCAGGAGCAGAGGTGACGTGGCTCAATGGGGAAACAAGGAACACTGGGGATGAGGATCGTGGCAGTTTGATGAACGGGTGGGCAATTCCCGGCGCGATCCAAGCTGTCAGAGATAAGAGGCTGAGGCAAATGCCTGATTCGTAACCCTGCTCCTAAAGGGCCGATTGCCCGGACAAAGCGCACAGAGTGCCGCGTCTTGAGGCCCGAGCCACACACGTCGTCCTGGGAGGCGTTCCGCAGGAGGAGCCCAACACCAAAACAGTGGCACAGAGTGCTAGAGAAACGCCGGGCACGCCGCAACGGCTTCAGCTGCAGTGGGCCCGTCCGTTTCGCTGATTAACGGCTTTATCAAGCGGCCAGGTGCTATAATAACAGGCGTTTCATGGAAAGTTTTACATCTGTAACAACATAAACATTACAATAAAGGTCTACAAACATGCAGTAAAAAAGAGAGACATGGAGAGCACTATCCACATAGTAAAAAGCATACCGTGCGATATCATGGCCCCATCATAGGCAATTCCATGGACCCGAGGGTGAATACAAACACAAATTGCAAGGCTTAAGAGGTCCAATTTTTAGACACCCCAGTCTATAAACAGCCCCATTGCCTAGGGGTACACAATTATGTCAAGCCCACCAGCAAGAACTCCACACTTCACTACAGCAGTTACCACTCCTTTCCTCTAAAGAATAGCCTCCCCTACAGCCAATTCTTACGTATTAAACACAACTCTACTACCACAGAGGATTATGCTCTCTCCGCCAACAGACTTACCTCGGATTTCCTTTCCAGGGGTTATCCTGCTCAAGTAGTGCATAGGGCTGAACGTAGGGCGGCTCTACAACCTAGGGCACCCCTATTGACACCCAAAACGAGGGGCACCAGTGACAGGATCATTTGGCCTGTTACCCTTACCCCCCACACTAAAAACATTGTGGACATATTAAAAAATCTGGAGTATCCTCCCAGATATTGAGCCCTTTAAGAAGTTTCCTGTTGTAGCCAACAAACGCACCAGAAGTTTTAGAGATGAGTTGGTGCATTCCTCCATTCGCCCCAGTCCTTCTCCCCGCAGCATTCTAAGCCCGGGGTGCAAACCCTGTGGCCACTGTATCTGTTGCCCACAGGTCTACAGGAGCAAGACACTTACTACCCCAGGTAGATACAAACCCTATGAGATAAGAGTGCATTCCACTTATGCCACTGAAAACTGTGTGTACGCACTCGTGTGCGATCCTTGTGGTAAGGTCTATCTAGGCCAGACATCCAAAACTCTGAAATTGAGGTTGGCTGAGCATCGCTCGAGAATCAGAGCCAGGGCTGATAATTCTATATTGTATAAACACTTCCTTGAAGTTGACCACAATCCAGGCTCCTTTAAGTTCACAGTTTTGGAAAGAGTGGAGCAGCATCCCCATGGCAACAACCAAAATAACTTAATTAGGGCTGAAACCAGACTAATTGCTCTCCTCAAAACAGAACATCCAAATGGTTTGAATGATTCCCTCAGTCTTAATTCATTGTTAATTTGATGGCATCTCCACCTGTTCTCCCCAGTTGATTACTTAAGCCTTGCAATTTGTGTTTGTATTCACCCTCGGGTCCATGGAATTGCCTATGATGGGGCCATGATAACGCACGGTATGCTTTTTACTATGTGGATAGTGCTCTCCATGTCTCTCTTTTTTACTGCATGTTTGTAGACCTTTATTGTAATGTTTATGTTGTTACAGATGTAAACCTTTCCATGAAACGCCTGTTATTATAGCACCTGGCCGCTTGATAAAGCCGTTAATCAGCGAAACGGACGAGCCCACTGCAGCTGAAGCCGTTGCGGCATGCCCGGCGTTTCTCTAGCACTCTGTGCCACTGTTTTGGTGTTGGGCTCCTCCTGCGGAACGCCTCCCAGGATGACGTGTGTGGCTCGGGCCTCAAGACGCGGCGCTCTGTGCGCTTTGCTCCGGGCAATCGGCCCTTTAGGAGTGGGATTACGAATCAGGCATTTGCCTCAGCCTCTTATCTCTGACGGCTTGGATCGCGCCGGGAATTGCCCACCCGTTCATCAAACTGCCACGATCCTCATCCCCAGCGTTCCTTGTTTCCCCATTGAGCCACGTCACCTCTGCTCCTGGCACTCCGCCCTGGAACCACACCGCCCTTCACTGACTGGTATTTCAAGCCATCATTGTTGTTACTGCAAGCGCCTGGGGGCATTATTGTCACTGCCCCTTCACAGTGTGTACCTTGTGTTTTGTTCTCATTATATTTGATATTTTTGCTATTTTGATATTTGTGCAGTCTATTCTTGTGTACTCAGTATTACCATTGCAGTAATTTCACTCCGTGTGTATAAAGGAATAGTAGAAAGACACACACGAAGCTCTTGCTCAACAGCTGTCAGTCTCTCTCTGTTTATAGTTTTTATTGCATTGCCTCGAGCTCAACGTCTTTTCTTTTTTCTTTTGTCCACCACTCCTATTAGGGTCTTCATCTGTGTCATAATTTTGTCCAGGGCCCTGTTCGGCATTTGCATTTTCCCTTCTCAAAAACTTCTCCATCACTGTCACTCGCTTGTCTTGCTGTGATCCCAAATTGCCACTGTCACTTGATGCACAGCTGCAGCACCAACTTTAACTTTGTTTACTTAGCCACGTCTGAGTGTATCCAAGATGACGCAACCATCTTGGATCACTTCTTAGGTGATGCGAGAGTGCTATGGTTCCATTTATTAAAGGGACAGATGCACCGTATAGTTTATATATGAATGAAGTTTGAAAATAATTTCCCAAGGCACACCTGATGATCTCTCACGGCACACTAGTGTTCCGCGGCACACTGGTTGAAAATCACTGATCTACAGTATATGATTGTGTTCCCAACTCTGGTCTTCCAGATATTTTGGATTTCAAACATGATGTTTTCGTGCTTAACTGGTAAAATCATAACGTAATAGGTTTTTCCTTAATTCCCTCCTTATTATCCAACATATTTGCTTACTAATAGTAACACACTTTATTTATACCCCGCCACCATCTCCCCAGAGGGGACTCAGAGCGGCTTACATGAGGCCAAGCCCAGTGATACATTATAGCAAGATAAATATGGAACAAAAAATAACATCACAATAAAATAAGTAAAATATGCAAATAAAATAAACAGTGTAAAATAACATAATGGAAAATCAAATCAGTGGGCGGGCCAAATGCACGATATAAACTGATAAAACGCTGGATGAGACAACAATGACAAAGTATTTTTTGAGGGAGCAGCTCGTAGGGGATGGAACAGAGGAGTCAGGCCTTCAATAAGGTGGGGAGAAGTGCAATATGAGAGCAACATTGTAAGAGAAACAGCAGGAAAAGAATATATGGCCACTCTCCAAAGGCACAACGGAAAAGCCAAATTCTTAGATCTTTCTTAAAGGTTACTAGGATGGGGGCTTGCGTAATTTCACCAGGAAGCGAATCCCACAGCGGGGGCACAGCGGACAAGGCTCTCCCTCGTTCCCACAAGTAGTGCCTATGATGGAGGAAGGGGAGAAAGGAGGGCCTCCCCTGAGGATCGAAGGAATTGTGCAGGTTTGTGGTAGGAGATGTGGTCACGAAGGTAAGTGGGTCCCAAACTGTTTAGGGCTTTATAGGTGATAACCTGCACTTAGGACCTGCAATTAGGACCGGAAAATGAATGGCAGCCAATGGAGCTCCTTAAACAGGGGGGTTGACCGCACCCTGTAATTCGCCCCCGTTAGTAGTCTGACTGCCGAACGTTGGACAAATTGGAGTTTCCGGGCCATCTTCAACGTAAAGTGCATTGCAATAGTTCAGTCTAGAGGTAACTTCCTTTGATTCTGGTGGAAAAGAGTAGTGGAGTTGGGTATCATCTGCATAAAGATAGCACTGTACTCCGGATGAGCCTGCGGTTTCATGTAGATATTGAATAGCATGGGGGACAAGATAGAACCTTGCGTGACCCCACAGGTCAAGGGCCAGGGGTCCAAGCAGGTGTCCCCCAGCTTCACCAGATCCTCCAGGAAGGATCAGAGCCACAGCAGAACCTTGCCACCAAGTCCCATCCTGGCGAGCCAACCCAGATGGATACCATGATCAATGGTTTCGAAAGCCACTGAAATGTCCAAGAGAATCAGCAGGGTCACACTCCCCCTGTCCAGTTCCCTGCGGAGGTCATCCACAAAGGCAAGCAAAGCTGTCTCAGTACTGTGCCCAGGTCTGAAACCAGACTGCGATCAATCTAGAAAATCAGTGTCATCGAGGAATCCCTGAAGCTGGAAGGTGACCACTTGCTCCAGCACCTTGCCCAAAAAAGTTAGGTTGGAGATTGGTCTGTAGTTGTTAAACATGGAAGGGTCAAGGGAGGTCTTTTTCAATAATGGTTTTACCACCACCTACTTAAAGCAGGATGGTAATTTCCCCTGGCTCAATGAGGCATTTATTATAGTGACAATCCAGTCCAACAACCCATCTCTGGCCAGTTTAACTGGCCAGGAAGAGCAAGGGTCCAGAGCACAAGTGGTCACTCTCACAGCCCCAAGGATCCCATCCTCATCATCAGGTAGAACAAGACAAAAAGAATCCCATAAAATCGGACATACAGGCACCTCAGTTACCTCATCTGGCATTGCATTCAAACTGGTATCCAGCTCAAGACGTATCTGAGCTACTTTGTCTGCTAAATGGTGTGCGAAGTTGCTGCACTGAGTTGCCGAGTCCTCAGGGACCCTCCCCCCCCCACCTCAGGAGGATGGAGGCTCTCCTAAACAACCCAAAAGAACTCCAATGGTCTGTTAGCTGCAGGCGCTATGCGGGCATTCAAGAAAGCTTTCTTGGCTGCCCATAAAGTTGTGGAGTAAGCCTTAATAGCAGCTTTAGCCCGTGCTCAGTCAGATATGTCATGAGATTTCCTCCAGATGCACCCTAGACCCCTCCTCGTATGCTTCATCACAGCCAGCTCCTCGGTGAACCAAGGACTTGGTGTAATTCTACGCAACAAGAGGGGATGTTCGGGAGCGATCGTGTCAGTTGCCCTAACCATCTCACTGTTATAGCGATCAACCAGGGAGTCAACATATATACAAGTTTAGCAGGACAGGAAGATCCCCAAGAGACCTCAAGAGTCCTTCTGAATCTATAAGTCTCCTGGGGCAGACCATCTTAATGGGTCCACTACCCCTGCAGAGGTTAGAGGTCACGGTGAATCTTAAGCTTATCCAATGTTCTGCCGTCCCGTTTATACGTACGTTGGATAAGTGAGACTCTACTGTATTACTGTTGTTGAAAATGGATCCCCCTGAAGCATATATATATATATATATATATATATATATAAAATTTCTGAAGCATACACACACACACACACACACACACACACAAGTTTAGCAACAGCGAAGTTACTGGGGAAGGGTGAAAACCTTCTGATTTACTTCAATACAAGCAATGTAGAAAGTTATCTGTTTCAACTGGAATTTTGCAAGTAAAATATAAATGGATCTTATAATTTGGTTTAAAATTGAAATCTAGACTAGACTAGATTTAGCATGCATCCTGATGACCAAATTATATATTATAATTTGCAAGCTTAGCCAAAAAAGGACCATTTCCTTCTGTGATTGGATGAAGATTATATTATATTATGGAATGAAAATTTGCCCAGAAGGAAATCTGAAAATGTTTTGTCGGATTCACCACCAGTAAAGGCATAAGAAAAGCAATTTATGAAATCTTCATTTATCATGGTTCTTTTTTTAAAAGTTAATAGAGTCCTTGCTACCCTTCAATAGAATCCAAAGTTATTTGAATGCAAAGTAAGCAAACCAATTAAGCATCACTCCTCGCAAGAGCAGAAACACCGGCCAATCCATCCTTAACAGCAAAATTAGAGCTGAAGAACGCATGCCTCATTTTAGTGACACAGTTTCTGTTAACAAAATTGTGCACTCAACTCTGCTGCTACTAGAAAAATGGCAATTCAAGCTAAGTAGAATTTCATCTTCCAGCCTTCCCAGTTAAGATCATATCTTAAACAGAGGCAGACCCACATTTCCAGACAGATGTCATTTTTAAAAAATAAAATACAATAACAGGAAAGAAAAGAAGTGAAGGCTATTGTCATGAGATGACAGGACTCTGTAGAAAAGATGATAATGCTTGGTAAAGCAGGAGACAGTAGAAAAAAGGGAAACTTGCATTACAAATGGATAGGCTCAAACAAGGTTCCAGTTACCAACCCTCTTTGAAAGAGAAAGCTTAAGACCTTGTAAAATTACAACTCTCATAATTCCATAGCATTGAGCCATGATAGTTAAACTAGTGCCAAACTGCATTAATTCTACAGTGGAGATCAGGACGAGTCGATTGCGAGTCCAAGTGAGGTCAATCGCAGCCTCACTCTTTTGTCTTGCCGCCGCCGCGCATGCTCCTGCGCTCCTGCTCCTTCCGCCCACGCGGCATTGTGGGAACGAGGGAGCACCCTCTGCGGGGCATTGTGGGAACCCTGCCTCTCTCTCGCCGGCAGCTTTCCTACGTTGCACTCCTTCCGAAGGCCCCGCCTCGTGCTGCCTCATTCCTGCAATGTTGCGCGGAAGGAGTGCGAGGTGGGCGGAAGGAGCAGGAGCACAAGAGCAGGCGTGCGTGGTGGCAATACAAGAGAGAGGCAGGGCGGAGCGCAAGGTGGAGCCACTGGAGGCCCCGCCTCGCACTCCCTCCGGAGGCCCCTCCTCGTGCTTCCTCCAGAGGCCTCGCCTCGCGCTCCCTCATTCCCGCAATGCCCTGCGAAAGGAGCGCAAGGTGGGTGAAAGGAGCAGGAGCACAGGGGTGCGCGTGCGGCGGCAGGGGTGCACGTACGGAAGGTGAGTAGATCTTTCCAACTTGATTGGTTAAAAGTAGCTTGCATGCTGAAAAAGTGTGGGCATCCCTGGTGTAGATGCACCCACAGTTTGCCTGGTAAAGTAACAAAGCTCACTTTTCAGTAAAAAAAAAACCCCAACAACTTAGGAGTACACAAGCTAGGCTGAATCTACACTGCCCAGGATCTGATCCCAGGTTATCTGCTTATCCCAGATTATCTGTCAGTGTAGACTCATATAACCCAGTTTAAAGCAAGTAATCTGGGAACTAAGGAATCTTATTTCATTCTAAGTAAACCAATTTGCACATTTAAGCCTTCTATTCAGACTTGTGATCCTGTATGTTTTGCTGCAAGAGAGAATGATCAAAGTGACAGGTAACATGCTGGCTGTGTATCTTGGAAAAAGAATTTAAAACAATATTTGTGCTCAGAAAATGGTTCTCTACCAAATATGGTCATTTGTTGAAAATTGCTTTGCCACACAAAGGAAAGCTTTTATGATCTCATTAGGATCTCAGTGAGAAACGTTGAGTATCATTTCAAGTTTTCAGAAGCCAGTCCATACCCATGGGTTTCCAAGACCAACTTTTTTAATGAGATAGAAAGCAGCTCATTAGTGAACAAGATTCAAGGAACTTTGAAAATTACTTTTAGAACAAAGTTTGTTAGGATTAGCATGGCAAGGACCAAAGGAATATTGTTGTCATTATAATTACAGTTTATAAAGTTATTTTATATTTTTTTTTCAATGGTGTTTCGTGTTACATTTCAAATAGACTACTGCATCGCACTCTATGTGGGGGCTACCTCTAAAGACTGTTTGGAAGCTCCAAATAGTCCAATGGACGGCAACCAGATTTCTTACTAGAAGCCTATGAAGCCTACAACCCTCCTGTTATGTCAGCTCCATTAGATGCCAGTTTACTACTGGCCTCAATTCAAATTCTGGCTTTGGCCTATAAAGCCCTTGTCCAACTTACCTGTCCAACTAGAGCTTTAAGATCTGCTGGGGAGGCCCTGCTCTCGGACCAACCACCTTTGCAAGTGCGACTGGTGGGGATGAGAGACAGGGCTTTCTAAGTGGTGGCCCCTCAGCTGTGGAACTCCCTCCCCAGTGACAACAGGCTATCTCCATCCCTCCTGGTTTTCAGGAGAAAGCTAAAGACCTGGCTTTGCACACAGGCGTTTGGAGTAGGATAATATGAAATTCCACCAACAGCTTGAATAATTACTATGGAAAATCAAGAAGCATGGAAATTAACACTCAGCACTTTGTAAGTTTTAATCTGTTTTATTGTATTTCTATGTTTTAATTTCTCATATGTTTTAACTGTTTTATAATTTGATATGGTATGTTTTATTGTTATGTCTATGATGCAGCATTGAATTTTTGCCAGACCTTGTAAGCCATCTTGAGTCCCCTTTGGAGTGAGAAAGGTGGGGTAGAAATAAATTGAATAAAATAAATAAATAAATTTCTCATGTGGAACAAAAATGGACATATTTATAACTGGAAAAATCTGAATGCTGGACTGAGTCCGCACTGGCAGGTAATCTGTGATAAACAGCAAACTTGGGATCAGATACCGGGATACAGGGCCTGTCTGAAAGGGCCCCATGCGATGGCAAAAGGGTATAATAGTTTGTCAAAGTTACCCATGGAAGCAGCATGAGACTCAGGCCCCTTCCACACAGCTTTAGAAAAATATCAGAAAAATATCAGATTCAGATCTTTTTTGTTACATGAAGCAAAGTATTAAACATTTACTTTTCCATCACAAGAGACCCAACTCAGGACCTGTTATTTCACTACTTGTTGCAGGGAATCTCTTTTTTCCTATCTTTGGTATCAAAAACACAATGATTTGATATTTTTCATCCCAACTTATCTGCCTTGCACCCTTCCTTTTCCATTTTTATTCTATAAATTCTCTCCCCACTTTCTTATGAAGTTGGATTTAGTGAGGAGAATTTCTAAAACCAAATTAGGAACAGAAGAATCTAGTTTACTTCAGTTTCTCAGTTAAAACAACCCCTCAATAAAACCAAGATATTAAAAACCTCAACATTTGGCAAAACATTTGGACAACATTTCTAAAAGCAATTATCTCAAAAACAAGGAATGAAGGAAGCAACCTCTAGGACTCTATGTCCCCTGCAACTGTTACTTCAACATAAATTATAATTGTAACTGAACATCAAGGCTTCATTTTTCCATTCTGGTGAAAGATCACGAACAATAGGCTACTTGACTATTGGGGCCAGAGAGATAGCATAGCGGTAACACAGCTGTGCTTGCAATCTGAAGGTTGCAAGTTTGATTCCCAAGCTGAAAAAGTCAGCTGTCGGGAAGGTGGAATGCGGAAACCAGAGCTCCCCATCATGAGGATGGAACAATAGCACCCCCTTGTGATGTAACGACGCAATGACATAACAACAATGACATAATGGAGCAATCACACCCTGTGACACACACCCTGTGACACAGCCAGAAAGAAGAAATCCTTCTAAAATTGCACTGTGTACTGTGTATTGTAATTTATATGTCTTCCGACAGGGACTGTCTGTCTTATGTGTAATGTAATCCGCACTGAGTCCCCTTCGGGGTGAGAAGAGTGGAATATAAATAAACAGTGTGTGTGTGTGTGTGTGTGTGTGTGTGTGTATATATACAGTGTGTGTGTGTGTGTGTGTATATAGACCAATCACATCTCCTCTTACAAACCAGCTTGGGCACTGCAGTCAGCAGAAGAGGTCCTGCTCTCAGTCCCATCTCCATCTGGTGGGAACAAGAGAGATGGCCTTCTTCATGGCCACCCCCCCCCCAAACCTTTGGAACTCCTTCCCTAAAGAAATAAAATTAGCCCCCTCCCTCATCTCCTTCAAAAGACAACTGAAGACTTACTTTTGCTCACTAGCATACAGAGAGGAGGAGGATTGGACAATGAGGGACCACTACTGAACCTTTATTATTGAACTATTATTGTATCCGGACTCTGCTAGTCCATGATAGCCCAGTTCCCATCATTGGCCATGCAACCAACACACATAACTTTGTGAATTTTAGTTGTCTTTTGTAAATTTAGTTGGCTTTTGTTTAATTTAGTGATGTTAGGTTCTAATGTTGTTTGTGTGTGTTTTTTTCTGGGATTATTATGTCTGCATTTGTTTGTTCTGTGATGGCATTGAATGCTTGCCTTTGTATGTTAGAATCTGCCCTGAGTCCCCCTGGGGATATAGGGCAAAATATAAATAAAGTTTTATATTGGATTATATTATAACAAGTCATTACCTGGAAATGTTGCTTTTTGAATGACAACTCAAAAAGAATCTGCCAGGTGACATGGGCAGAGAGTTTCAAGTGGGTTTGGTATTATCTGGTTTTTCCTATCCAAATGAAGTCGGGGCACCTTTCCTCCATATGCAAACCATACTGCAATTTACAAACTTGTATCAACTACTTATCTTTTTTCTCCTTAAATTTACACCAGGGAAGTTAATTCTTAGTCCTCTAGATATTGTTTGACTTCAACCGCCAAAAAACTTAGGGCCTTTCCAGACAGCTATATAACCCAGAATATCAAGGCAGACAACCCACAGTATCTGCTTTGAACTGGGTTGTCTGAGTCCACACTATCATATAATCTAGTTCAATGTGGATTTTATACAGCTGTGTGGAACAGGTCTTAGCCAGCAAAGTTGATGATGCTGAATGCTGGATCTGCAGGTATCTGGAAGGGCACACAATCCCCACCCCTTGTATAAATGCTTGCTTGTTTTAACAAGCATTTCCTACATCTGGTTCTATAATATTGAGATAGATCAACCAGAACTAAGTCCAAAAAACATGATATCAGTTATCATGTCTAATTCTGTTTTTCAGCATCTGTAGAACTATTTGTTTCAGTTCCTAATCAGAGTATTCTGTTTTAATAATGGCAATAATTTCAGTACTACGCATATCATGCCAAATGGCAAATTATTATTTTTAATTACAACACCACTACCCATTGCCATAGCAACTGAAACTTTACATATTTCAAATGCAGTCAACTGGTGCTGAGCAAGAGCAGTAGGCATGAGAAAAAAGTTATGAAAATTAAATGATTCGGAAGAAATTCGTAAGAAATGCTACTTTTGAGTATTTCTTCAGTATCGTCTCATCTGAATAGGCGTGAAGCGGAGGGGCACCCTCCTTCTCTTCACCACCCTGGTCCGCCTCCCTTGCCATCCGCATTGGTTTGCGGAGTATTATGGCAAGGCAAGCCCTAAAGCTTTTGCCTATTTGCTACCTTCTTTCATTGCTGGATTACATCCTGGAAAACTGTTTTTAAAAAGTAGTTAGTTTATTCTGTCTCTGTGTGTGTGATTAAATCTGCAAAGGCATAATTTCAGTAGTAAATCATGCCAAATGGCAAATTTTATTTTCATTACAACACCACTACCCATTGCCAAGCAAGGGCACATATTTCAAATGCAGTCAACTGGTGCCCTCATGAGAAAAAAAGTTATGAAAATTAAATGATTCGTAAGAAAGTAAATGCTCTTTCTGTATTTCCACATCTTCAACGCAACCCTTTCCCTATAGCCTCGGGGGCCAGGATTTCTAAAGCATCAAAGAGTATTGGGGCAGTTGCTCACACCCTCCCGCCTCCCTTGCCAATAAGTAAACCAAGCCCTAAATGTGGAAGCCTAATGTAGAATGAATGCTAAGAGAGGTTTATAGAGTAAGTGAAGTGTCCTCCCTTGTATTTATAGTAAACCTCTCTGGTATTTTCCAACTGGCCTCATATAAAGCATCAAAGAGTATTGGGGTAGTTGCACACCACGTGAGAAACCAACACATGAAATAATACAGGGCCAAGTAATAACAATGGGTACAATGGGTATAAGAAGAGGTAAAATTCAAACCGAAGTATTCTGACTGGTCCCTCCTCAAGCTGTGCCAACTGCAAACAGGAGGCAGCCGCCTCCCGGGAAAAGCCACAAGCCCGGGCACAGCATTTGCTGCCTGGGTGCACATACCTATTCTTGAGGGGGGGGGATTTGCTGCAGAATCCCGGGCTCATAGAGAAGAGCCCGTTTGCACCGCTTGAGGAGGGACCAGTCAGAATACTTTGGTTTGAATTTTACCTCTTCTTATACCCATTGTTATTACTGCTGTATTATTGCATGTGCATGGAATGTAGGTATATGACCAGTTGGATTACTTATAATATTTAGGCACTTACTCTATAAGTTAGCATTCATTCTATTATACATTAGGTTGGTTTCTCACAGGATCTAAAGCATGCCAAGCCTTGATGCGCTTTAGATCCTGGCAGGGCAGGAGGAGTGGACGGGCCCTCCCTGCCCCTTCTGCCTGCCAGGATCTAAAGCCTTGAAGAGGCTTCATGACAGGCCAACTTCAGCCCTCCAGGTGTTTTGGACTTCAACTCCCACCATTCCTCACAGCCTCAGGCCTCTTCCTTTTCCTCTCAGCCTGGGCAAACTTGGGCCCTCGCTCCCTCAGGATCGGGGTGAGAGAGGCAGTGAGGAGCAGGAGGGCCCCTCCTCCTCCTTTTTTCTGCTTCTAAGAATAGAATACCCCCCTCCCTCCCTCCTTCCCTCCCTCCTTCCTATTTGGAGAGTCCCATCTAGAATTCAGTGTGATTTATTCAAGTTTTGGCCTACAACTCCCAGAAATCCCAGCCAATTTACCAGCTGTTAGGATTTCTGGGAGTTGTAGGCCAAAACCATCTGGAATGCGCATGCACTGGCATATGAACTACTAACGAATTTCGTTAGTATTTACGTTCCATTTTAGATCTTTTTGGAAAATTTTTTGTAAGTCTTTCTATTACTAATCAACCCCCCCCCCCATTAGATTTTCGATTCCCTATTTTTGGGTTCTAAACCATGCCTAAAGAGCAGTCATAACTTCATGTTATTTCCTGGGGTAAATGTACATGATTTGGGTTACCACATTGTGCAGACATTTGAGAAACTAATTTGAGGGAATTGCTTTTGTAAACCTGTCCCCAGCTGATAAAATATTTATAGCAAGGTTATCATGATTTTTGTTTTTCTAATCTGATGACTGAAGAATCACAGAGACAGTTTACCTTGAAGCACCTGTTTTGGATTTAAAATGTGACATAGTCATACTCATGTAGTGTTAGAATGTCATTGAACGATAAATCAAAAAGTTAGGCAGAGGTGGATTAAGGTCTCCTGCTACATATGGGAAAAGTGTTATTGCCTCACTTTGGATTTTCTGTCCCTCCTCCTCAAGTCAACCAACTCATCTGCCACCTTATCACACTTGGGGCTTTTGGCTACACTTTGGGGATGGGGCCTGCCAAGCACCATCACATGACATTGGCTTGGCCCTGCCCCATTGATCCCTGAAGTGACAAGGAAGATGCTTCCTTGCCAACGCCAGGCAAGACTTGTTTTGGATAGCTTTGAGGGAGCTACCTGCATTTTTCTCCCTTTCCCCATCTGATGGGGGAAAGGGCAATGTGGCAACACATGTTGCTGCCCTCCCCCAACAGGGCATTAATGCACCTTGTCCTGTTCCTGCCCCACTCTCTTGCTGTTTTGCCATCACATGATGCTGGCTTGGCCCTGCTCCATTGATCCTCAAAGTGGCAAGGAACCATTGCTACATCTTTCCTCACCAACAATGCCAGGTAAGGTGTGTTTTGGGTAGCTCCAAAGGAGCTATTCACATTTGTCTCTCCTTCTCCCTATCTGATGGGGAAAAGGGCAATGCGGCAATGTGTGTTCCTACCCTTCAGTCTATCTTATGGGGACAGGGACATGGCAACAATGTATCTTGTCCCATTCCTGCCCCGTGCACTTGCTGTTTTGCCAAATATTGTTGCCAAAATTGTGGCGGGGAGTCTCCTCTGTATGATGAGGACCACCTTCTAGCTCTCACCGTAGAGCAGTGGTTCTCAACTTGTGGGTCCCCAGATGTTTTGGCTTTCAGCTCCCAGAAACCCTAACAGCTAGTAAACTGGCTGGGACTTCTGGGAGTTGTAGGCCAAAACACCTGGCAACCCACAGGTTGAGAACCACTGTTGTAGAGGATAGTCTTTCTGGAGAGTGATGCCAACCACAAAAGGGGCTGGCATTGCTATTAATGGAACTAGTCCAGTGCCAAATCCCTGGCACTGAAGGAACTTTTACAACCAAATACTATGAATGAAATAGCCTGGAAGATGGCCTGTCTAGATGAAATTTCCTAGGGGACCTTACTCCAGTTGCCAGGTTCTGGAGATGTGATCAGCTCTACAGAGCAGGCACTTACAGCCTTGCCAAATCTACCATCGCTGTCATGCCACCATATGACATGGCTATCTCAGTTTGCCTAATGGAAGGACAAGTTCTGAGGGTGAGGCAATCACAGATTTTTCAATCACGCTTATATGGAATATCTAGCATCCTTTAAAACACTTCAAATTGCACTTGTCCACACCTCAGCTGAATTCTGGCCCTCCACCTGTTTGGATTGCTTGTTGAGTGGATCTAATGAGCAAATGCTGTGGCTATAGTGCCTCATGCAACTACTGGATTTCTTCTATTGTACAATGTCATCAATTGTAAAATGCACCCTAATTTTAGTACCACTGCAGCCAAGAAAAATATATAAGTTTTTTTAAAAAAGTCAAATTGGTGTGAGGAGTGTAACCTGTTTGCAATTATTATTAATTTCTCTCCAGAGACTTCAAGTGAAGTAATTCCACCTTTTGAGGCAGGAAAAAAACAGTGCAAGGAATGTTGAGGGATTTTGAACCACATAAACAGCTCTAGGGGCTACTTGCAGAGTATATGCTATGTTATATCCACTATGGATAGACTAGAATACTTCTGCTTGTTTCTTCCAGCTTTTCTGGATTTTTAAAAAATGTGATATATCAATAAAATGAATAAATGAATGATACTAGCAGATCTAAAAGCAACTACAGATTTCTATCAGATGAATGGTTTTAGTTTGTGTGCTTCATCAGACAGCTTCATGGTTTCTGTTTTCCACCTCCCCGCAGCAGTTCCTTTTTATGTAAGGATCTGAAGTTGTTGCAATACTACAGAGATGAAATAGATGAATCAGCTGCCATAGTTGACCTTCATTGAGAATCCTTGATGAGGTTGTTTGCATTGCTAAAGCTATCACTACAAGAGAAATCCCCAAGAACATGATGTCTTATACTTCCATTCTAATAGCATCAAAATGTGCATACCTAACCTTAGCCAACCTCCGGTGTACTTCGTCCACTTCAGCTAAAGCAGTGGTTCTCAACCTGTGGGTCCCCAGATGTTTTGGCCTTCAACTCCCAGAAATCCTAACAGCTGGTAAACTGGGTGGGATTTCTGGGAGTTGTAGGCCAAAACACCTGGGGACCCACAGGTTGAGAACCACTGAGCTAAAGGCTAAGATCCTTCCCCAAAGCAAAGATAGAATGTACAGCATGAAATATTTCCATTTCAATTACAACTCCTTAGAATTAGCTGCTGACATATCAATACAATCAAAGAGCATTCTGAACCCCACCAATGATAGAATTGGGCCAAACTTCCTACACAGTACACCCATACGGTGTTTTCTGATGACCCCTCTGATACCTCCTCACGACCTCTCATTATTTATTTATTATTAATTAATAATAAATAAATGTACTAGATACATTTAAAATACCCACTAAAAAGCAGCAATTTTTTTTAAAAAGAAGATTATAAGCACAATGGATTTATGTCAAATTTTCATCCAGCACACAAAAATATAGCTTGCAAAGAACTGTAGTGCATTCACACCACACAATTAAAATACTACTATCATGTAGAACACTGCATTGTTCTATCTGAGAATGCTCCACCCCAAACTGCCAATGCCATGATTCTATAGAATTGACTCATGGCAACTGAAGTGGAATCATAGCACTATAAATGTGTAGAGTGAATTGTCCCTAGATACAGCTTAACTCACTGTCCTTTGCACCAGGAAGTGGCACAGCTGGCTAAGTGCCAGCTGCATAAGATCTCTCTGACCTGTAGGTCATGAGTTCGAGGCCTGCCTGGGTCGGGGTGGGTGCCTGACCTTAAGTGTAGCCTGCTGTTGACCTTTGCAGCCCGAAAGACAGTTCATTTGTCAAGTAGGAGATAAAGGTACCACATTAAGTGGGGAGGCGAATTTTGACTGATTTTTGAGGCCATAAAGAACTCCAGGAATCGGTGAAAGGAATGTGGAAGAACAAGGGAAGCTGAAAAATGCTGAGAGAGATGAGGAGTGCGTCAGCTCCCCCTGGTGGCCAGAAGTTTGTCAGAAGTTTGCCGGAAAATTGCCTCTTTGTTCATCTTTGTTCGTCTATGTTCATCAATATATGTATATGTTGAACTGCAGGGATTGTCTGCAAGTGTATGTACTGTAATCCGTTCTGAGTCCCCTTCGGGGTGAGAAGAGCGGAATATAAATGAAGTAAATAAATACATAAATTTGTATTTTGGTTAGTAAGTTTCACAGTCCAGGTACAGCACTGGCAATGCATGAATCTGTTAATTTTTGTTTTCTTCCGATGATTGGAAAGGTTGGATACAAAATATTTAAACAATAATTATTTAGAGGATCCTTCCTCTTAAGTTGAGAGAATATGACCTGCCAACAGTGACTAGGGGTTTATTTGTTTATTTAAAACTTTTGTACCCCGACCTTCTCACCTCTATCGAGGGACTCAGACTGGCAGAACAGCAAAGATTCAATGCTATACAATTTAAAAACAACTATAACAACATATTAAAATACATAAAAACCCAGCATAAAACCACATCGCCATTGAAACAATTCTACTCAATCTGTATACGTGGTCATACATTCAGATAATAGCCAATCTCAGTCTATTCTGGGAAGGCCTGGTTCCACATCCAAGTCTTCACCAGCCTCCTAAAGGACAACAGAGAGGGGCAGATCTAGCATCACTTGGTAGAGAGTTCCACAGCCAAGGAGCGACCACACAGAAGGCCCTGTCTCTCGTCCCCACCAGCCGCGCTTGCAAGGCCAGCGGGACCGAGAGCAGGGCCTCTCCGGAGAATCTTAATGTTCTTGATGGTTCATAGGGGAGAATCCATTCGGACAGGTAAACTGGGCCAGAACCGTATAGGGTTTTGTAGGTTAAAACCAGCACTTTGAATTGTGCTCGGAAGCTAATTGCCAGCCAGTGGAGCTGGCGCAGCAAGGGAGTTGTATGCTCTCTGCGCCCCGCTCCCAGGGCCGGCCTTCCCCATTAAGCGACCAACGCGGTCGCGTAGGGCGACATTCCCGGAGAGGGGCGTGGCCACCTGGGAGGGGCGCCGCGCCGTCGCCGCGCCGTGTCGCCGTGCCAGCCGGTGGCGCGGAGGAACGGGGGAAGAGGGACTCACAGGGTGGGCTCCGGACCCGAGGAGCAGCAGGGAGGGGAGGCCACGAGGCGGCCCCATGGAGACGCAGTGGCGGCAGCAGCAGCAGCGCCCCCGGAAGGGCCTGGAGCCAGGCACATCTTCCTGACGTCACATCCTCGTCGCCGCCTCTGCCGGGGAGGAGGAAGGGGAGGAAGGCCTCGCCGGCCGCGCGCGGCAAGGACGCCCAGAAGGAGAGACGCCGGAGGGAGGGAGCCCTGCGGAGGCACGCCGGCCTCTTCCTCCCTCCCTCCCTCCCTCCAGCGTCTCTCCTTCCGGGTGTCCTTGCAGCGTGTGGCCGGCGAGGCCTTCCTCCCCTTCCTCCTCCTCGGCAGAGGCAGCGACGAGGAAGTGACGTCAGGAAGATGCGCCTGGCTCCGGGCCCTTCCGGGGGCGCTGCTGCTGCTGCGTCTCCGTGGGGGCCGCCCTCGTGGCCTCCCCCCTCCTCCTGCTCCTCCTCAGGTCCGGGAGCCCGCCCCGTGAGTCCCCTCTTCCCCCCCCCGTTCCTCCGCGCCGGCGCGCTTGGGTATCAGTGTGCATGCCCGAATTCCGTGCATGCGCGGGCGCAGCCAGGAGCCGCCAGGGGGGCGCCAAAATAATGTTCGCTTACTCCCCCCGGAGAGCTCGGGCCGCCCCTGCCCGCTCCTGTTAGTAACCTGGCTGCTGAACGTTGGACTAATTGCAGCTTCCGAGCAGTCTTCAAAGGCAACCCCACGTAGGGTTTCCATGTCTGAACAAGGATCCTGAGGAACATCTATACTGACCATCCTGACCATTTAAATGTGGATCAGCCCTGAGACACAGGCCTGATCTGGAGTAACCTGGAGCAAGGCCACCTTAACACCATCTCCCCCAGGATTTGGACTTTCCTCTGACTTAGAGACTATGAGTTAGATTGGCGTACTGAATGCCATTCGGTATTCCCCGGGCACAGGTAGCATTGGGAAACAAGATAGCAGTCCTCAGCCCCTTCCTGCTCCCTGTGGCATGGCAGTCCCAGCCACCACACTCCACCTACCTTTTTAGTGGGACATATCAATAAACTTTCAGGTTTTCCTATGTAGAAATAATAATATTTGCTAATGTGCGTGCATCTATCTACTTACTTGATTACATATATGTATCTTAACCACAGTGGTAGCAAGCCAGTTAAGCATCAGGCTTTAAAATACTGAGATATTTAGAGTGCATTGCCTACACATTATGCACAGACAGATACTGAGTGGACCCAGTAGACCTCGCTCACCACTGAAGATGAAGATCGTAAACAACATAAGCACTCTCCCCTTTGAGGAGTAAGGAACAGCTTGAACTAAATATACATCACAACAAACCAGGCATGTAGCCAGGGGGGGGGGTAAGGGGGCTTCAGCCCCCCCCCCCGAAATTCTCAGGGTGGTCCGCAAGAAGGCCTTACTGGTACATTATTTAAACTGTTATGTGCATTTATATCATGATCTGATCACCATGCTCATTATATCCCACATTCATGGGGTTATTGGGATAACAATACAAAAGGTTTGCTAGGGTAGATCCTCTTCCACCCAGTCTCAGCCCCCAAACCAAACTCAGCCCCGAAACAAAATCCTGGCTATGGCCCTGCAACAGACTATTGTATTTCAATTGATCATTCATGCAAGTAATACTTGAATGGAGCATTAAACCATATTAATTGTCATTGTCATCACCATGACCACCATAAACATCACCATGCTTAGGAGAATCAAACGAAATGTTAAGGAGATACTGCTGCTGGAAATTTGTAAATTAAGCCTGTGTTAAACCTTCCAATGACAAAAGAATGCTTGCTCAATGCAGGTGACAAAAAACATGTGCTAAGATCCGGATCTGCGATTTCCAGCAACCATGAATCTTTGTGCCCCACATTACTCAATGACAACAAAGTGAACATGGGCATGTTGAAACATGCACATTCATGTTGTCATTTAATAATATGGGACACAATAACCTGCATTTTTTGTATCCAAGGAGAGCTTATGAATGAACCCCCATGGATACAGCAGACCCACTGTACATTCATAATTTGTGGAAGCTGAATATCTGCTAAGTACAATTTGATTTTCAGAGAATCAACTTAGGCCCCATGTACACTGCCATACAACAGAATTTGAAACTGTATTATATGGTCAATGTTGACTCATATACTGCAATGTAGATGGGATATTTGATCCAAAACAGAGAAAATGAGTGCTGCATGATGAAGTCTCCTGATAAGAGCAGGTATCTTCTAGAGATGGTTGATCCATGAAAAAATTGATTCTAAACTCTGGGGGGGGGGGGATTTCCGTTGCTGGGTCGTTATAGAAATTAATCCAAATTTTTAAAAATAAATTTTGCAATTGAAACGTAATTAATAACAAATTTTGTTATTATTACGTTATTTGTCCCACGCATGCCCTGGCCAGAGGAGAGTGGAGGGTGCTGCCTGCACTCCCCTCTGGCCATCTGGAATCTAAACACTCACTTTGCAGTGGATTGGCTTCCCCTGCGTTGGACCTAAGGTGCCCTTCAGACACCCAAACGGTGGTTATCTTTAACCCCCGTTTGTGTGAGATGGCGACAGGAGGGTGGAGGGTGTAGCCTGGCACACTCCTCTTGCCAGCTGACACCCAAACGGGGGTTATCTTTAACCCCCGTTTGTGTGTGAGATGGCGACAGGAGGGTGGAGGGTGCAGCCTGGCACCCTCCTCTCGCCAGCTGAGACCCAAACGGGGATTATCTTTAACCCTCGTTTGGGTCTCAGCTGGCGAGAGGAGGGTGCCAGGCTGTACCTTCCACCCTCCTATCGCCATCTGACACACAAACGGGGGTTAAAGATAACCCCCGTTTGGGTGTCTGAAGGGCGCCTTAGGTCCAATGCGGAGGGAAGCCAATCCGCTGCAAAGTGAGTCTAAACACTCACTTTGCAGCGGATTGACTTCCCCTGCATTCAATCCATCGCAGGGGAAGAAAATCTGCTGCAAAGTGAATCTAAACACTCACTTTGCAGGTGATCTTTAACCTCCGTTTGGGTGTCAGATGGTGACAGGAGGGTGGAAGGTGACAGCAGCCTGGCACCCTCCTCTCGCCAGCTGAGACCCAAACAGGGGTTATTTTTAACCCATGTTTTGGTGTCATCCGGCGAGAGGAGATGTTGCCTTCCACTCCCCTCTTGCCAGCTGCCAATCAAAGGCGGAAACAACCTAATAATGCGCCCTTTACGTAAATGGCTGACCTGGTTTCGATTTAGAAAGGTCACTTCTGGGTTGGACGACAAGGGTCAATATAAGTTTGTAACAATTTCAAATACGAAAAATTAACGAAAATAGAAGTATTACGGCCGGAGATATCCACCCCTAGTATCTTCCATTCCTATTCTAATTAATTAAAATGGGTAAATCTTTACTTGCCTATATGAGTTTTCCAATATAAAGTCAATAGTGGCTTTGCAAATGTATATTTAAATGGAAAATACTGAACTGAGAAAAGGGTTAAATTTGCTTTCCCCCCCTTTTTTTTTCCAGTGCTGCTCTAATCAAACTCAAGAGTCCCTCCAGTGGCTCTTAGATTTTTTAAAAATAAAATTGTTGTGACATTAAATCACAAATGACCCACGCCATCTAATATAACCTTCAGGTCCATGTTGACACAGACTTTTAAAAATGCTGTCATGGGCTAAGAATTATCAATACTAAGTGAGAAAATAACTTCAAAATTGCTATTACGATTTTCAGGACCTCTTAAGCTTCTAAATAGCAATATGTTTTCCCATTGAGACAAATAATATCTGAGACATTTGCCTTTTTCAGTGCTAATTGTTTTCTCTCAAACTGATTAGGAATTATTACATTCTGGGGAATATTGCATTCATTTCCATCTGTTTAACTGGACAGGACCCAGTAATTGAGCCGAATATGTAATTTTGCTATTTTTGAAATGATTTAGATTTGGGGTTGGGAACTGCAACCTCATTAGACGGGTGGCAACACGGGAGCAGCAACAATGGGGGAAGCCGGATGGCCAATGTTCCCCCTATGGAATGGGGTTATTGGTGAGCCAGGTGATGCGGGGCATGAGGCGATGGGTTCCCCCCCCCCCCATGGGCACCACCAGATTCACCACAATCGATGACAATTCCAGTAGCCTCTATGATAAGGTCACTGGTTTATAGTTCCAATCAGGATACTCTTTTTAAAGGACTTCTACATTTAGTGTGATGGAGGGGTTTGCCTATTGGGCAAGGATGAAAGGGAGATGAGGGTTTGAATATCTGCTTGACCATGGAATCCTATTGGGTGACCTTGGATATGTCATCCCTTTCAACTTCAGAGGAAGGTCAAAGGAAACCCAACCTATTCCACCAAGAAAACCTTGTGATGAGGCCACCTTAGGGGTGCAATTTGGCAGAAATGACTTACAGGAACAACAGCAACAAAGAAACAAACATTCAAAGGAATCCAAGAACCTATTTTGAATAAACACCTATTTTGCATTCTATTGAACAGTGGTGGGTCATGTGTTTCATCGGTCTTCTTATTCTGAATACCTCTATCTGTAGAGTATACTATGAATCAAGATAGCTAGAACATCGATCTTGATATTGAGTCTTATTTATTTATTTATTTACTTTATTTATATTCTGCTCTTCTCACCCCGAAGGGGACTCAGAGCGGATTACAGGTACACATACTAGCAGACAATTCCTGCTGTTTTTCACATACACAACACATATAGATGAACAGAAGCAAACTCTGGCCACCAGGGGGAGCTGACGCACTCCTCATCTCCCAGCGTCCCTTGTTGTTCCTTCCACATTCCTTAGCATTGCTGGAGTTCTTTAATGGCCTCATAATTCAGTCACAGTTTGCCTCCCCACTTAATGTGGTACCTTTATCTCCTACTTGACAGATGCAACTGTCTTTCGGGCTGCAAAGGTCGGCAGCAGGCTACACTTAAGGTCGAGCACCCACCTCGACCCGGGCAGGCCTCGAACTCATGACCTACTGGTCAGAGAGATCTTATGCAGCTGACACTTAGCCAGCTGTGCCACATTCCCGAGTCTTCTTGTGAAGAGAAAAAGCAGGGTACAAATAAACATAACAATAATAAACATAATAATAAACCATTATTATTATGTGCACATTCCAAAATACATCACACAGTCCTAGATGCTTGGGAAGTATTCGACTTGTGATTTGATACAAAATCCAGCATATAGATCTCGTGACATAAATCATAAAATGCAATCAGCCTGAAGCCTATAAATATCTGGGCATACTACAGTTTGACAATATCAAGCATGGGCATGTGAAAAATGTGGTCAGCAAATAATATATCCAAAGAGTCAGAAAGGTTTTGAAGAGCAAATTAAATGGCAGAATCAATCAACACCTGAGCCATCCCCATCATTAGATACACTGCTGGAATCATGAACTGGACACAAGCAGAGCTGGATGATCTGTACAGAAAAACAAAAAACTGATGACAGAAAAACAAGAAAACCATTACTCGTTACACCCACGTAGTGATGTCGACAGACTTTACCTGTCCAGAAAATCAGGAGGCAGAGGGCTTCTGCAAGTGAAACAAATGGTGGAATAAGAGAAACATACACTGGCAGATTATCTGAAAGGCAGTCAAGAACCAACACTGAGGAAAGTCAATAGTAGTAAACAGCTTCAAGTGCAAAAGACAAAAAGTGAATGCCGTAAAAACACAATCCAGAGTGGAAAAGAAAACTGGTGAAAGAAGGCTCTCCATGGACAGTTCCTGGGAAAAATTGAGAGCCAAATTGACAAAGAAAAAACATGGATGTGGCTCCCAAATGGAACTTTGAAAAAGAAGACGGAGGGCCTGATTCTGGCAGCCCAAGAACAAGCCATTAGAACAAATGCCATCAAAGCCAGAATTGAAAAGTCAACTACAGAATTCAAATGTAGACTTTGCAAGGAAGCACATGAAACAACAGATCACATCCTCAGCTGCTGCAAGAAGATCGCGCAGACAGACTACAAGCAGAGGCATGACACCATTGCTCAGATGATTCATTGGAACTTGTGTCACAAATACAATCTGCCTGCGACAAAGAACTGGTGGAATCACATGCCAGAACAAAGGTACAGAAAATGAAAACGTCAAACTACTCTGGGACTTCAGAATTCAGACTGAGTTTTGGAGCACAATACTCTTGACCTCAGAATCGTGTTAAAAAACAAAGTATGGATCGTCGATGTTGCAATCCCAAGTGACAGCAGGATTGAAGAGAAACAACTGGAAATGCTAACACAATATGAGGATTCAAAAATCGAACTGCAAAGACTCTGACGCAAGCCAGTCAAGGTGCTCCCAGTGGTGATCGGCACACTGGGTGCAGTGCCTAAAGACCGTGACCTGCACTTAAACACAATTGGCACTGACAAGATTACCATCTGCCAGCTGCAAAAGGCCATCTTACTGGGATCTGCACACATTATTTGCCAATACATCACACAGTCCTAGACACTTGGTAAGTGTCCAACATGTGATCCAATACAACGGCCAGCAGAGTGATCTTATTTGCTGTGGACTCATCTTGTTGTGTTTCAAATAACGATGATGATGATGTCCAGTTCCTAAACATACACAGCCTACTCTGATGGCAACCTCTGTCATTCTGAAACATTCTCCCTTTCACTTGGAATGGGCTAGTATTGTCTCAGTAAGTATGTTGGGCCTATTTAATAGAAAATTGAACTAACATATCCCTGGTCAACTCTACCAGACTAACCATTAAATCTAGCAAACTAACTATAAACCAAAACCAAATGTACAATGCCCAGAAGAGTCTGTGGAGAATACAGATATAGAAGATTTTATCTTGCATAGTTTTAAACTTATTTCTCAGGTGATATGCCAGCCTTCTCCTCCTCCCATTTTATGTTCACAGCAACCATGTGTATTAGATGATGATGATGATGATTATTATTATTATTATTAATTTATTATTCAGATTTGTGAGTCGCCACTCCCGGGTGGCTCGGAGCGACTTACACCATGAATTCAGGATTAAAAACAACATAAAACACATAAAAACACAGTAAAATACAATAAGTACGATACACAGCAAGCCGGTGACACAGGTGTGTATAACCTGTGTGTTTATTTATATCCCGCCTTCTCTCTTCATATGGAGACTCGAAGTGGCACACAATTAAAAGCATTGCAATACAACTTAAAATATACAAATATATAAATATTAAAACTGCATTAAATATTAATATTAAAAACACAATTCAAGTTAAAACCGTAAAAGCATATCAAACCCCAGCACCCCCTAACTTAAACACCTTCATCTTTAAATGCCTGCCTGTATAAAAATGTTTTAGCCTGCCGCCAGAAGGACAGCAGAGAGGGACCATTCTGGTTTCTCTAGGCAAGGAGTTCCAGAGTCGTAGAACAGCCACAGAGAAGGCCCACTCTCTCATTTTCACCAGCTGAGCTTGAGATGGAGGTGGGACTGAGAGAAGGGCCTCTCCTGAAGATCTCAGGGCCCGGGTGGGTACGTACAAGGGGATTGGGTTCAGCCAAATACCCTGGACCTGAACCGTCTAGTGCTTTAACGGTCATAACTAGCACTTTGAATTGTACCTGAAAATAGACGGCCAGCCAGTGGAGCTGTTTCGGGGGGGGGGGGGGGTGTCCACTCACTGTAGCCATCAGTAAGCAACCTGGCTGGAACTCTATAGACTAGCTGAAGTTTCTGAGCACTCTTCAGAAGCAGCTCCATGTAGAGTGCATTACAGTAATTCAGATGGGATATAATTAAGGTGTGTACCACCATGGCCAGATCTAGCTTCCCAAGAAATGGGTGCAGATGGTGCACAAGTTTTAATTGTGCAAAGACCCTCCTAGTCACCTCCGACAACTGGGTCTCAAGGTTAAGAGCTGATTCCAGGAGGACCCCCAAACTGCGAACCTGTGTCTTCAGGGGAGTGTGACCCCATCCAACATAGCCAGATCCCTATTCCATGATCTGTGTTCTCACTGACCAGAAGTACCTCTGACTTGCCTGGATTAAGTTTTAATTTGTTTGCCTTCACTCAATCCATTACTGATGACAATCACTGGTTTGGATCAGCACAGCTTCCTTGACATTAGGTGGAAAGGAGTAGTAGAGTTGGGTGTCATCTACATATAGGTGGCACCAAACTTCAAAACTCTGGATGACCTCTCCCAGTGGTTTCATGTATATGTTAAACAACATGGGGGACAAAATGGAACCCTGAGGAACCCCACAGGACAATGGCTGGGGGTTCAACAGCAGTCCCCCAGGACCACCTTCTGGGTTCAAGCTTCCAGGAAGGATTGGAACCACTGTAAAACAGTGCTTCCCAGTCCCATCCCAGGGAGATGAACCCAGAAGAATAGCATGGTCAATTACATCAACATTATATCAAAAGGTCTAGGAGAACCAACAGGGGCACACTCCTCCTGTCCAGCTCTCTGCATAGGTCACCCACCAAGGCAACCAGAGCTGTCTTGTATGGATCTGGATAATCCATACCATCCAGAAATCTCTGGAGTTGGGAAGCCACCACACACTCCAAGACCTTACTCAGAAAAGGGAGGTTGGACACTGGCTGATAATTATCCATTATAGAGGGGTTCAGGGATGGTTTTTTAAACATAGGCCTCACAACTGCTCCCTTTAAGCAAGTTGGAATTTTGCCTTTTTCCAAGGAGGAATCGATCACCATCTTCACCCACTCTGCCAGTTCCCCTCTGGCCTGTTTGATCAGCCAGGAAGGGCAAGGATCTAGAAAACATGTGGTAAGGTATCCATCAACACTGGACAAGCAAGAGCCAAAGTTACATCCATTGGAACTGTATCAATAACAGCGTCTAAGTCGGATGCAAAGTGCCGTGTAAATTCATCACAGTGAGCTGCTGAATGATCAGGGATTTCTTCTTGAGGACCAGTCTGAGTCCCTCGATAGAGGTGAGAAGGTCGAGGTACAAAAGTGACCACTTGAAACAGCTCAGCTGGACGGTTCCTTGCAAATGCAATGATATAAGCATGGAACAATTTTTCTGCTGCCTCCATTGCTGTGGAATAGGCTTTCAAATACACTCTAACTAACCTATGCTCGGTCGGATTCGCTTTGAGTTCTCCACCAATGTCACTGTAGTCTTCATCTCACTCACTTCATTGCCACCAACTTCCCCAAGGGATTGGTTTGGCTCTGCTCTGTGAGAGGGGATGTTCAGGGGTGATTGTGTCCACCGCACTGGCCATATCTCTATCTCTATACCTTTATAAAGCGGAATATTTGTATGTATGTATGTTTGTATGTGTCCGGAGGGCGGAAGGGCGGAAGGAAACGTGGCAGCTTTCGGATTGGCTCCCACTGTGGGGTTATTTGCATAAACAACTCCCACTGGCCAGCCAACACAAATATTCCGAGACTCAAAAGTGCCAGAGGGAGGTAAGGAAAAGGCCTGAGGCAGTCAGGCATGGTGGGAGTTTAAGTCCAATACACTTTGCAGCCCCCAACAATGAGACAACAAAACCAAACTTGGCACACAGAACCCCCAAGACCCACTTTACGTCTTGGTGCAGTTTGAGGGAGGATGGGCCATGGATTGGCCAGCATTCCAACATCCCAAATCTCAAAGGTGCCAGACAGAGTTCTTTACAAAAACGCTTCCTTCAGCTGATTTTAAAAACTAGCCCTCAGCCTGAATTGACAGTAAGGCTTCCTCAACTTGATTCTCCTGACTAGGCCTCAGCCGGACCTGAACCAAACTTGGCACACATAACCCCCATGATGCCCTTTACGTCCTGGTGCAGTTTGGGAAAGATGGACCACGGATTATGGGATTTGTAGTACTTCCAAGCGCTTTACTTCCCAAAGACCATTGTGGCCCCTAACAAAGACCGATAAATATCAAACTTGGCACACAGAGCCCCCATGACCCACTCTACATCCTGCTGCAGTTTGGAGGAGGGAAGACCATGGATGATGGGACTTGCAGTACCTTCTCTCACTTTCCAAGACTGCTGCAAACCTAATCCAATCACTGATCAACACCAAACCTGGCACACAGAGCCCTCATGACCCACTCAACATCCTGGTGCAGTTCTGTGTGAGATGGACCATGGATGATGGGACTTGAAGTACCTTCACTCACTTCCTAAAAACAATACAACCCTCATCCATTCACCAATACAGATCAAACTTGGCGCACAGAGCCCCCATGACCCTATTTACATCCTACTGCAATTTGGGGAGGTTGGACCACAGATTATGGGACTTCCAGTACCTTCAGTAATTTCATGATACCACTGTAACTCTCAATACTGATGGATCAAGACCAAACTTGGCACACAGGGACCCCCCCCCCCCAATGACCCACTCTACATCCTGCTGCACTTCTCAAATGACCCGGGCACCACCGGGTCACCAAGCTAGTTGATATATATAGAAGGAAAGTGAGTGGCTCAAGATCACCAATGAGCTTCTCTCCAATTCTAAACCAACTTTCTACTTCCTATGCTAACCAGGACCCCTGCCTCTAATTCATTCAGGGAATGGACAATCAATGTATTGCATTTTCCACTCCATTTTGTCTTACTTTGAAAAAGAAGTGTTCTTTCTACTAACATTTTTTAATTGGAATCCTTAACTTTCTCTGTAAATTCATTTTTAATAGAGTATCTCTGAAATGCTTTCTGGTCCATTGCATCTATCTTGTCTTCCCACTTTTTTCAGGTTATTTTGTGATCTTTTCAAGCTAGGGTAATAAAATACACTTGCTTCATGCAAATTAATGTGTTTATATTTTCTGGTAATGTAATGCTCTTTTTAATAGATCATGCTGCTAGTAGATGTATGCTTTGTTTAAGTTAGTTTTGTAATTTCTCTGAGAAGCTGCTTGAGGCCTAGAGATACCTGCCATAAGAAATAAATTGTAGCATTACTTTGCCTAGTGGGGATACTATAAGTGCACATGCACGCACATACACAAGCACACACACAAATCTCTCTCATATACACATACATACGGAAAAACATGGGCAAACACCCCATAACCAAATGTTCATACAATTCAACTGCTAAGACAAAAAGGAATAACAAAGCAACAAATAAAAATTTAAATCTAACAATTCAGTAATGAATAAGTATCATTCACTTGTAAAC
Organism: Anolis apletophallus; assembly: GCA_030556195.1. Classification (NCBI taxonomy): domain Eukaryota; kingdom Metazoa; phylum Chordata; class Lepidosauria; order Squamata; family Anolidae; genus Anolis; species Anolis apletophallus. The sequence continues at coordinate 22,169,101 of JARBWK010000009.1, read as the reverse complement.
ATGACTCATTTACTAAACACAGCTTGGAACATTAGTTGAAGAAAGAAACCTCATTTAATTACTCATTATTTGTGCCGATGGCCATCATTATTATTTTAATGTGGTGCCTAATAGAATTATAATGCATCTTTTTTTTTCTGTTTTGTTGCTGGAAATTCCCATGAGGATGGATCCTTCCCCTAGAATTGAACAAGGTCTACAGTCACATAGAAGAAGCCATATGGTGTCAGGCCCGGATAATCCATAAGGCCACCCTAGGCCATGGCCTAGGGCGGCACCTTTGAGGGGGCAGCAGGTCCGGACCCCCCAAAAAGTTTTTTAAAAAATATTTTAAAAGGGTGCATGCGCGCAGCGGCGTAAGCGCCATCCACGTCCCCCTAGCTCTGCTCTCCTCAGCTCTGTCCTCGCCCTTGGCTTCGCCCCACCCCCAGCTCTGCCCCCGCCTCCTCATGTGCCCAGTCTGTTTCCCTGCCTCCCTTGTCCGGCTCGTGCGCCTCAGTCTCTCTGTGTGTTTGTGTTTCCCTGCCTCTCTCTCTCTCTCTCTCTCTCTCTCATGCGCTCCTACCTCCCTCCCTCCCTCAGCTCGCGCCCCTCCAGTCTGTGTTTCCCTGCTTCTCACGCAGGGGCGGAGCCAGGGCGGGGTGGGGTGGAGCCGGGGCGGGGGTGGGGCAGAGCCGGGGCGGACTCAGAGCCTTTGGCCTAGGGCACCAAAAGGGCCTGATCCGGGCCTGTATGGTGTTGGGGCGTCAGCATTGGACAACTCTGGAGACCAGGCTCAAATCCATGATCAACCCACTAGGAAGCCTTGAGTATGTCATACCCTTCCAGCTTCAGAGAATGGTCAAGGGCCTCTGAACAAATCTTGCCAAAGAAAACCCCATTAAGAGTCATCATAAGCCAGAAATGACATGAAGGTACATAGCAACAACACACTTACATATACAATATTTCAAATGCTATGATTTTGCTGGTACAATCCTTTTTCAGATGTTTTAAACTATCTCAGGCCCCATTCCCTTCTGGATTATATGACAGTGTAGTTCCAGCCACAGTTTTTCCTCGTCTACTCCCACTTTCCTCAGCTTACTTCAATATCTGCAATATCTGCAAAACTGGATTGAAAGGGCAAAAATGGTTGAGGGAGATACAAGGGTTGAGTCTTGCTCGGGCAAAAGCAAGCTGATGCAGCTTCTCCTAGCTTGTGTGTTCTTCATTGATAACCTTTGCTATCTTGAGCATGATTGCCTCTTATCCTTAGAAGGATTTGGGCCAAACTTTTACCAAATTCATTCCTAGAATTGGTTCTGGAAAGCACAGGAGCAAACATTTCCCCCACTTCTGCTACAGAATTACAATGCTCCAGCACTGTAAGGGTATTGCTCTATAGAGAATGCCTACAATTGTACCTTTATTATCCTGGAGAGGCTTTCCAGAATGCTACTAACTAGGGATGTGCAAATTGGCAGAAATCTATTCAATTTTCATTCTTTTCATTTAAAATGTCAAGTGCTCCCACCCTGTTTTGTTTTTGGGAAGATTCTTCCCAAAATGGTAACAGAACTCTGGATCCCAAATTACAAATCTGAATGGCCGCCACCCAAAATCAGAAACAAAACAGAAGGGATTCTGCCATTTCACACACACCTACTATTAATCACTTGGAGAGGCTGTAAGTATTTATTTTGACCAGCATCGACATGTGGAATTTTTAAAAAAGGTCTGTTTTCGGTAGTGGGACAGCCATGACACATCACAACAGGAAACTCCAGAATGCCCCCCCCCCCCTGCATTCTCATTGTAGGGCTGGGATGGAGCAGAACACCCCAGCACTCACTATATTAATCAGAAGGAGCAACAGAATTTAGTGGTTACTACTACTGAAAATATTATAATACTTCTGTATTAAACAGATCCTGCTTACAGGCACAACTTATTCTACTACTTCTTATTTTTTCATGTCATAATTCTTCCAAGGAGCACAAGTGTCTATATCTAGTATTTCACACTGTAAAACAGGATAGTAGACATGGTTTAGAACCCAAAAATAGGGAATCGAAAATCTAATGGGGGGGGGGGGATTTTTTTGATTAGTAATAGGAAGACTTACAAAAAAATTTCCAAAAATTTCTAAAATGTAACTTAATTACTAACGAAATTCGTTAGTAGTTCGTATGCCAGCGCATGCGCATTCCAGATGGTTTTGGCCTACAACTCCCAGAAATCCTAACAGCTGGTAAATTGGCTGGGATTTCTGGGAGTTGTAGGCCAAAACTTGAATAAATCACACTGAATTCTAGATGGGACCCTCCAAATAGGAAGGAGGGAGCAAAGGAGGGAGGGGGTATCCAAAGTGCCCTCCTTTGCAGATTTACTTCTGAGTAATCCTCTCTGTTTACATTTTTCCGGGCTTCCAGCTGAAAGAAGGAGCGAGTTTAGGGCTTGCCTTGCCATAATACTTATTGGCAAGGGAGGCGGAAGGGTGGTGAGAGAGAAGGAGGGTGCCCCCCCTTATGACCTAATAATGACACTTAAGAAAATCCTGGCCCCCGAAGTTCGAAAAAGAAAGTCCACTTCCTGGTTGGCGTTCCAGGTGCGGAAATACTCGAAAGTAGCATTTCTTATGAATTTCTTACTAAACGAATCATTTTCATAACTTTTTTCTCATGCCTACAGGATAGAGTAGCACTAGTGGACTTCAATTTATTTCATGCTTGCACTGAGTTTGTCCCCCAGACTTTCCTGGTAAATAGAGAATGAGAGTCCCCCCCAAGACCCACTCTACATCCTGGTGCAGTTTGAAGGAGGGTGGACCATGGAGGATGGGACTTGCTGTACCTTCACTCACTTACTCTGACCAGCACGGGTGACGGACCTGGAACAAACTTGTCACACATAACCCCCATGATGCCCTTTACGTCCTGGTGCAGTTTGAGAAAGATGGACCACAGATTATGTAGTACTTCCAAGTGCTTTGCTTCCCAGAGACCACTGTGGCCCCCAACAAAGACCGATAAATATCAAACTTGGCACGCAGAGCCCCCATGACCCACTCTATGTCCTGGTGCAGTTTGGAGAAGAGCAGAGCATGGATGATGGGGCTTGAAGTACCTCCACTCACTTCCCAACACCACTGCGACCCTCATCCAATGATTTGGCACACAGAACCCCCTACATCCTGGTGCAATGTGGAGGAGGATGGACCATGGATAATGGGACTTGAACTACCTTCACTCACTTCCCGAAACCACTGCAAGCCAAATGAACAACTGATACGGACCAACCTTAGCACACAATGCCTTCCTCAAATAACCCGGGCAGCGCCGGGTCCCCGAGCTAGTTAATTCTAAAATTAACAAGTAAAAAAGGAAATTTGAATGGTATCAGCTTCTCACAAGACTATTTTACAGAGTGTTCTCTATCAGCTTCTAAAAGTGCTCTCCTATTCCAAACATTTACCCCAATTACCTCAATATGCTTATCTATATAACAGATGACCTGGCTGCTTTGTTTTGACCAGCATTGACAGGGATGGAAGCAGGGGATTAAATTAGTTCAAATACAATTTGATTGCATTACTGGATTCATTAATGTGCTGTATGTTTGACATTCAACTCACAATGACCTGTTCTGTATCTATGCAGAGAGTGCACAGGAAGGTCAGCAATAAACATTATTTACTGTACCACTGAAGATAAATTAAGAGATAAAAGATTTGTTTGGAGAAAGTCTGATTGAAGCCTACCAAAGAGAGAGAAAGAAAGAAAGAAAGAAAGAAAGGGGGAGGGAGGGAAGCATTTGAGAAATAGCTACACCCAGTAAAATTTGCTTGTGATTATCTTCTTTAAAAGCTTGGAAAAGATACTGCTTTAGACCAGTGTTTTTCAACCTTTTTTGAGCCGCGGCACATTTTTTACATTTACAAAATCCTGGGGCACACCAACCAACCAAAATGACACAAAATGACACTCTAACACAATAATAAATATAGTTTATATGTTTTTAAATGTATTTATACACTCAGTGTGAAACCTGGGCCTGTTTCGATGAACACAACATATATATGACTTCCTCTCACATACTTATGCATGGCTATCATGTCTTATCTCAGCCTTCTCTTCTTCAGGCTAAACATGCCCAGCTCTTCAAGCCGCTCCTCATAGGACTTGTTCTCCAGACCTTTGTGAAATTTCACCCTGAGTGAAACATTCTTCCAGTTAACTATGGATGTCATGAAGCTGTTATAAACAGTTCATGGGGGGGGGGAGGCAACTCTCGAAAAATCCAGTAAAATAGTAAAAAAAATTAAAAAAAACATTTCCAAGCGGAAAGGCTCAATTTGTTTCTTGGAAACCTGTGAATGCTTCAGCCTCCCGATGCTCCCAGGTTTGCTCACTGCCCAATTCACCGACGTGGAGCTTCCGGCTCCGGCTTTGTTCTCTTGAGAAATCCAAGCCAACGCGAAAACGCCAACTGAGAGTGCCAATTTCACGGCACACCTGATGATCGCTCACGGCACACTAGTGTGCCACGGCACACTGGTTGGGAAACACTGCTTTAGACTACAATATTAAAAATTCTCTAGCTTAAAATCCTGTAGAATGGGTAACCCTCCCTCCATCCCACTTCCCTATATCACTGTTTCTTAAACTGTGGGCCCTAATCCAAAATGGGGTTCCCTTAGCTGAATGATGAGGTCATAACTTTACTTCTTTGCTTTCCAACCATGATTTCCTCCTTAACTTATTTTCCTATTTATTTTCCACCTAGCTCTTTGTGTAAAGAATCAGCAGAAGGGACAGATGAATTGCTATGCAACAAAATATAGGAACTGACAAGTTACTTTGCTGTCAGAAACAATTAGATTCACATGGAAGTGCTTTTATTCCCTACTGTAAGGAAGGATTATCTAGTCAGGTCAACACAAGTTTTTTTACGGGCTTTCTAAAGCAAGCTGACCATTTAGGTCTGTCATAAAAAGAAGACAAGATTTCCATTGAATCTTAATGTACGTATCTTAGAAAGTGATTCTTCCACCTCTAATTATTTTCTTTGCAGTGCTTCATATCAGAGGGTCCCCGTTTCTATGAAAAATTCTGCACGACAGTTCAGGAGAACGTTCGAGCTGTAATAGGCAGTGCCAGTTTATTGTGATAGCAGTCACATCTGCTTCACTACTCACACACAGTGAAAAAACATAGGGCAATGGTAAATCACCTGCCAACACTGTCGGATGAAATAAACTACCTGAACAGTATGGCTAGCTAATGCAGACGATGTCATCTGGGGAGGTTAAGTAGGCCAGTAGCACAGGCCCTTAAGGAAAAAGTGACTTTCTTTAAAATGTAAAGAGGAAAGAAAAATGTAAACAAGAAGAAAAAAACCTAGAAAAAGGTAGATATGTAAGCTCATCATGCCAAGGTTAAATCTAAGTAATGCCCAAATGACAAGCATTTTGAATTTGCCATGAAGAAGGCTTGGCAAGAGTGATAATCAGCACGATGCTGAAATGAGCATCCATGCAGGCTTTGGACTACAATGCCAAAAGAATTCTATCTGGCTCACTCCAATTGCATAATTTTGTTTTCATACTGGCAGGACTGTTATGAAGTCCTCTGGAGGCCTAGACACATTAGGAGAAATGCATTCAACTAGGAAAAAGACGGTAGTACTTTGAGCACAGGAATTACTAATATTGTATTGTACAATTATATGTACGTGGAGAGAGAGACAGAAATAGAATTTGTACAGTGCTTGGTAAATTTGTCAAATGTTTAAGGTGTTGTATAAATGCATTCTGCTTCCCAATGCTATTTTAATGCAGGCATATTCAAGTATAAACCTATATATACCCTATGTACAGTCAGATCTCCATATTCACAGGCATTAGAGGCACAGGACCCCTGCAAAAATGAAACTGCAAATAAAAAAACCTTTCTTAATCTGAGAGAACATGTTTCTAAGAATCTCTAGAACACTGTTTCCCAACTAGTGTGCCGTGGCCAATCATCAGGTGTGCCGTGGGAAATTCGAACCTCCAATACCCTTTCTTCCCCTTCCTGCCAAACACTTTTTCTGGGGCACACCACCAACCAAAATCACACAAAATGACATTCTAACACATTAATACATATAGTTAATACGTTTTTAAATGTATTTATACACTCAGTGTGAAACCTGGACCTGTTTTGATGGACACAACATAGATATCCTGGCAGGAATGGCAGAAAGACACAAACTTTCCACACCAAACTCCCATAACCAAGAGAACATAACCAAGAGTTTGGTGGGCATTGACCTTGGGTTTTGGAGTTGTAGTTCACCTATATCCAGAGAGCACTGTGGACTGAAACAATGTTGGATCAGGACCAAACTTGGCATGAATACTCAATATGCCCAAATGTGAATGCAGATGGAGTTTGGGGAAAATAGACCTTGACATTTGGGAGTTACATTTTCTGAGATTTATAGTTAACACACAATCAAAGAGCATCATGAACTCTTGCAACAATGGAATTGAACCAAACTTGGCATATTGAACTCTCATTACCAACAGAAAGTACTGAAAAGGTTTGTTTGGGAATTGACCTTGAGTGTGGAAGTTGTAGGTCACCTACACCCAGAGAGCACTGTGGACGCAAACAATGTTATGTTATGTTGTTGTTTGTTTTCTATCCAGAATCACAATGTTGGAAGGAGGCTCACCACTTTAAGGTCCCTAAAACAGGCATGGGAAAACTTTGGCCCTCTGGGTGCTTTGGACTTCAATTCCCACCATTTTGAACAGCCTGAGGCCCTTTCCTGCTTAAGTGGCTGAGGGGGGGAAAGGAAAAGGGCCTGAGGCTGCTAGGAATGGTGGGAGTTGGAGTCCAAAACACCTGGAAGGTCCAAGTTTGCCCATGCCAGCTTTCGACAGAGACCTCTTCTTACCTCTTCCCCTTCACGCCCTTTCTTCCCCCTCCTGCTGAACACTTACTTTTTCTTCTACACTGCCGCTTCTGCCGCCATTTTTATCTGAGGTGGCAGGCGAGCGTGTTCAGGAGGGGAAGGGGGAGGGAGGAAGACGTGTCCTGTGCAGGCACTACTGCGCAGACTCACCCCAGAGCAAAGCGAGGCAAAACGAGCAGAGCGAGGCTGGGAAGAAGGGAGCCCAAGTGGAGAAGAAAAAGTGTTCGACAGGAGGGGGAAGAAAGGGTATTGGAGGTTCCAATTTCCCACGGCACACCTGATGATCGCTCACGGCACACTAGTGTGCCACGGCACAGTGGTTGGGAAACACTGTGTTAAGATACAAATTAAACACCAATTGGATTATGTTAATTATACAAACTGGCCCTTGCTTGGCACATTTGAAATCCTACCATAATCAGTCAGTGATTTTGCCAAGTAGACTTTTAACCATCATGTCTTTATAACTGTCACAACCTTTCTTATAGTGTGAAGGAGGTACAGTGGATTCTTCATATTCGCCATGATGGATAACCATAATCCATCCATGGTCAAGTCTTGTTCTGTACATTGGTGTACTATGGTATATATATACAGTATAATAGCAAAATCAAGGTTTGCTTCTCCCTTTTTTGGATTATTATTTTTTTATATATTTTCAAGCTGTGGATAGTTGAACCTCTGGATACAGAATCTATGGATATGGAGGACTGACTTTCCATAATCCTCAGTAGGTCAATGGAACCCGCCTTGATGAGTAGAAACTCCAGATCTTGAATTATCTTTCTTTGCTGCTTTTTCCTCTTTGGGTCATCATTAAGTCTAAGTTTGTTCAGACTAGCTGAAGCAAGGGGTAAAGAATATGTACTGAGAGAAAGGGGGTTCTATTAACTAAAATACACAAAAGATTCTAAAAGATTTCAGACTCAAAAATTTCTTTTGCCAGTGTTGCTTCTTTTTCGTAACAAAAACTTGTACAGCCTTGGGCATCTAGTGTGTAAAAATGGTCTCAGATTGTATATTCCACTCTATAGTAACTGACATCTATTTTAAGTCTATTCTTCATCTTTGGAACATTCCTTTACTTTGATGCACACCAGAGTCCCCTCCCAAACCAAAAGTCCACTTATGAGTCCTCTTTCTTTTCCCTAGACTCGTGTAAGGAAAAAAGATGCTAACCAGAATCAAGAATATCTATTCCTGAAAAGAAGGAAGCCAAAATGAACTAAGTTTTCAGTCATTAGGGGAAAGAATTCCCCATTAAAAAGGTGCCGTAAGGTTAGTGTATTCGTAGAAAAGATGTTTTCAGAGGCAGGTTTCAGTGACATTTCTTGTATTTCATCCAGGCTGTTTTCTCATTTAACGCAAAATATTTCTATTTGTTTCTCGCAATGGCAATGACAGCCACTGGAAAATCAAGAACATTTCTGGCACAATGGAAGGTTAAATGAGCATTAATTAGGACATTAATGGGTGAGAGAAAAACAGAGCGAAATGCTTATCCATTGTCAATTGCCAGACACCTTTTTTCACCTTAGTTACTCTGTTTGCAGTGGCAACCCATGGGTTTTTCACCATCCAGTTTTATTCCCCATGCATGACGAAATCTTATGTGTGAAAGACACTGGCAATCGGAAAAATCATACCAAAAATATGATCATTTAAATGGTGAATCTACAGTTATTAGATGACTAGAACAATGCATCTCTACTAAAAAGCATTTCTTCTTTGTCAAATGTTTCCTCTTTAGCTTAGGAAAGAGTGTGATGTAATAGGGGAACGAGTGAACCATTGCACACTCAAACACACACAGCATTCAGTGACACTGGATTGCTAATATCACACATGAATGACTGGGGGTGTTGTTTTAATGGAATTCTGGTCAACAGTTTCATACAGTTTTGTCTACTCAGCATTGTATTTAAATCATGCGATAGTCCTAAGGTGTCTCAGTATGGAAGACCTCAGAATAATTTTCTGAGGGTTTATCTCACAGCAACCTCATAAGGGAATGCTTATTATCTCTTCATACACACATATGAGAGGTGAGCCAATTTGAAGATGTTGAAGCGAGAAAGTGTCATACAAGATGAGAGTGAGGCAGGAGTGTCAAAGCAACAAGATGTCATTGAAACATAGAACTGAATGGTATGAAGAAGTCCTAAAGCCCAAAATTACAGCTGAAAGTATGTGGAGCGGGGTACACACACACACACACACACACACACACACACACACCATTGGCTACACTTTCCTTACCTTAATATATAGTGAGTACTTGATATCTGCTGACATTTGGTTCCAGGATTCTCCACAGATACCAAAATCCATGAGTTTTCAAGTCCCATTATTTACAATGGCATAGTAAAATGGTGTTCCTTATATGGAATGGCAAAACCAAAGTTTGCCTTTTGGTTTTTATTTTTAATATTTTCAAGTCATGAGTGCTGGAATCCTATGATCAGAATCTATAAATATGGAGGGCCAATTGTAATCCAACCTCTGCCAATGCAGGCAATAGCTAAAGATAGCCACCTAAACTCTATTTTAAAACGTGCAATGAAGGTGAGTTGATAACCTTCAAAGCAATATCTTCTAACACTTGAACAGCTCTTGTTGTTAGGAAATTATTCCTAATGTTTATTTGGAATTTACTTTATTATCTTTTAAATACATTGCTTTTGCTGCTTCCTCCATGGGTTGCTACTCCAACAAGAGGGAACAACCTTCTCTATTTCCTGACTGACGATTTCAGACATTCATGCATTTTAAGATGGTTGTCACATCAGTTCTTAGTCTTTTCATTTCAGTTTCTCATTCAAATATGCCTTATGATTTCCCCTGAAATATTAAATCCTAATCATATGTTACATTCCTCCTGTATCAGAATTCAAAACACTGGTCTACAACCACTACAGAAAGTCCACAGCATATAATTATTCTGCAGTCAAATTACTGAAATACATCTGGCAGTTCAGGTTGTTCAACCATCTTACTACAAAACCTTAATTAAATAAAAAGGTTAATCACAATGCACCAGAACTCTTATTGCTGTTTTTTTAACTAGATACAACAAAGCACAAAGCAGGGGTGCTTGCACAATAAATGTATACAAGTAGTAAGGGCGAACCATATACTACGTGAGCAATAAATGCGATAGGAGCATACAATGTGAACAGGGTGAGTGCACCTCTAAAGAAAAAGAATTGGTAAACAGGAGAAGCCTCTTCAAATATATGTAAAACGTTTATCACACACACATGTGTATTGGCAGTTCAAGTGTTACAAAGAATACAAAGCTCTAAGCATAATGCACAAATGGAAAACAAGCAAACATATACAAATATATGCCTGATTAATAAGAAGCAAGAGTATGCATCACTTGAAAGAGCAGTGCAAGATATCACAAATAGTTCAACACATAGTAATCATTCTGCACATGGGATAGTTCAACACATGGTAATAGTTCAGCACATATAATTCGTTCAACACATAATAATACAACACATCATACATGGTAATAGTTCAGCACATATTGGCAGGTCAGCACATGATATTACAACACATGGTAATGCATATGAGTAAGGCTACACATGTAGATGTGAGGGGAAGACGCGCCAGACCGGGTGTAGGCCTGGGGATGCGGTGCGGGCGAGCCGCGGCTTCTCGAGCGCCAAATGGCGAGAAAAGTTCTTCCTTGGGAAAGAGGTGAGGCACAGTCGTGTTTCGCTGTGTCTTGGGGGTGCGTGTGGAGTTGGAAATCCAACAATTCAAAATATGTACTCACTCTGGAGCGGGAAGTCCGTGGGAGATAAGCCGCGGAGTCCCGGGATTCAATTGGCATATAGCCGTAAAGTGAAAACACAGTCGCAAAGCTGCTGCAAACGAGGTTTTCGTTGCATGAATGGCACTAGGAAAGCCTTTGCCGGGGTGGTGAAGCCTACAGGGCAATGACGCGTCCCACCGGGGGTGGGAGCCTTGCCAACGGCTTGGAGTGACTTGGCACCAAAGCGTTTCGCCGTTTCGCGGTTTCGCTTCATCAGGGCAATTCTAGGGTGGCTACACAGGAATCTAGCAGCGGAGCGTTCCTGGAGTGAACAATACAATGCAAAGTAAAGGTCAGCAAAACTAAAATGCAAGCGAAGATAGGAACATGGGCCTTCCTGTAAGGGTACATACCACATAAAATTGTCATCAGGGCTTCATAGATTGAAGAGCCTTTCAGGCTGGATTCAGCAATTAGAATGGGAGGAAGGTAAGAATTTAAGGGATTGTATGAGATAGAGCAGGTGTTCAGGTAAGGAGATGGGGGATAGATAATTGGTCGTTGAGCCCAGCTGAGGACTCGCTAGAGAGGAGCACGATCCATTTGCATTCTGCGTGCAAGAGCGCCCTCTCTAGGTTGACCTGGGAATTGGTTTTGATCTTTTCCAATCCATATACAGTAAAAGAGTCAGGAGTGTGTTTTCTTTCAAAAAAATGGCTGTACAACACTGAATCCTGAGAGTGGCAGCGGATTCTGGATTTGTGTTCCAAAATTCTAGTCCTTAGAGTTCTAGAGGACTGGCCCACATAATGGTGCCCACAAGAACATTCTAGACAATATATTATGCCGGAGGTGGCACATGTGATCTCGTCATATAACTTGAGAGTTCTAAGGGTAGTTTTGTTTTGAATGATGGTAGATTTGTTGATTTGATGACAGATACTGCATCTGGCACATGGTTTGGTGCCTGGGTTGGGACACATAGCAGGATTTTTTGATTGAAAGGTAGATTTTATAAGCATATCTTTTATGTTTTTGGTTCTTTTGTATGCTAAGAGGGGGGAGGCTCCTGTAGGCCCGATATGGACGAGATCATGGGCCAAAATTTATTGACAATGCTCCGGATTTGGTTGGAGTGTCTGGTTAATGTCAAGGGCCAAATGACCCTATTGGTGGTTTTCTTGGGGGTTGTTTTTAGTAGAGTGTTTCTTGGTATGTGGTCTGCTTTTGTCTTGCATTTGTCTATTACGGATTCAGGATAGTGGCGGGCCCGCAGATTGTTGGCCAAGCGAGACACCTCCTGGGTGTAATCATTGTGAAAAGAGAAATTTCTCTTGACCCTTATGAACTGGCTGAAAGGAAGGTTTTGCTTCAAAGAAAATGAGTGGAAGCTTCGGTAGTCCAGCAACGAGTTTCTATCTGTTTTTTTATGATAATTGCGGACTTTCAATGTTTTGTTGACGTTAAATACTGTCAAATCTAAGAAATTGACTGATGTGGTGCTAGACTGGAACGAGAAGCGTATCTTGGAGTGCCAGGAGTTAAGCCATTTACTAAAATCTGTAATGTTGGTGTTGTGATGTAGAACTATCATTACATCATCAATGTAGCGCCAGTAGCCGCGTATGTATTTGGACATGGGGCTGGTGGTTAAATTGGTGTTTTCGAGATGATTCATGAATAGTATGGCTATGGTCGGAGCTACGGTGGTCCCCATGGAAACTCCGTGGCGTTGCAAATAAAAATTGCCATCAAACGAGAAATAATTGTACTCGGTCACACAGTCATATAACTCTAAAATGAAATTGGTGGGGGGATTGTCAGGATCCGTGCGGGAGTCAAGGATATTGGCTATAATATGTCTCGCCTGGTCTGTGGGGATGTTAGTATAGAGAGACTCAACGTCCGCGGTGACGAGAAGGTCACCCGGTTGCATAGGAAAATTCTCTATGCTGTTTTTTTAACTAGGCAATTTGTCATACTTTTCCAGATAGTTAGCCACTTAGTACTTTAAAAGGAGAAAGCCTGCCAATAACACAAACAGAATGCAGTCAACTACATATGACAGATGCGAAATCAGATCAACAGTAATGGATTTAGAAAGTATATTCCTATCTAGATTGATTTGGTTAATCTGTGTTCCCACTAAATCTTGCAAGAGTGGGATTTACAATTAAGCATTTCTGCCAGTTCACAAGCACTCTCCCTTTAAATACTTCAAATAGCAATAATAAAGAAACTATGCATTTTGCATTTACTAGCCTTTCCCTGTTTTTGTATTTTGCAATGGAGGGGCTACGGCTCATTGCCAAATAAGGTCAACCGGCAGTTTGTAGCAGTCTGATTCCAAAACATTGATTCAATGTTTGCAAAAGAACACATCATTAAGTTCGCAAATGGTATAGAAATGCCTACTCAACAGAAGAGGTCCCTATAGGTACCTTGGATTAGCTTTAAATCGATGCAGTTTCAGATATTAAAAGGGGGGAAGCAAAAGGGGCAGAGGATGACAGTTATGGCTTTGCAGCCAGAGTTCCTCTTGGTCTGATTTCCAGAAGTAAAATGACTAATACAATGGCTGCAGGGAAGTGGAGAAGTTCAAAGTGACTCCTGCAGCATGCCCACAATTTGGAAAATCCCTGAACACATTTCTGAAGCACTTTTGGGCTTACCACATACCTGAAAACACACAGATTCAAAAAACTTCCAACTGCCTAAAAATGGAAGCTCCCTGGTTACAGATGAGATGAACACAGGTTCAGAATAAATATGGGACAATTTTGTGTGCTCCATTTTTAAAGTCCTTACCAATTTTTTTTGTCCCTGAGAGTTAATGGGATCCTGACAATGTCTATCCACATTGCAGCTGTAACAATACAGAAATGAAGAATTTAGACCTTTTGCTGCATTGAGCCTTAAGTGGATATGCTTGTACGTCATGTAAGATTCTGTTTCACTGAACACGGGAACAAGCATAGGAAGCTACACAGGATGACCTAGAAAGACATCTATTGCTGAAGTTCTAAAATGAAGAATTAGTTAGAACATGATCCTTCTCTACACTTGAAATTTATTACAAAGAAAGAGAGAACACACACAGAGATGTAGCGTGTGTGGCTAATGAACCATTTATTCCCTTTACAATTAAACAAACCCATGATATATGGGTTGAGAGATAAAGCCTCAGATGGATGAACCCAATGGTCAGGAAAATAATTTGTAGGTTTATTCTGTAGCAATTTTAATATGCTGTGGAAAATCACATTATTTACTTCTCTGGAGAATCTCAGCAGTTATTACCAATGACAATAATCTGGGATTCATCTGTACTAGTATGGGCTTTCGCAATCTGGAGCAAGATTGATGTTTTCCCTATGTGATTAGCATTGGGGAATCTTGGCTATACTGGGCTGGAAGACTCCAGGCCAAAGATCCCCAAGGGTGGTCTTTTGTGTTTCTATTTTGTGTTACTTCAAAACGGGCAAACCAAGATAGCATCAATGAAAGCAGTAAAGTAGAGTCACTTCCTTCCAGGTAATAGTTTGGAACGCAGTTTCCAAAAGCTTAGGTCAAACAATACAAAAGCGACATCCTGCAAATAAAAACAAAAGATGAAGGGAGCATAATCTAGTACAGTCCAGGGTCACTCATCATAACTAGTAGACAAATGAAAGCAAAGTCAACCTTTGTCCTCAGTGCTGAGTTTTAGTTAGCCAGCAGATGACCTGCTGCTGTTGCCAGGACAAGAAACCTTATCCAAGGCTAAGATGTATCCTAGACCCCTGCCCATCCTGGCTGCTTAAAGAAGCCAGAGGGGATTTGGCATCCGGGGAGGCCCTGCTCTCGCTCTCGCTCCCGCCAACTTCTCCAACGCGGTTGGTGGGGACGAGAGATAGGGCCTTCTCAGCAGTGCCTCCCTGTGGAATGCGCTTCCAAGCAAAATACGATCGACCCCATCCCTCCTAGCATTCAGGAAAAAGGGAAAATCTTGGTTATGGGACCAGGCTTTTGCACATTAGCACAATGCAGCACTTTGGATTGGAATTGTACTGGAAAGTTGATGGATATGGCTCAATGCTTATGTCGTGGATAGAACACTGTTTTAACTCAATTGAATGTGTATTACATGTTCAATGTTAACTGTATTTAAATGCTGAATGTTTGGTTTTATATTGTGTGTTGGCATCAAATTGCTGCCTTTTGTCAAGCCGCTCTGAGTCCCCCCTTGGGGGTTGAGAAGAGCAGGCTAGAAATAATGTAAATAATAAATAAATAAATAAATAAGATGTGGATCTCAAGCCTGAGATTTCCTTATAAACAGGGATTTGCTCTTGCAGTTAACTACATTCTCCTGAGGAAATGCTTATTCATAACCTTGCACTCTCTCTACGGACCTTATGTCTAGACCCATGACTTCATTCTTTTCCAGTGTTGTAGAGCAGGAGGCTGATGCTTGATATAGGTTAAGCATGCCTTATCCAAAACCAGAAATATTTGGAGATTTTTCTCTAATGTTGGAATACATAATGAGATATCTTGGAACCCACTAGAATCCTTCACACGATGCAGGGCTACTTCCAGCAGGGCTCCATTTTGGCTCTGTCCTGAAAGTATCTTAGGATGGAACCGTGAGAGCACATTCTCATAACCTACAACACAGCCAGTGTTAGGGGAAGCCGGGTGATGATGCTTCCCCCATGCGATGGGTATGGCGGCATTGTGGGGTGCAGGACAATGGTTTACCCCGCTGCCCCATGGTTTTACTATGCTGCCTGGAAAATTCCTCCACTGTTGCCCACATTAGGGATTTCAATGTGATAAGGTTCCTCGACATCCATGTGGACAATTTTGGATTTTGAGGTATTTTGGGTTTCAGAATCTCAGATAAGGGATACCTAATCTGTTGCATCATGGGAACTGTTCTTTACTACTCATTGGTAGGACAGTAGTGAGAACTGGACATGGCTTTCTAGAGCAGTCCACAGATTGCCCGTTGGCCATGTACATGAAGATGTCTCCTCAGAAACTTGAACCCATTTTTGTAATACTGTTTTGTGATTTTGTTTGCAACTGATTCAATGGTGCATGCAGCAAGGTAGGCAACCTGGAAACAGGATGCAAAGATAAAGCTTTACAAGATTCATTGAGCTTGCAGCAGCCAGACACATTTTGCCTTTTTCTGAACCTGATATCTATTTCTTATAGGGACTTCAAGAAGTCCCAGAATTCTCCACATTTCCCTTTCCCGCATCAAATTTCTGATGGTGGTGGAGAGTTCCTTGAACAAAACTCAGCAGATGTTGGATATGTAACTAATAGGCCTGGTTATGTTTTTCGGAATGCTATGAAAATTGGAATAAATTCGGTATTAATTCACTTTTGAACCGTTTTTGAAGCAATGTAACCAACCCAAAAAGGAATTTGTCATTTCGAAGCCACTGCTGCCATTTTCAGAAAGGAAATAGCAGGTTCGCGCCAGGTCTAACATGGAGGGAAGGAGATGCCCCTCCAAACTGGGTGTTTAACTTAAAAAGACCCAGTTTAGAGGCAGTTGCCTTCCCTCCGTGTCAGAACTGCTTCTGATGTGTTAGGAAGGCATCCGCCTGCAAACTGGGTCTTGTTTAACCCAGTTTAGAGGCAAATGCCTTCCCTCCATGTCAGAATCACTTCTGACGCAGAGGGAAGGCATCCGCCTGCAAACTGGGTGTTGTTTAACCCAATTTGGAGGTGGTCTTCCATTAATGAAGCCATTCAAACATTTTGGAATTAATCCAAAACAATTTTGAATTTTTGCCGAAAATTTTCGGAAGTCATTCAGATTCGAAGCGCCAGCACCCCCTACATCCAGAACGAGTTTTGAAACTTTTTTAAAAAATCAACCAGGCCTAGTAACTAGCAGCAGCAGCAAAATGTTTTAGTTTTTAAGGTATTTTGGCTCTCTGGAAAAGGGACACTTAACCCTATCAGTGAAATTTCAGTGACAACCCAACTTCTTTATGTTCATAATCCTGTTTATTCATGTAAGATAAGAATAGGTTAGCAATTAATTTCTGTTATTCATGAATCATAATTTCCCACAATTTGCTAAATTCATTGCCAGATAGGGGAAAAAACTGGCATATTTGTCCATTTCGTAGAGATTATATATCAGTTAGTGAAAATGTGGATCTTTTGCTAGATTCAATAGCTGAGAACACATGCCCACAATAAAACAGAGAAAGAATCCATTAATTGGAAATGGCCTCAATATGATGTCAACTGAGTAATTGCCATGGAATATTACTGCACACACAATGGCTGTTTAATTTAATAACCCATTTCTAGATTTCTTGTAAGCAACAATACATACAATTCAATTAGAGGCCCACAATGGACTGCACTGATTATTTTATGAGCTTTGAAAAGGAAGGCCAACATCAGCGTTTCCACTCAGATTTGCTGCTCTGTATTGAATAGAAGTCTTAAAATACAGACAATGTGTTTATTAAAATATTATCTTCATAATGTTGAGATGGGAATATAACAGCAATGGCTAAAGCTCTATGTCTCATTAAATTTCTTCATGTTAAATCACTGTATCTGAAAAGAACAGACAGATATTACTGTTCTATTTCCTTCATCCCAGTGCTTTGGTGCATTAATTTTCTATTTTTCCCAACTAGTCTTAAGAGATTTGCTGGATTACATTTGTGCGGACAGTATTAATTACTCATCTAAATCCTATTCAGGAATTGAAATAATTCACATAATGAAGAACGCAAAGAAGAACATGCTAACTTTGCAACCTTCATTAATGTTTTTGTCATGCTCCATAACCCTCTCTAAGTAGAACCATCTCCACTCATGGCTATGGGAAACTGAGATTCTAAATCAGGTTTGTGGGGTTGACCAGGGTTCAGTTCTGTTTCCCATGCTGTTTGACATATACATTAAACTGCTTGGAATGTTATTGGGAGTTTTGGGATTTGGTGTCACCAATATGTTGATTTCACACAGGTCTATTTCACTTTTCCATCTAATGGCCAAGAAGCGGTTGTTTGCTTAGAATTATTGCGTTGTGACTGTACTTTGTGTGTATTTGATATGGCTTTTGGCTAATCAATAAATTGTGTTGTTGTGTTGTTGTTGAATATAATAGAGATGAAGGGAAGAAGAAACAAGTTCTCTCTGTTTACATTTCTCTCTATACTCTCAGTCTTCTTAATTTCAATTAATAATAATCAAAATCATAAATGGTTAGAGTTGTGGCCATTTTCATCCTGATAGCCCTGAAAATGATAGCGGGGAAGCCCGTAAAGCCCCCCATTATTGCCAGTGGTCTGGATTGAGCCACATTTTTCAGCTGCGGACTGAAATTGCTATTCAGCCAGCCATTTACGGGAGGTGCATGAAAATGGAAACACCCCACCACCACCAAATTTGGGTAGCAGAAATGGATCTAGGTCCAATAGAAATGCAAAAGCCTGTCACACACTGGCCAGGAACCAGGGTCCTTTAAATATTTACACAACCATGGCTGGAAATAACAGTCTATTTATTGAAGTAAACAATGTCCAAAAAATAACAGTAAACATGAAAATAGCCAAGGCAAAAAGCATTCAAGAAAATCCCAGGAAACGTTCCCAAAGCCTCTGGCTAATTAAGTTGTAAGGTCTCTGAATATAAATCCACTAAGAAGCAACAGAACTTAAAACTAGGATAGTCCCAAAAAAAGGCAAGCTCAAAGTTCTGTCATGAATGACCAAAAAATCATGAAACCAGAAGTTCATGGAACTGCTTGCAGTAGAGTTGAAAGTTGACCAGGAACTGAATTTCAACCTTTACAGGGCTAATAACAAGATCTCAACATTCTCACATTTCCCTCCCTTTTCCCTGGGAAAGGAACAGCTGCAGCTAGAATCAGCAAGCCAGGTGTCTCAATTCCCGCCCACTGGACTCTCAGAAAAACTAAATTCCTTTAACTGCTTTTCCAGAGTTTCATCACCTTGGCCCTGCACTGAAAATCACACAGATCCCTGGACACCACAACCCACCTTCATTCATCAGTGGTGGGAGTGCAAAAGAGTCAGGAATTTTTGGAGAGATATCCATAAACAATCACAAAAAATCATAAAATCCAAATTCCCATTTAAGCCACAGACTTTCTTACTTGGAATTACAACAAAAAAGCTAACAGGCAATCAAGACCGTATGCTTTTTTTAAATGAACACAGCAGCAAGACTTTCGTTGGCAAGGGTTTGGAAACAAAAAACCATTCCAACCGTAGATGACTGGACAACCATAGATGACTGAAGCCACAGAAGCCACAGGCCCAACACTGCCTAATATTTATTACTAAATTGTGGGGTCAGCAAATCATTTCTAAAGTGTTTCTAAAATATCGCGAGGAGCCCATATCATAACTACAACAATATAACACTTTTCCATTACTTTTTGTTAAGTAATTGAATTGTGCCAATGGGAAACTTCAGGGGATCCTTTTTCCTGCATTGTTAAAGCTATTGGCATGAAACGTACTACAATTGTAGAATACATTTACTACCATTAAACCTTCCCTCCCCCAAGTTTCAGAATGTTTCACTCAACCATGGATTATGGGGGGAATTCTAAAATGTTTACAACAACATTTTTTTAAAACAAGAAAACTGTAAGAGCTATCTGCTTGATTTTGTGTACAATTACACGAGATAGCCAGGGCATAATCCCCCCTCCCCCAAGTTTCAGAAAGATTCACACGTCCACAGATTTTGGGGAAATTTTTAAACTTTGGACAAAAACATTTTTTATTTTTAAAAAAGCCACAACAGCTATTCTCTTGAATGTCTCTTTATATGACACACAACAAATTCCATAAAACTTCAACTTAGAGATTTTCCTCCCAGTCTATCACAGATTTACTATTGGTTCCTTTTGCAGATTCAATAATTTATTGGAACGCTGAGTGCTGCTATCGAAGGACAGTAGCTCTCCACATCTTATTGGGGACTTTCTGATGTGAGCAGAATTCTGGGAAATGTAATTTAGGGCAGAGCCTTTTGAATTCTCTGTAGTTTGGGAATTCTCTGCCTTCCCAAACTACAGAATTCTCAGTCTCCCTCCCATCTCACTTTCCCTCCCAATGGCGACAGGCAACCTTAATTTAAAGAGGAATGGCCTCTTTGGCTTCACATCACTGGTACTGTTTGCTGCTTGCCTATGCTAAAAATGAAACTGACTTTGGGAGACTTTTGAGGTTTTCTGAACTATAACAAAAAGTCCTAGGTGATTGTTTTGATTCTTAAGGTTTTTGCGTGGGTTTCTAAATATTGCCTTGTATGTACAGATCTTATGAAATAATATTACATACAAGGCACAAATGACTTTTTTGTACAGCAATACTGTTGATTATGTTTTAGATGCTATTATCATTATGTTTTAGGTGCTTTTATACTGTTTTACATTAGTGACATTTATTTATTTATTTATTTCAATTTCTTAGCCGCCACTCCCAAGTGGCTTGGGGCGGCTCATAAATCAAGGCGAACAGCATAGTTAGTTACACATTAAAACATTAAAACATTATACACTACATATTAAAAGGGTTTAAAAGCTAAACAGTGTGTACACTAGACCAATTTAGATTTCAAATGCCTGTTGAAAGAGCCAGGTTTTACAGGCCTTCCGAAACGCCATGAGGTCACGGAGTGACCTGATCTCTGGTGGTATGGAATTCCAGAGCATAGAGGCGATAATAGAGAATGCCCTTCTCCTTGTCGAAGTAAGGCGGAAAGTTTTGGCACTCGGAACAGAAAGAAGATCCTGGTCTTCAGATCTCAGTGATCTCATGGGACAGTATGGGGTAAGGCGGTCCCTCAGGTACACTGGCCCCAGACCATACAAGGCCCTAAAAGTCAAAACGAACACTTTGAAGGTGATCTGGAATTCAATAGGTAGCCAGTGCAGATCCCGCAGAATGGATGTAATGTGGTGGCTCACAGGCGAGCCTGTGAGCAAGCGGGCAGCGGCATTCTGCACCAGCTTAAGTTTCCGGGTCACCGACAAAGGTAGGTCAATGTAAAGAGCGTTACAGTAGTCCAGTCTTGAGATGATTGTTGCTTGGATCACCGAGGCCAGATCACGACGGGACAGGTAGGGGGCCAGCTTCCGAGCCTGGAGGAGATGGAAAAACGCAATTCGGCTAACCAAGGAGACATGAGTCTTCATGGAAAGCCGAGTGTACAAATGGACTCCAAGGCTTTTTACTGTTGACGACGGGTATAGTGCCACAGCGTCCAGGGTTGGAAGCTGGAGTTCCCCATCGCCCAGGTGACCTAGCCAAAGGATCTCCGTCTTCGCTGGATCTCCGTCTTCGCTCCTACTGGCTCGCAGCCATCCAGTAACGGCTTCGAGGCAAAGATGGAAATTATCGGGTACAGATTCGGGCCGGCCCTCCATCCTCAGAATGAGCTGAGTGTCATCAGCATACTGATGACACTCAAGCCCGAAGCTGCGCACCAGCTGAGCAAATGGTCACATGTAGATGTTAAACAATAGAGGAGAGAGAATGGCCCCCTGCGGAACCCCACATAAAAGTGGGTAGCCCCCAGAGACCACCTCACCCCTCCTCACTCGTTGTGTCCGGTT
This sequence comes from Anolis apletophallus, assembly GCA_030556195.1. Lineage (NCBI taxonomy): Eukaryota > Metazoa > Chordata > Lepidosauria > Squamata > Anolidae > Anolis > Anolis apletophallus. The sequence continues at coordinate 22,147,766 of JARBWK010000009.1, read as the reverse complement.
CCGGAGGAAGGAGGACAGCCAATTCAAGGTTGTCCCCCTCACCCCGGCCCCGGCAAGGGGGTGGGTCAAAAGATCAGAATTGAGTTTTAATTCATATTTTGTTTTAATCTATGTTGTTTTGCAACTTTTAAAGCATTTGTCTTGGCATCCTTTTATTCTTTCCTCCCAGTGTCAGAACATGGATATGTACTTTGCAAAACCAATTGTATCCCATTACTTTTTACAATTCTTTTAAAGAGCCATCCTTACTACTTGATGCAACTTGTTACTAATTGCTTTTTAACACTTTTAAAAGAAATAATCAGGTTCTCCAATAGCAAGTGATGGGAACAATAATCTTTGAGATCTCCCAGAGCAACAGGAAATCAGAGTGCACAGTGTTAGGTGTGGAACCATGAAAAATACTTAGGAAACTTATTACAATGAGGTTTATGCTGAGTCAGACCATTGGTTCATCTGATCAAATTACTCGTCCAGTTGTCAATCCTACAACTTTTAAAATATCGTTAAGATGCCATCATCCCACATCAGGCTAATAAGTGGTAAAAATGACAAAAATAATTGTTTTCTTCCAGTCCCATCATCCTTGTAGCTGTGTATGGTGACTACACAGTGAAACATCTTCTCTCTGGCTGCTCTCAGCTTATGAACACTCTTCAACAGGAAATCCAGTGGGGCTCTTCCCTGCTTTTTCCCACTTTTTATTTTGGTAAGTTGTTGAGATGTGAATTGTGTTAATAGTAGTGCATGTGACATGATATGCTAGCATTTATTTTTAATTTATTTGTATTTTATGGTTTTAATATGTTTACTTGTTTTAAACATGCTTTTAGTAACACTGGCATTTAATTCTTTTTCAACTTTTTAATAATAGAATTTTAAATTTAATATTGGTTTATATTGTAGTAATCTGCCTTGGAAGAAAGGATGGATACAGATTTCAACCACAACATAACCCACAACAAACAACGACAACGACAACAACATCTCATACCAATGAATTCAGATGGAAGTTTATTTGTACGAAATAGCATGGGCAACAAAGGTATAGTAGTTGCTTGGTTCCAGTACTGCCATATTGTGTACCTAGCATGATCTATACTGAAGCTGCTTGCCAGATGAAAATCAAATACAACAGTTTTTTTAAATGCTCAAAATACTTTGTGGTTACACAAAGATCGTAATGACCAATTTAAGTTTGACAAGATAAAACAAGAAAGCCCACAGCATCCAAGAACAAAATGTGCAAAAGCTGTCCAACTGTTATATGCCATGTTGAGAAATTAAACCATATGATTTGTGTAGTCTTGTAATAAGAAATACAACATTTATTTTATCTACAGGCTTTACTCTTTTATTTTCTTTTAAAATTGGGTCTGCCACAAGTAATAATACCTAAGTGCGATGTACTGCTAGTTATACTGATTGATATCAAAAGATCACTTCCTCATCCTTAATCCCCTGGGGATGTTTTTAGATGATGTTTACATTTGGCAAGGCACAGAGAAGATGAAAAGCTGTATTTGAGTTGAGATGTAGGCTGTACCAAAGTCTGTTTCATGAGATGAAAGGAGAAACATGTTGTGGCCAAAACCAGATGTATCTTATGCTCAGAAACTGTGCTGATGTTACAATTTCTTTTCCAAATATCATGGATATCTCACTTCTAGGGATTCATGAAGGCCTTCATATATATTTCACTTTTTAAAAAAACTCTTTTGGTTTCCCTAGAAATTTCTCAAATTATTTTGCCTGGTAAAACACTTCCAAATTTGTGTCACATTTCCTGTTAGGCCAATTCTGGTGCCTAAAGTTAGTCAATTATTTGTGCCACAAATATGTATATTTTACTAGACAAAGTTGCCAATACCATAGCAAATCCAGGAGCGAGCATATTATACCCATACTAAAGACATTCCACTGGATGCCAAGTCGTTTCTGGGCAAAGTACAAAGTGTAGCTCTTGACCTTTGAAGTCCTACTTGGTTTGGGTCCAAGTTACCTACAGCAGTGTTTCCAAACCAGTGTGCCGTGGCACACTAGTGTGCCGTGAGCAATAATCAGGTGTGCCATGGGAAATTGGAACCTCCAATACCCTTTCTTCCCCCTCCTGCCGAACACTTTTTCTTCTTCACTCGGGCTTCCTTCTTCCCAGCCTCGCTCTGCTTGCTTTGCCGCGCTTTGCTCACGCTGCCACTTCTGCGGAAGGCGGGGGGGGGGGGGGGAGGAAGACGTGGCCCATGCGGGCGCTACTGCACAGACTCACCCATGTCTTCCTCCTTCCCCTCCACAGTGCTCTCTGGATATAGGTGAACTACAACTCCAAAACTCAAGGTCAATGTCCACCAAACTCTTATAGTATTTTCTCTTGGTTATGGGTGTTCTGTGTGGGAAGTTTGATTCTATTCCATCATTGGTGGAGTTCAGAATGCTCTTTAATTGTGGGTGAACTATAACTCCCAGCTGTTGAGCAAGACCTTTGTGTGTGTCTTTCTGCCATTCCTGCCAGGATATCTATTTTGTGTTCATCGAAACTGGCCCAGGTTTCACACTGAGTGTATAAATACATTTAAAAACATATTTACTATATGTATTACTGTGTTAGAGTGTCATTTTGTGTCATTTTGGTTGGTGGTGTGCCCCAGGATTTTGTAAATGTAAAAAATGTGCCGCGGCTCAAAAAAGGTTGAAATACACTGACCTACAGGATCACACAGTTAGGTCCTCAAGGGGAGGGGGTGCCTACTCCATCCAGGCAGAACCTGACTGGTGACCGTGACCTAGATGGAACCTTTTCATTGGCTATCCCAAGACTGTGGAATTATCTGCCAGAAGAGCTAGATCAGTGGTCAAAATTCAAAAGGCAATTGAAGAGCCATATCTTCTAGCAGGTCTACCCAACCAGTTTTAATCACAAATTTTAAATTTGTGTCTTGTGTTTAATCTTTGTTCTGTGTGTTTTAATAAGTATTTTGTAGAAATATGATTTAATATGTGTATTCTATAGAATGTTGGATGATTATATGTTTTCAGCAATATTGTAACCTGCCTCGAGCCATGAGGAGAGGTGGGTAAAAAAATAAAATTACTATTATTATTATAATTATTACTATTAATAGTTCTAACATAAATAATGGAGTAATGACTGCTTGCACAATGCATTTAGAGTAAAATGCCATTGGGTTAATTAAGATACTGTGATATAATACCAAAACTTTTTTTAGAGTGTTGCAAGCTTTATACTCAAATCAGGACAAAGGTTATACACTGGCATTTATATATCTATACAAGTTGACATTTTCTTGGGTTCCATGGAGGAAATAACATTAATATGGCACCTTTGAGGTCAGTTCTTCTCTTGCCAGGCACAAGAGTACTGGCATGATTAAGGCAGCCAAATAATTGATCAATATTTATCTCTTAATCATGGTAGCATTATGAATATGAACCCAAATGTATATAAGTTGATGATAATGCTAGTGCCAGACTAACTCTGCAGCAGTGCTGTAAGAGTGAGAAGTTGAAGCAGCTAAAGCTAGAAGGTTGAAAGAAAAGAGGGGGCAGATAAGCAAATATGTGAGTGTGTGCTCAACAGAGTGGTTATATCAGTGGTTCCTAACCTTTTTTTGACCAGGGATCAGTTGAACAAGGATCTATTTGACCAAACCCTGACAGATCGCTCTCCAGCATTAGTACCAAAAGGGTTACGAATCAGTTTTTGGTCAACTTTAGATTCAGTTTAGTTATTTGGGGTGCTGATTCACAAAATTGCATTGGATAGACCACATCAGCTCTAGTTTCTGATACAGAACATATGCCATCCAGTAGTTGCCATCTGCTTGCCCACAGAAAACCTTGGCACTATAATAGGGTTTCACGAGACCAGTCACTCTTGTTGCAACGGTGTAGTAAGAGAGAGGCCACGGACCATATTTTAGTTCTTGTGGACCACTGGTAGTCCACGAACTACACGTTGGGAACCACTGGGTTATATAAACTGTTCTCTGTGTATGTTTGAATTAGTTTGTGTCTTGTGGAAATACTTGTAAAATATTTTATGTATGTTTTTGTTTTTTTGAAGGACACTGTGAGTGTGTAAAGTATATGTATGTTAAAGACAGGGCCCCTGCAAGAGATTATGCCAAGAATGACAGGATCCAGGCTGTTTAAAAGTCTAAATGGGTGGTTTTGATAACATTCAAATGCAGTGAGCATGTAGAAAATTACAATGATATTGTAAGCGTTGCTTGGTATGGTGTTTTAATTGTATTTTTAAAATGTCTTTTAATACTGTTGTGTTTTGTGTTTTATATATTTTTTAAATCAAAATCATTTACATTTATTTGAACATCTGTATTTAAGGGTTTTATTAAAAAAATATTTCCTGTTTTTAAAATCTTAGATCTCATTCTGGGAGAAAATCAGGTTACACAGGCAGTCCTCAAGTTACAAACATCTGACTTACAAATATCTCATTGTTAAGAACAGGGATGAGAAAAGAAGGGAGATAATTACCACTAAGAAGGAAAATTCACTCCTGTAGAATTATGTAGTATTATCATGGTGCCTCAACTGAAGCTTTATCGCCAACCTTTTTGTTTTTTTTACAAAGCAAGCAAAATGTTTCAAAATCCAATTATCACAGGAACAGAACGTGAGGTGAAATATTCTGAACAGAGGCACAGAGGGGTGTTAACCCTTGCCTATGCAATCCAAAGCTAGCTAGCTGCATATACTTGGAGCTACACTTTAAAATGTACCTGTTCTGACTTACAAACAAATTCAACTTAAGAACAAACCTACAGAACATAATATCTTGTTTGTAATTTAGGGGCTGCCCATAAATAAATTAAATAAATAAATAGACATTGTGTTAAACTTTGATACACACATCTGCTGTCTTTTAAAAACATATCCATGAGTGTTTTGAGACATGTCATAGCTATATGCAAATCTATCCAAAACTTAAGTGCATTTGACTTGAGTTGGGCTTCTATACTACTGCACTTAATGGATTTTCACTCCAAACTGACCAATGACTAAATTCAGCCCTTTCATGGCTAAATAAAGCCAGATTAAGCTGCACTCTTTTTCATGCATTCCTAGGTCTGCTGATTTTTTTTTATGTACAGCGATTTTAAAGTTACTCATACTGCCAAAATATATTGTGTATTTCAGTTAATCTGGATTTCAAGAAAATTATTTTATTTTATTTTATTTCATTTGAATTTTAATATAAGATTCAAGGATGTTTCCACAGTCTACCCTGCACAATCTCAGAAGCCTAGAGGCCTTTCTGTACTTCCCTGAACTATACATCATTACAGTTTCACAAACTATAAATCCATAAATCTTATAGGATGAAGATATAGTAGATACAGTGTTATCCAACTATTATAATAATAATAATAATAATAATAACTTTATTTCTTGTGAGTCGCCCTCCACCGCTGGTGCTCCGGGCGACTTACATCATTTTAAAAAAACACAGGTACATCAATTAAAAACACAGGTACAGAGAGCCATAGAGGGCCCAGCCTCCGGGCCATCCAGTCAATCCCTAAACGCCTGGCAGAAGAGCCAAGTTTTCAAGTCAGACAGGAATCTGGCTGGGGCCGATGTGGCCCTGAGAGCAGGCGGAAGCGTGTTCCAGATCATAGGGGCCACCACAGAGAAGGCTCTCCGTCGGGTCTCTGTCAGCCGGGCCTCTCTCACCCCTGGGATAGCTATACGGTCACCATTTATTGCACGCGCTGGTCTTTCGCTGCGTTGGTCTGTCAGCCGATCGCCCAAATAGGCTGGTCCGATTCTTTGCCGTGCTTTGAAGGTTAGCGCCATGAGTTTATAGATCACTCTGAACTCTGTGGGCAGCCAATGAAGATCTTTTAGGATTGGTGAAATATGGTTCCTAGCCGATGCCCCGGAAATGAGTCTGGCCGCTGCATTCTGAACGAGTCTCAACCTCCGAGTCGTGGACAGCGGTAGACCCGCATACAGGGCATTGCAATAGTCGAGTCGAGAGACCACGGTGGCTCTGCAGTGTAGATAAACCAGGCATGGGCAAACTTTGGCCCTCTGGGTGTATTGGACTTCAACTCTCACAATTTCTAACAGGCTCTTGGCTCTCCATTGGCGCCCCCTTGTCGTGGGGGAGAGGCTTGCGTACCCTAATGAAATTGTGAGCTATGCTGATGGTGGCATAATAGCCACCGGTAGGGCTTCCGATGCCAGACAGGTCACAACCGAAGGGTCTGACAAAGAGCATCAAAGGGCAGGATGGGCTCTCTAGCCTTAAGAACATAAGAAGAGCCATGCTGAATCGGACCTCAGCCCATCTAGTCCAGCATTCTGTATCACACAGTGGCCCACCAGTTGTACACGGGGATCTCGAGCAGAAGGGAGGGCAAAACCCTGACCTGCTCCCGACCCCCCACAACCAGTACCCAGGGAAATCCTGCCTACCTCAACCAACTCCGAGGTGGCACTTGAATGTCCTTTTCAGTAACTACCGATACACTTGGTATCCATGAATCTGTCTAATCCTGCCTTGAAGTTGTTCAGGCTGACAGCTGTCACAACCTCCTCTGGAAGTGAGTTCCATAACCCAATGACCCTCTGGGTGAAGAAATATTTCCCTTTATTAGTCCTAATTTTCCTACCTTGGAGCTTCAGGGAGTGCCCTCTAGTCCTAGTGTTTTGTGACAAACAAAATAATTTTTCTTTATTCACCTTTTCTATCCCATGCATGATTTTATACACTTCGATCAAGTCACCTCTAAACGCCGCCGTCTTTCAAGGCTGAAAAGACCAAGGCGTTGCAACCTGATTTCATAAGGGAGCTGCTCCATCCCTTGGATCATTCTTGTTGCCCTTTTCTGTACCTTTTCCAGTTCCATTATATCCTTCTTAAGGTGCGGAGACCAGAATTGTACACAGTACTCCAAATGTGGCCTTACCATAGATTTGTAGAGAGGTAATACAACATTTGCTGACCTATTTTCGATTCCCTTTCTGATCATGCCTAGCATAGAATTTGCTTTTTTCACTGCTGCAGCGCACTGGGTTGACATCTTCATTGAGCTGTCCACCAAAACCCCAAGATCCCTTTCCTGGTTTGTCTCGGAAAGCTTTGACCCCATCAGTTGATAAGTGTAGTTGGGGTTCTTTGCCCCGATGTGCATGACTTTACACTTGTTTAGGTTAAAATGCATTTGCCACTTTGTTGCCCATTCACTCAATTTCGAGAGATCTTTCTGGAGCTCTTTACAATCAGTTTCATTTTTAACTACCCTGAACAATTTAGTGTCGTCTGCAAACTTTGCTACCTCAGAATTCACTCCTACATCCAGATCATTTATGAATAAATTAAAAAGTAACGGACCCAAAACTGAACCTTGGGGTATGCCACTTCCCACCTCTTTCCACCCAGAGAAGTGTCCATTTATTACCACCCTTTGTTTCCTACAGTTTAGCCAGGTTCCAATCCAGGACAACACCTGTCCCCTGATTCCATGGCTGAAGAGCTTATTTAGGAGCCTTTGGTGAGGGACTTTGTCAAAAGCCTTTTGAAAGTCAAGGTAAACAATATCAATTGGGTCCCCTTTATCTATGTGTTTATTTACACCCTCAAAGAATTCTAACAAGTTAGTAAGACATGATTTGCCTTTGCAGAAACCATGTTGATTTTCTTTCAGCAATGCCTGTTCTTCTATGTGCCTTTTGGCAACCATCCTAAGAGAAGGAAAACTCTGATTTCAAACCCGGGCAGATGGTGCTCATCTAACCCTGTAAGGTCAACCATCTAGAGAAGGAAACTCAAATAAAACCTGCGACCTGAGGACCTCGCTGCCACTGTCCTAAGCTTGCTAGGCCCCGGCAGATGAACCTTTGGTTTAAAGGGTGAGGCCAGTTCTGTGCACGCTGCGCTCCACCAGAAAAATCCATTGCACAGGCTCGAAGGACACATCCAACCTCCGAAAAAGCATCAACGTGCTTGTAGAAAGCGTGGGATGAGTCCTTCCTAAGAATCTTCATTCGCGAAGTCATGCCAGAGATAGGCTGTTAGGAATTGTAAGAGTTGAAGTTCAAAACACCTGGAAGGCCAAAGTTTGCCCATGCCTGAGATACACCCTAAATGCAATATGACTCCAAACGTTTGGGATATAAATTAATATATGTGTGCAATTTGAGCACACTAACGCAAATGGAGCAAATATACAAATTTCTACACATAAAAAAATGTTTCTGTTGCATAAAACAGTATGCCTAGCACATGAATCAATATTCAATATTGTTTTAACACAGGAATTTGCTTTCTGCCACCAATATGTTTTTTACACAGAAAAATATCCAGAGGAGTAAGTGGTGCTTGAAAAACTGCACAGAAATCTTGATCCTCTTGTGGAACTGTGGGAAAAAACTCCTGAAATTATTCATTCGTACATGTGGAGGAGATTTACACCTCTGGTCTCAAATCTGAGAGATACCTTATCAAAAAAGGGGAGCCAACTGTCATGAGATTTTCACCACGGCATGTGCACAAAAATACCAGCACACATTCCCAGGATTTGGGTGTGTGTGTGTGTGTGTGTGTGTGTGTTTATAAATACAATATATTCTGAGAAAAATGTGCACAAAATGCATTTGCCATAAATCCTCATTCAATTTATGGGTGGCGGTGTTATTGAAATCTGTTTTGTATTTCCTCCTGCTTTGCATGCAAGAATGGAAACAAGAGATTTAGTTGTCTCTAGCAAAACAACAACTGGGAAACAAATTTGTTCATGTGTCCGTTTTTGGAGTTTTCAGACTTCTCCTCCCTCCTCCCTTTGAGGGACAACAGGCTGCTTGTCTTGTCATCTCCTCTCTGATAAGGTCTCCTTTTGCAGCACAGTTGTTTTGGTAGCTTGGTGAGCGATAGTTTTTTCCATAGGATTCTGGGCTCATTTCCTTCTATCTGAGTTTATGACAAAACCATGCATTTTCAAGCTAAACCAAGGTTCCCACAGATGCAACTGCTGACGGTGACTCTAAAGACTCAATTTAAGCTGCCCCCACTATTCCCATAGTAAACTGTCTTTTGTCAAAACTTCTATGTCTAGCTCTATTATTTTTTTTGCATCTGACCCATTATTGGTCTTGTTCATCAATGAAGGTTCAATCTGGGGGAGGGGGAGGATAGGAGGGCACACTCCTGTCCGCACTGAGAGAATAACCACAGCAGAGAGAGGGTAAAATGTGTATGAAAAGGTCAGCTAATATACATAAACTATCATAGAATATTCCTAAATATTTGTTTTCTTAGTGGGGATATCAAACACCACAGATGACACTGGAGTTCAATGCACAAGGCTTAGAATGGGGTTCCTGGAAGTGCTGGAGGGGCAAGGCTTTGGTCTGTTTTCTGGTCCAGTATTCTGTTCATACTGTTAACAGCTACTTGCCAACAGGACAGGCCCGGATTAACACTTTTTTGCGCCCTAGGCCACACTTTGGAATTACGCCCCCATTAAGCCAACCTCCCGCCACCTCCAAGATCCCCATTCCCACCAGCTGGAAAGCTCCTCTGTGCTCTGAAGGTCTCCTCAGGAGACAGGAGGCTTGGGGAGAGCACAGTGGGTGCAAACATGCTCCAAAGGCGTGCACAAGAGAGAGAGAGAGCGCGCACGCGTGAGAGAGAGAGAGAGTGAGAGAGCGCATGTGCATGAGAGAGAGAGAGTGAGAGAGAGCGCATGTGCGTGAGAGAGAGAGTGAGAGAGAGCGCGCATGAGAGAGTATGCGAGAGAGAGTGTGTGTGTGTGAGAGAGAGAGAGAACACGAGAGAGAGAGTATGCACGAGAGAGAGAGCGCAAGAGAGAGAGAGAGAGAGTGATGGAGGGGATGGAGCAGAGACTTTGCCGGGAGAAGGAGCGAGGAGGGGCATGAGAAAGGGAGAAAGAGGGGTGCAGACCAGGGGTTTTTTGGTCCGTGATCTGTGCCCCCCCCCCCCGGCTTGCACCCCTAGGCCATGGCCTCATTGGGCTTATGGGTTATCCGGGCATGCAACAGGAAACTATCCAGGATGGTTCAAGCACAACCATATTTTCTCTCTCTCTCTCCCATTTTCTCTTTCATGCATATTGATGCTTCCCGGCAATACACACAGACACATTGCCTCTTGTATTGTAGGAAATATACTGTATATTTTCAGTGACTAAAGTACAGTAGAGTCCTGCTTATCCAACATAAATGGGCTGGCAGAACATTGGATGAGAAAAAATGTTGGATAAGGGGGGATGAAGGAAAAGCCTATTAAACGTCAAATTATGATTTTACAAATTAAGCACCAAAACTTTTTTTACAACAAATCGACAGAAAAAACAGTTCAATACATGGTAACTTTATGTAGTTGTGCAAACACAAAAGGAAAAAAGGAGTACAAAGGAGAAATGTCCTATGTGCTCAGTGCCATGCAAAACCCAAGAGGTTATATGCAAAAAATAAAGGCATTTATTTATAATACAAAATAAAGTGTATGTGAGGCAATAGGCCTCTGAAATAGTACTACACAATGAGTAAATATCTGATACAGAGCAGTCACACAGTATATAGCACGGATGCACTAAATAGTGCTAAACCCCAGAGTACATGATAAACAATAGCAAGAGAAATAGTAACAACATAACATAGGAATGTCCTCAAGCATGTGTATATACAACCCAAAACAACCAGGACGCCGGTCCAGTAGCTGGAAGAGCAATGGAGGCTTGACTTTCTCGGGGAGGAGAATGCCGCTGAGCAGGAATGCTGGCGCGGCTGCCGCGTTCCTCCTGTGCCCAGCAGGTGGGAGGAGGGGGAGGAGTCCCGAATCGGGCGTCCCTCAGTGAGAGGCTAATAGCCCCTGTAAATAAAGAAAATTCAAGCCCCCAGATGAGGCGGCTTCGGGCCGCGGACTCCAACCAGGCAGTAACTGACTCCGCCTGGCGCCGGCTCGCTCCCGCGGTGTGTGTTCCTGCGGTGGGAAGGAAAGGTAGCAGCGTTTCGGCTTTCCCCCTGGCCCCAATAGGGCGGAGGGAGGAGGGGTATCCCGGGATCGGGCGTCCCTCGATGAGAGGCCAATAGCCCCTGTGGATGCCAAAATGCAACTGAAGCCCCCACAGATGAGGCGGTTTCAGGCCGCGGAGTTCAACCGGGAAGTAGGTAGAATCCTAAAAGTGAGCGTAGCGCGTCCCCACGGTGTGGATGCCAGCGGGGGAAGGGGGTCTTCAGGGAAGATAATGAGGATATGGCACAGGCGACAGGGCTGGTGGGGAAGATAACCAAAGGAGGACTATCCTGCGAGGAAGAGGTGATCCGTGGCGTGTGGGTATGCCCAAACCCAAATGGGCGACATGCAGTATCACATCCGTATGGAATAGAACAAGGTCATGGGGAAAGCCCCATGAAATGCTGGTTCTAGCCGCGGACGGCACTCAAATAATTGGCCAAGTCCGTTTCGCCAGTAGCTTGTTCACAGCGGCGAACCATCAGGAGCGATATCCACTCAATAACAGTGCATAACGGATTATAACAGCGTCATCGCAGATATGGGGAAGTATGGACCAAAAGGTGTCCCCACCAGCCCTGTCGCCTGTGCCATATCCTCATTATCTTCCCTGAAGACCCCCTTCCCCCGCTGGCATCCACACCGTGGGGACGCGCTACGCTCACTTTTAGGATTCTACCTACTTCCCGGTTGAACTCCGCGGCCTGAAACCGCCTCATCTGTGGGGGCTTCAGTTGCATTTTGGCATCCACAGGGGCTATTGGCCTCTCATCGAGGGACGCCCGATCCCGGGATACCCCTCCTCCCTCCGCCCTATTGGGGCCAGGGGGAAAGCCGAAACGCTGCTACCTTTCCTTCCCTCCGCTGGAACACACACCGCGGGAGCGAGCCGGCGCCTGGGGGATTCAGTTACTTCCTGGTTGGAGTCCGCGGCCCGAAGCCGCCTCATCTGGGGGGCTTCGGAATTTTTCTTTTATTTACAGGGGCTATTAGCCTCTCACTGAGGGACGCCCGATTCCGGGACTCCCCTCCCCCCTCCTCCCACCTGCTGGGCACAGGAGGAACGCGGCAGCCGCGCCAGCATTCCTGCTCAGCGGCATTCTCCTCCCCGAGAAAGTCAAGCCTCCATTGCTCTTCCAGCTACTGGACCGGCGTCCTGGTTGTTTTGGGTTGTATATACACATGCTTGAGGACATTCCTATGTTATGTTGTTACTATTTCTCTTGCTATTGTTTATCATGTACTCTGGGGTTTAGCACTATTTAGTGCATCCGTGCTATATACTGTGTGACTGCTCTGTATCAGATATTTACTCATTGTGTAGTACTATTTCAGAGGCCTATTGCCTCACATACACTTTATTTTGTATTATAAATAAATGCCTTTATTTTTTGCATATAACCTCTTGGGTTTTGCATGGCACTGAGCACATAGGACATTTCTCCTTTGTACTCCTTTTTTCCTTTTGTGTTTGCATTGCATTGTAGGCACCATAGCCTTATTTCTCTGTGTGTTGTGGAACTTTATGTAGTTACCATGTATAGCACCAAAACATCACAATGTATTGAAACAGCTGTGGATCTGGGCAGGAGGCAGGCTGCATTGAATAATGCAGAATGTTGGATGAGCAAAGGTTGGATAAGTGAGACTTTACTGTATAGATCTTTCAATAATGTATGCCTCACAACCATAATTCTTTATCACAAACAGCAGTGGTGTTTTTTGCCAGAGGAAGGGCAAGGGGAGAAATTCATGAAGTTATTAAATAAATGATACCAGGGTAATGAACAGAGTCAGGAGAGATGCTGTCAGAGAGGAGGGCGGAAATCACAAATCTCTAATATATGATATGATCGACTCACATAATGTCAATATTCCTTACACTGTCAGTTGCTCACTTTTGCCATTACTAAATCAATCATTTATACATCCTGTCAGTCTGCAGAACGCCTGCCTTGATAAACAGACATCGAGAAACACATATTAAACCAAGCTGTGGAAATTCCTAGCAACTGACGCAAAAATAAGAAAACATTATTTTTCAACATCATTGGGAGGAAACAAGAGGTGCCAATCACTTAAAACAGAGTTTTCATTTTCTTTGCAGTCAGTGGTTTAAAACCCAAGGAATTATTTTTGTCAATTCTTTTTAGTTTTTCTTAGCCATTTTTAAGCACCTAGCCAAGTTAATTACCTGAAAAACTTGATCTAATTGCTCCTGAATTCTATTTTATATAACCTCTATGTCAAGAAGAAGAACTGAAAAAATAGAATAACTACAGACATTAAAATTTTCTAACTCCTTGCTCAGCTTATGGAAAGCAATTTCTTCAATTAGTGGATATAATTTATTCAATAATACTCTTGCCAACACAGAAATAAAAAAAAGATTTAAGAGTAATGCTGATGGAAAGGAATGTTAAAAACCAAGGGAAAAAGAAATAGCCAAAGCCTCTTTCCAATCCATTTCTTCCTTTTGCAGTGTAAACACAGAAAGCAGTGGAACGTACGTATATTTTGTACATCTTGAAATAAATGCATTTAGAACTCTTACACATATAGAGAGAAGATTCTCACACTTATACAGATTGAGCAATCCTTATCCAAAATGCGTAGGATCAGAAGTGTTTTGGATTTTGGACCTTTTTGGATTTTAGAATACTTGTATTTGCATACATGGCTCATACATAGTGACATATTGTGGAGTCATGACTGGTCATGTTTATGTTATGTTTCATATGTATCTTATTATACAATTAGTTAAAAGGTTATTTCATAGCCTACATTTCAAATGATTTTGTACACAAAGCAAATTTGTGTACATTGAACCATCAGAAAGCATAATCACAATCCAATGGCCTCATCATACTGGCCGCCGGAATTCCCACAGGTCGTGGCAAATCCGGCAGTGCCTGTCATGGGGCACGGGGAACCCGTTGCTGCATGCCCCGCATTGCCCGAATTACAAAAAATCCCATTCCACAGAGGGAAGCAACTTCTACCTGGCTTTTGCCCCATTGCTACCAATGTAACACAAGACGCCTCCTGTGTTGCTACAGTAGCAGCATGTGCCAGTTTCTCTTTACTTTTACAATAGAGCCCTGCAGGAAGTAGGACATCATGCGATGGGAGCCAGTAGGGTAGGGCACTCATATTTATGATTTAAGATTTTGAAGCATTTTGGATTTTGAAATTCTTTATTTCTCTTATTATTTTATAATTTGTTTATTCTATGTATGAATTAATGACTGAAATGTGATATGAAGAGAAAATATTCAGTGATACTTCTCTGTACTGACAAAAGTGCTGTATTTTTTTTTTACTGTTCACCTTGTTTCATCCAAACTGGCTCTCTACTATACAAGTCTAATTCTTAATTCCTGTTCAAGGTCACATGATATTTTGTTCTCATTACATTCCCTGGTTCTGTATTTTCTTGTAGGGCTTCAGGACTTCACGCCTCCACTCACACAACCATTCCTTTCCACCCAGAATTCCCACACATACGCTGCAGTCATTGCAATTATAGTTCTAAACAAGGGTGAATATTAGCAGGTTTCTTTAAAAAATCAAAATGGACTCAAGGTCTTCATATACCTTTAGTTTTAGGGGATTCAGCTTTGCTATGTAGTCAAGATATTGCAGATATAATTCAGCCAAACTCATTAGACACTATAACTGTTGCACCTCAGACCGTAGTTAGCTCCCCCGAACACACACACCAGGCCAATGCAATAAATGTACTTTTATTTAGAATAAAGGATAGTCCAAAGATAGAAAGATAAATGCAAAGTAGTTCAAATCAAAGTCCAAAAGCAATTCAATAAAGTTCCAAAATGGTGGCAAAGAATGCTGGCAATAATCCCATGGAAAGCAATGTTGCAAAGCCAAGGCGAACCGCTTCTGCGGTTGAACACGAACCGGAGATCCCGAACCCAAGTCCTCTCCAAACTGAATGTAACTTCAGGTCTGATGAAACCCACTCAGACCAGTCTAATAAAGGAATCTAACTCTTGTGCGTCCACCACATCCCCTTCCTCCAATCTCTCCTCGAAGATCTGATACTGTCCCTCCTGTTGAATTCCCGCTCATTAGCAGGCCCAGCTGCACTGCTATCAGAGTGAGAAGCAGGAAACTCCCTTTCTCTGGAAAGGGAACCAGGGCCGCCGGGCCTCTCATAGTCTGATCCGGAATTGTCTTCCATGGAATCCTGACTAAACTCATCTGCAGTCCTATATCCCTCCACCCATTCATTGTCCCATTGCAAACTCTCGTTTGGAGACCCATACCCATCTGGCCAATCTTCAACATCACTCTGCCCCTGGTCAGCTAGCCCATCCTCACTTTGCCCCTGGTCAGCTGGCACCTGCCTTGGCACCCCCGGAGTCTGTCGATGCCCACCAGGCTGGAACACCACAATAACATCACACTGGGTTTGACAAGAGAATGAAGTACATGCTTACATTTTCCAAAATGAAATCAGCGGAGATTAAAAGTGCAGTGTTGTTTTTGATGGTTGTGTTGTTGTTGTTGTTGTTGTTGTGTGTCTTTAAGACATGTCTCACTTATATTGACCCTAGGGTGAACCTATCAAGTAAGATTTGTTTAGAGATGGCTTGGCATTACCTCCCCCTGAGTCTGAGAGAATGGGACTTGTCCAAGGTCACTCAGTACCTTATCATATTAGCCAGATTAAGCATCCTGCTTCACTAGTGAATTGAGGAGCATCTGGGTGAATCTGTCACCCCGCACGCTGCTCACTCATGGCAACGCTTCCCCCATCACACACCATAGCCTCCTGTGTTGTGAGGGAAATGTCAAATGATGCTTCCACTCCAGTTGTAGGTGGGGCCTCCGCCAGAAGTCCAGTGCCGTCGTGTGATGGGCAGCATGCCCATCCATCACTTGACTGGGGTGGAAGCATCCCAAGACATTAAAGAAGCCCTGTGAGATGAGGTCAAATGTGTCAGATTAATTCCTAAGCAGGGATTCAAACCCTGGTCTCTAATGTCGAAACCATTACATCACGTTGGCTCTCTAAAAGTGCTTTGCTGTGGCTGAAATGTTCCATATATGCATAATGTATGGTTCTTTATGAATAGGTTTTCTAAAGGCTGCATGCTGTAATTATGACTAACTGATATTTCTTCAGTTATTGAAGTACTCACTCTGGACTCAGAAGAGTTTTCTATGGAAACTTATCAGAGAAGGAGCAAGCATAGGGTTTTCAAATTGATTAGGCACATGTTATATGTTTTTTCTGTTCCTGCAATTTCTTTCTTTTTTGAAAATTAAAGCAGCATCTTGATGAGTGCTAATTTTAATCTGCAAGAATTTATTTCAGGAACAGCACATAAAATGTACTTCTGTAATAACTAGGGTTGTCATCTCATCAAATAATAAGATGTCCCACCCAGATGCTTCCTTTCTTCATTTTCCTCTTTTTGGTCAACAGGCATGGGTACCCTTTGAGGACAGACAGATCAACTGGAAGATGGAGAAAACTGTATGCTGAACCAGCATTCCTGGAGTTTACAAAAGATGACTTTTTATTTACAGGACTCACAGAATCTACACCCAACATGGTCAATACAGATTCTGGCAGCTATACAGTTGTCCCTCGCTACTTTGCGCTTCGCTTTTCATGGACTCACTGTTTCACGGTTTTTCAATATGGACTTAAGAGCATTTGTCTATATCAGGGGTGCCCACACCTTTTCAGCATGCAAGCTACTTATAATAAAACCAAGTCAGAAAGAGCTACCTACCTCCTCAAGGCTGGAGAGGGGAGGGGCGGGGGCGGGGCTTGGCGCGGCCTGGCTCTGCCCCCCTTTGGCTTCTGCTCTACCAGCAGCTTCTGCAGGCTTGAGGAGGGTAGGGCCAAGCCAGCCTTGTGCTAGCTATGTCACCACTGGCTTGACATTGCCATCCTCAAGCCTGGAGAAGTTGCTGGGAGTGCCGAAGCCAGAGGGGGCCGGAGCCAGGCTGTGCCAAGCCCCACCCCTTCTGGCTTTGGAGCTCCCAGCAGCTTCTCCAGGCTTGAGGATGGCAATGCCAAGCCAGTGGTGACATAGCTAGCACAAGGCTGGCTTGACACTGCCATCCTCAAGCCTGGAGAAGCTGCTGGGAGTGCCGAAGCCAGGGAGGGGGCGGGGCTTGGCACGGCCTGGCTCCGCCCCCTCTGAGAAGCATCCCATCTGGCTGGGATTGACCTCCTGCAGTCCCAGGATCGATTGGTCGATCGCGATCGACTTCCTGGGCAGCCCTGGTCTATATGAAAAGGTTGCCTCTGCAGATAAAGCCAGAGCCAAGGATTACGTCAACAACGCATTCAAGGAGGGTTATGTAGTGTATAAGTGTGTGAGGAGGGTTTATAAAGACTTAAAATAGTGTATAACTACTAACATGATGTATAAATATTAAAATAAATATACCGTCCCTACTTTGTGGATTTTCACTTTTTGGGGGTGGTCCTGGAATGTAACACTAGTGATAAGTGAGGGAACACTGTATTCTCAAAAAGTCATTTTTAGGAGCTATTATTCCCAAAATCCCCACTGGCTCACTGGGTGGGAATTATGCCAAAATTTAAGAATGTAATTAGTACCTCTTTGTAGGAATAGGGTTGTTCACTGCTGTGTAAAGAGGCAGCAATAAGGCATTAACCAAACAGGAGTTTTGGTCAATTATAAGCCAATTTCTTGGCAAGATGATTAGCACTGCAGGGATTTCTGAGTGATATGGATTATCTGAACTGAAATTAATTGGGTTTTCAATAGGAATATGACATTTTGACTGCTTTGAGGTGTGACATGATTATTACACTCTGAATACCTCAAGGGTTGCCACAAAGAGGACTGGATGGGATTGTTCTTTGCTGGCCCTGAGGGTAAGACAATGTCTAATGGTTTTAGGTTACAGGAAGGTATTAGGCATGAGAAAAAAGTTATGAAAATGAAATGATTCATAAGAAATTCATAAGAAATGCTACTTTTGAGTATTTCCACACCTGGAACGCCAACCAGGAAGTGGACTTTCTTTATAGAACTTCGGGGGCCAGGATTTTCTTAAGTGTTGTTATTAGGTCGTAAGGGGGGCACCCTCCTTCTCTCTCACCACCCTCCGCCTCCCTTGCCAATAAGTATTATGGCAAGGCAAGCCCTAAACTCGCTCCTTCTTTCGGCTGAAGCCTGGAAAAATGTAAACAGAGAGGATTACTCAGAAGTAAATCTGCAAAGGAGGGCACTTTGGATGAAGTGCCCTCCTTTGTGGATTTACTTCTGAGTAAACCTCTGTTTACATTTTTTCCAGGCTTCCTGCTCTCCTGCCTGCCAGGATCTAAAGCATCAAAGAGTATTGGGGTGAGAAACCAACCTAATGTATAATAGAATGAATGCTACTGTAAGTGCCTAATATTATAGTAATCCAACTGGTCATACCTACATTCCATGCACATGCAATAATACAGCAGTAATAACAATAACAAGAGGTAAAATTCAAACGAAGTATTCTGACTGGTCCCTCATGGGGTAAACGGGCTCTTCTCTATTAGCCCGGGAAAAGCCAGCGTTTTCTGCTTGGGTGCACACACATACATATTCTTGGGGGGGGGGGGGGATTTGCTGCAGAATCCCGGGCTCATAGAGAAGATTCTGCAGCAAATCCCCCCCAAAGAATATATATGTGTGTGCACCCAAGCATAAAAAGCTGGCTTTTCCCGGGCTCACAGAGAAGAGCCCGTTTGCACCGCATGAGGAGGGACCAGTCAGAATTCTTCGGTTTGAATTTTACCTCTTCTTATACCCATTGTTATTACTGCTGTATTATTGCATGTGCATGGAATGTAGGTATATGACCAGCCTGGGCAAACTTGGGCCCTCGCTCCTCGGGATTGGGGTGAGAGAGAGGCAGCGAGGAGCGAGGGGGGGGGGTCCTCCTCCTTTTCTTTTGCTGCTTCCAAGAATAGAATACCCGCTCTCTTCCTCCCTCCTTCCTATTTGGAGAGTCCCATCTAGAATTCAGTGTGATTTATTCAAGTTTTGGCCTACAACTCCCAGAAATCCCAGCCAATTTACCAGCTGTTAGGATTTCTGGGAGTTGTAGGCCAAAACCATCTGAAATGCGCATGCGCTGGCATACGAACTACTAACGAATTTCGTTAGTAATTTGTTACATTTTAGAAATTTTTGGAAATTTTTTGTAAGTCTTTCTTTTACTAATCAACCCCCCATTTGATTTTAGAATCGCCATTTTTCGGTTCGAAACCATGCCTAGAAGGTATATTTCAACGGAGCATTAGAAGGAACACCTGAACAGTAAGAGCACTTTGGCAATGTTGGTGAGGTCTCCTTCCCAGGACATCATCTAAAAGGGTCTGGACAGTTATCTTCTGGGGATGCTTTAGTTGGAGGTCCTACATTGAGCAGTGGTTGGAATTGATGGTCCATGAGGTCCCATTAATCTCTCCATTTCTAGAAGTCTATAAAAGCTGTTGTGTGAAGATGCTACCACAAATCCATGATCTCACTAAACATTCGTTATTTTTGCAGAAGCGTTTAACTTCTAAACAATATGTGGACAAATGTCATGTGCCCCGTGAACATTCTAGCAAATGAGGCCCAATGTAAGCATGTGAAATCTTACGATTAATATCGGGTTCTTTACACATTGGGATTGATTAAGCAGATTACTGTCTTCACATTTTACATTACATATCTGAATGTACAAATTCTCATCATTAAAAAAAATCAGCTCAGAATTTGCCAGTGGTAGAGGATAAAATGGTTTCTGGTGGCTTGCACAAATGTTAAGCCTACGGAAAATCTTCTGGAATGGTTTTATTTGCTAGGAGAAGTAAGATGTCATCCAACAATTGTCAGATTTCATTTCAGACATATTTGACAGAGTAAAACTATAGACTCAAACAGAAAATGATTAATAAGGGATAAGTAGGCATTATCTGGAGTCCCCGGTGATGCAACAGGTTAAACCGCTGCGCTGCTGAACTTACTGAATGAAAAGTCAGTGGTTCAAAGCCGGGGAGCGGAATGAGCTCCCACTGTTAGGCCTAGCTTCTGCCAACCTAGCAGTTCAAAAACATGGAGATGTGGGTAGATCAATAGGTACCGCTTTGGTGGAAAGGTAATGGCGTTCCATTCAGTCATGCCAGCCACATGACTTTGGAGGCGTCTACAGACAATGCCGATTCTTTGAGCACCGCCTCCCAGAGTTGACTTAATGCCAAGGATAAACCTTTACCTTAGGCATTACCTTAGTACCAAGGTCAATAGTAGATAGACATGGAGAGCCAGTATGATCCCATGTTTGAGCTTTGTACTATAACTCTGGAGACCATGGTTAAAATATCTTCTTAGCTATGGAAAGTTTTTGGGTGAGCCACACTTTTCAGCCTCAGATGAAGACTAAGGCACCTTTTCCTTAACCCCCCCCATGATAGGTTTGCCTAAGGAACACTTTAGGACTGTCATAATTTGGAAACAATTTGAAGGCAAACAATAACAACAAAAGTAAATCCATACAATCAATTGTTGAATGGTGAGCCAACACATTGGTAAATCACATCCATTCAATGGGTTTACTCTATGCAAGGTTAACAAAATAATTTGGGACTGAGAGAGGCACCTTGTGATTTGTGGGTTGATCTTCAAGAGGAAAGAGTCCATCATTAGCAACATTTGGCAATTGTTTTTGGTTTAATAATTGGTTTTTCAGAACCAATTATTTATTTATTTATTTACTTATTTATTCGTATTTGTCTGCCGCCCTTCCCAATGGCTCGGGGTGACTCACAACATGTTATAAAAACAGCCAATACAGCAAAAGTTGAAACCACAATAAAACCACAGATAAAAAGGCACACTAGGTCGCACATTAAACACTGCGACAACAGAAGATAATACAAGATGGCGGTATGCAGAGGGAGACTGCATTTCATCCAACCCCAAAAGCCTGCTGAAACAACAGTCTTGCAGGCTTTCCTAAATAGGAAGATGTTCTGAACAGCACGAACGTCGGCGGGCAATGAGCTCCAAAGTGTTGGAGCCACGATCGAAAAAGCCCGGCGACGGGTCACAGTCAGACGAAAAGTCTTTAGACTAGGAACAACCAGGAGGTCATGTTCTTCAGAACACAGAGATCTGGTGGGATAATACAGGATGAGGCGATCCCGCAGGTACACTGGCCCCAGACCATGTAAGGCCTTAAAAGTCAAGACAACACTTAGAAGGTGATCCGGCATTCTACGGGTAGCCAGTGCAGTTCGCGCAGGTATGACGTGATGTGACAGCTCACCGAGGTCCCCGCAAGGAGTCAGGCTGCAGCATTCTGCACCAGCTTGAGTTTCCAGATCACCGACAGAGGAAGGCCAATGTACAGAGTGTTACAGTAGTCTAGCCTCGAGATGACCGTGGGTTGGACCACTGTAGCCAGGTCGCGACGGGACAAGTAGGGGGCCAGCTTCCTCGCTTGGGAAAAGTGGAAAAACGCCACTCTGCTGACGGTGGAGGCATGGGCCTCCATCGACAGCAGAGTCCAGGGTTACCCCGAGGCTCTTAATGGATGACGATGGACATAGTGTCATGCCGTCCAGGGTCGGAAACTGAACATCCCCACTACCCGGGCGACCAAGCCCCAGGATCTCCGTCTTAGTCGGATTCACCCTCAACCTACTGGCTCGTTGCCATCCAGTAACAGCCTCAAGGCAGCGATGGAAATTATCGGGTACGCTTGGGCAATTTGCAGGTGAAAATATTTAAATACCAAAATCACCCTGTGTGAGAATTATTGACGCTATTCTTACTCCACCCAACTCAAGGTGGCACATACTTCCTGGAACTTAATCCTCACAACCAGACTATGAGGAGGTTTGATCTAAAAACTTCAAGCTGAGCAAAATCAGGCACTTTCAAATTCCCCTTTATTTTAGTGAAGGAAATACATTAAGTTTAGTTCTTCTTTATTGCAATCAACAGCACTTTAAATATCTGACTGAATTGTATCCATCATTTACCTTTAATACATAAACAATGCAGAGAGCTGGAGGGGAAAACTCTAGGAATGGAAATGAGTTTGGAATAATAAAAGTCAGGATGACAGCCAACCCATCAAAATCCCACAAAGTACAAGTCTAACCTATACATTTACAAAATGGTTATAACTCAAAAGAGATCAATGGGTCACCTAGATGGGTAGTACTTCCATGGACTCTGGAATTACACCAAAGACTTGGGAACTCTTCAGTCTGCAGTATTGACTGACTCTAGCAGTCAAAGGCACCCAAATTGCTGGTTCTAACTCCGATTGCTCTGACAACTGCTCCATCTTAAAGGATCATGGATGATTTGACACATACCTGAACATGCATCTTTGTTGTGGTTAACAACACCCTAAAATATGGGAATGTAATTTTATCAGCAATAATGACAGGCATATACTACTCTAGTATACCTCATTCCATACAAAAAATTAAATCTGTCAAAAGCCAAGAAAAAAATATCAAACTTTTTAACCAACTTTTTATTTACACACACTATGAAGTGATACTAAAATGCAAATTATTTGTAACTCACTCCCAAGAGAAACCAGAATGGTCCCATTCCTGCTGGCCTTTTGCAAGCAGGTCAAGGCCTTCCTCTGCCAACAGGCTTTTGGGGAAGGGTAAGAGGAGGCTCAGGGGAAGGTTGGTGGGATTAGGTGTGGATATGAATTTTAAAGGTAATTTCAATGTATTTGCTGTATTAATTGTATTTAATTGTTTTTAAACTTTTGTATTGCTTTTAAAACTGTTTAGTGCGGATAAATGTTAGCCACCTTAAGTCTCCATGGGGAGAAAGGCAGGATATAAATAAAGATAATAGTAATTGAAGATTGGTATTTAACTGAAAGATCTATCATGTTCTAAACCAGGGGTGCTCATTAGGTAGATCGCGATCTACTGGTAGATAGCGTACTGCGTAAGGCATCCTGGTAGATCACAGGCAGGGCGGGAGGAAGGCTCAGTCCCGCCCCGCAGGCTCCCGATGCCACCCAGGTGCAGAAGGAGGTTGGACTGGATGGCCCTTGGAGGTCTCCTCCTCTTCTAGGAACCCATTGTTGTTATTATTATCAGAGACTGAATGGGCATCTGTGATGAATGCTTTGATTGTGTTTTTCCGTTACAGCAGAAGGAGGTTGAACTGGATGGCCCTTGGAGGTCTCCTTCTATTGTTGTTGTTACTATTATTATTATTAATATTAGTAACAGAGGCTGAATGAATATTATCATCATTCTTATGGTGAATAAATTCAGGGGCTTATACTCAGATTTAGTTTAATTCAGTCTTAAAATATATTATATTGCTCTCACTGAAATAAATGTCCAAATATTTTGCTTCTATGGCTCTCTGAGTAGTGGGGAGGTAGATCATTTTGACTTGGTTGTTTTATAAGTAGCTCGCATGCTGAAAAAGTGTGAGCATCCCTGTTCTAAACAGACCTTATTATTAGTGAGAACAATAATACTGTAGCATGGGATTGGTGTGCAATTATGAGGATACATTTTATATGTATACACATACAAACATAAAGCTCCCAAATTTCACCCTTAAACACAACTCAAATGATGTTCACAATAACAATAAGAAAAAAATATAACATATAAATATTCCAAAATATTACTTTCTGTTTTTATGTCACCCAGAATATGCCACTGTACTTTATAAGCGAGGCTGCTTATCATCTGACAAAGGTGCTTTATTGCATACGTATTCCAATGATGAAAGCCTATTTTCCAAAGTCTTATTTAGAATAGCTGGCCTATTTTCCGAAACACTGTTTGTTTGTTTGTTTTTTAATAAAAAATCTTTGAAGATTTTTTTTACTTTTCCCCATTTTAGCCAGGATTAATCAACACAAGCAGACACACACACGTACATGTGCACACCCTTGCAACCCTCATGCCAGTTTCAAGGGCTCTGCTGTCAGGAGAGAGATTACAGAATTTTACAGACTTCAAATACTCTGAAACCCAGTCTTTTCAAAACTCACCCGGATAGAATTTTAAAGCCATGTTAACATCCATCAGTTGATTTATATTTCAAGACCACCTCTCCTTGCCAAGTAAGATAACACGAACATTGTTCACATATCAAAATCTGCCTCAATAAGCCAAGCAACAGAGGGAAGCATAATAGACCACTTTTTAAATTTAAAAAACCCTTTCCAAATAGTACATATACATATTTAACAGCACTGTTGCGATTCGAATGTAATCAAATGTAACACAATTTGCCGCTCTGACACTATTTACAACAAAACAGCTCCATAAACACATGTGTAATATTGTTTATCCTTGTCATTTCACTAAATGAAGATTGCCCACTAAACAGTAAACAGTGTGCATAGAGACAGCTACAACATTACTACTGTGCACATCTCAACAATAAAGAAAAGAATCATCATTACCTGTATGGAGTGAACCTGTGATTAGCCTGAGAAGATACTGGGCAAATTTCAGTATTTCTCGTTTACACCGTTTTCGGCACCCACTCATCTTATATACTAAGGTGCTCCTTCGAAGAGAGTCAGACCACTTTTGCCAATAGAAGCAAACAGTTCCTGGCAAGAACTTCTGTCCCAGTTTGTATCACTGACTGCTTCTTTTCAGAAGCCTTGCTAAAGGCAGGCAGACTCCTCTGGACTTGTTGGGGGTGAGATTTCTTTGAAGGAGGAGAGAAAA
This sequence comes from Anolis apletophallus, assembly GCA_030556195.1. Classification (NCBI taxonomy): domain Eukaryota; kingdom Metazoa; phylum Chordata; class Lepidosauria; order Squamata; family Anolidae; genus Anolis; species Anolis apletophallus. Next base: position 22,123,008 of record JARBWK010000009.1, on the reverse strand, counting down.
GAATGCAAGTCGAATCCTGAATAGGCAGGAGATGCTGAACAGGATGGTCTCGTTCTGGTCTCTTCGAACTGCGCTGACAAGCTGTCTGGCGTGCTGAACACTTGTAGTCCAACTGGATCCAGGACAGCAAAGATTCACTTTCCCCAGCAGCGGATACTGCTGCAACCTCACAGACCATTTAGTCAGAGGCGGGGTCTGCAAGCCCAAGTCTACACACAGGCATTCGTCCTCATCAATGAATCAGCATGCAAGCAGGTAGCAAAAGGAGAGCAAGGCACTCGGTTTGAAACCCATTTATCAAGGGAGAGGGTGTGTTTGTGCCTGTGTGTGTGTGTTTGTGGGAAGAAAATGAATATGCTACGGAGCCAGTGAATTGCCAGGGGGAAGTCGCAGCGACACAGTCATAATGCACACGGAAAATATTAAAGTGCAGCTGCTCAAGGTCGGGGCATCTACTCCGTCACAGGAAGACAATATACAACTGTCCATATCAAAAATCTCACTTGTGAGAAATTTAAAGAAACATCAACATGATTGATTCCCCCCCCCTTTCTCTTGCCACAGTCACGGTACTGATCCAAATAACAAGGCAAAAGCTTATAGTAAATAAATGCTATGTCAGATTCAAACTTTATATTCCACCCCAAAGGAGAGGAAAGTTGTTAAGTGAGGAAAAGCCATCAAACTCCAGTTACTATACAGTAATACAAATGAAGAAATATTGTTTCACGAGCCATTTGTTTACTACAGATATATCACACAAGTTGCAGGAGGAACGCTTCTGGAGCTTGTTTCTGCTATAGAAAGGTTACAGTTTAAATGTCCCCATCTATGTACACAGAAATGAAGGTATATTGCACAATAAGGTATCCCCTACATCCCACTGCACTTTCCGCAATTGCCTATTATGTGGCTAATTTTAAAAATGTTGCTTAAAGGTAAGTAAAGGTTTCCCCTGACATTAAGTCTAGTCATGTCCAACTCTGCGGGGTGGTGCTCATCTCCATTTCTAAGCTGAAGAGCCAGCGTTGTCCATAGACACCTCCAAGGTCATGTGGCCAGCATGACTGTATGGAGCGCCGATACCTTCCCACAGAAGCGGTAGCTATTGATCTACTCATATTTGCATGTTTTTGAACTGCTCGGTTGGCAGAAGCTGGGCCTAACAACGGGAGCTCACCCTGCTCCCTGGATTCGAACCAACAACCTTTTGGTCTGTAATTTCCACAGCTCAGCGGTTTAACCTGCTGCGCCTCCAGGGATCCAATGTAGCTTAGGTGCCTCTTAGATCAAACAGTAGAAACATGTGGCCCTACAGATGCTTTTTGGACAAGAATGCCCATAATTCTTGCCCATAGCAATGGAGTCTAACAACTACTGGACAACAACTGGTTCTTCATGCCTGACTTGAAGGGTCATTCTTCTGACCCAGTAATTACCACACTACCTCATATGTTCCTTCATAGTTTGATGCCTATACTGAGGATCCAGGGATGTGGTGTATAGTGCCAACTTTTCTAGTGGGTAGCTTGGGGATTGACAACTCGGGTTGTAGTGTTTGTAGAATATTGTGCAGAGAAGTCCTGGCAGATGATTGTACATAACTGTCCTGGTAGACAAACTCCAGCTCTTCTTTGGCTTTCACTCATCTGGCTCATCTAAGCCAGTGTTTTTCAACCTTCTTTGAGCTGCGGCACATTTTTTACATTTACAAAATCCTGGGGCACACCACCAACCAAAATGACACTCTAACATAGTAATACATATGCTTTAAATGTATTTCTACACTCAGTGTGAAACCTGGGCCTGTTTCGATGAACACAACATAGATATCCTGGCAGGAATGGCAGAACAACACAAACTTCCCACACAGAACTCCCATAACCAAGATAAAATACTATAAGAGTTTGGTGGGCATTGACCTTGGGTTTTAGAGTTGTAGTTCACCTATATCCAGAGAGCTCTGTGGACTCGAACAATGTTGGATCAGGACCAAACTTGGCATGAATACTCAATATGCCCAAATGTGAACACAGATGGAGTTTGGGGAAAATAGACCTTGACATTTGGGAGTTACATTTTCTGGGATTTATAGTTAACACACAATCAAAGAGCATCCTGAACTCTTGCAACAATGGAATTGAACCAAACTTGGCATATTGAACTCTCATTGCCAACAGAAAGTACTGAAAGGGTTTGCTTGGGAATTGACCTTGAGTTTGGAAGTTGTAGTTCACCTACACCCAGAGCACTGTGGACTCAAATAATGTTATGTTATGTTGTTGTTTGTTTTCTATCCAGAATCACAATGTTGGAAGGAGGCTCACCACTTTAAGGTCCCTAAAACAGGCATGAGAAAACTTCGGCCCTCTGGGTGCTTTGGACTTCAACTCCCACCATTCCGGACAGCCGGAGGCCCTTTCCTGCTTAAATGGCTGAGGGGGGGGAAGGAAAAGGGCCTGAGGCTGCTAGGAATGGTGGGAGTTGGAGTCCAAAATACCTGGAACGTCCAAGTTTGCCCATGCCAACTTTCGACAGCGACCTCTTCCTTCCCTTTCCCCTTCGCGGCCTTTCTTCCCCCTCCTGCCAAACACTTACTTTTTCTTCTACACTGCCGCTTCTGCCGCCATTTTTATCCAAGGGGGCAGCATGAGCATTTTCAGGAGGGGAGGAGGGAGGGAGGAAGATGTGACCCATGCGGGCGCTACTGCGCAGACTCGCCCCAGAGCAAAGCGAGGCAAAGCGAGCAGAGCGAGGCTGGGAAGAAGGGAGCCCGAGAGGAGAAGAAAAAGTGTTCGGCAGGAGGGGGAAGAAAGGGTATTGGAGGTTCCAATTTCCCACGGCACATTTGATGATCGCTCATGGCACACTAGTGTGCCACGGCACACTGGTTGGGAACACTGATCTAGGCTGTTTTACCCTTGCTATTTACTCATCTCAGGATTGTGGCAATGTTGTCTAACTGCTTTATTTTGAAGATGTTTCTGGAGTTTCATTATGTTTTGGTGTATTTTACTCACAATTTAACTCTTGTAATCTACCTATGAAAGGTATGAAAGATCAGCATAGACATGTTATGAAGGTAAACACTGAGGTTAAATGGCAGCAGGTCACCATCTGCTGTACAGTATACTAGTGTGATGTTGAATATAATATTTTCAATGCCACTATACTACCATTTTGTCCAGATTCGAAAAACTGGTAAAATAGAGTCATTTTAGTAGTTGTTGTTTACTGGATCAAACAGGAAGGTAAAATGTTTCTGGGAATTTTGATGGTTCCATTATTTTAAAAGAAAAAGAAAATCTCTTTCTTCATAAGTCTTCAGTTGTTGTGCAACAAGTTGAATCTTCAACGTAAAGTCAAATAAAACTTCAGAAGTATTACTAGACCATGACAGTAAAAATTAGTAGTAAAAGGAAATCTTTAAAAACATGGTATTAAAAGTGTCTTTTGGAGTAAGATTTTTGCTCAGTAGACATGCACATGGTTATCTAAAAAAAAAAAAGCATTGAGCTCATCTACACTTGCTAATTGTATTGGAGCCAATCTGGAATAGAAATGCTCTGGACTGGTTCTGATGGTGTTCAGGAACTTTGTCCCAAACCTACAGAAGCAGCAAGGGGGAGTCTGAATGGTCCAGGTGTGCTGATACCAATTGATCCAGATGGTCTATCAACATTATCTTTCCTGTCATCAGCATTCCTGTCAGATGGCCACAGAGCTCCAGGACAACTTCTGTCCATTGTAGGTGCCTTTGTTAATATCAGTAAAGTGGTCTGTGATAGCCAGAAGCTCTCCTAGACATGGGTCCAAACCTTTCCCTTTGCAGAATACAGAGGAAAGAGAATAGTGATACCAACCTGTGCGAACTGATCTGCTTTGGACCTGGTTTGATGTCCACACACAGCAAAAAGTGTGGAATGGCTCTGGAGTTTCAGTAAAACTCCAGAGTATTCCATGACTTTCCTTAACACAGGCTAAACCAGTTAGGTAAAGGTAAAGGTTTTCCCCTGACATTAAGTCCAGTCGTGTCCAACTCTGGGGTGTGGTGCTCATCTCCATTTCTAAGCCAAAACCTGTCCGTAGACACCTCCAAGGTCATGTGGCCAGCATGTCTGCATGGAGTGCCGTTACCTTCCCGCCGGAGCAGTACCTATTGATCTACTCACATTTCCATGTTTTTGAACTGCTATGTTGGCAGAAGCTGGGGTTGCACCGGGAATGTGGCGCAGCTGGCTAAGTGTCAGCTGCATAAGATCTCTCTGACCAGTAGGTCATGACTTTGACGCCTGCCCGGGTCGAGGTGGGTTCTCAACCTTAAGTGTAGCCTGCTGCCGACCTTTGCAGCCCGAAAGACAGTTACATTTGTCAAGTAGGAGATAAAGGTACCATATTAAAGTGGGGAGGCAAATTTAGACTGATATATGAGGCCATAAAGAATCGCTGAGGAATGCGGAAGAAACAACAAAGGGACTCTGGAAGGAAACGCTGAGAGATATGAGAAATGTGTCGGCTCCCTCTGGTGGCCAGAACGTCTGCCTCTGTTTCTCTATATATGTGTAATATGTCAAAATGTATGTACTGTACTGTACTGTATTGTGATCAATGTCACATGTTTATATGTCATATGTTGAACTGCAGAGATTGTCTGCAAGTATGTGTACTGTAATCCGCTCTGAGTCCCCTTCGGGGTGAGAAGAGCGGAATATATTTATTTATTTATTTATTTATTGCTTGGACTTATATGCCGCCAAACTCCCTAAATTAAGTAAGTAAATAAATAAATAACTGACAGTAGTAGCTCATGCCACTCTCCAGATTCGAACCTGCGACCTTTTGGTCGACAAGCTCAGCAGCCACCGGGAGCTCCTGTTCACGCTGCAGGAAAGAACTGGAAATCCCTATATGTTGTGTGTACATTTAGGAGTGACTTCTGCTCTGCTTATATCTTATGAGGAAGTGATGAAACAGGAAGTAAGACACACTCATAAGTAGCCTGCCTCAATGTCAGCCATGAAAGCGGGCACCATGGGATAGCTGTTTCATGCGCCTTGATCTTGACAATACTTCTTGCCTTTTAATAACAATCTGAGTCTCACAGAGCTATCATGTGTGCTAAAAATGGCAAAGACAAAAGAACAGAGTAAATGATAAATGGCAGTTTGGTTGACGGACAAGAACCAAATTAGCTCTTTTAATACCCTCATCCATTATTTACAAGAGAGGCTATAAGATGCCCAAGAATGCTAGATTGGAGAATGTTATAAATATCCTGGAGAACAAGACCTGCTTTTTTATTTTAAAAGGGGGGGGGGTTCACTCCTTCTGTAGAATCAAAAGGAGTGAATAAAAGTAACTTAATTTTAGAAGAAGGAAAAAAGATTAGCATTTGCTGAAACAGAAGGAGAGCATAAAAGTAATTAGACTTTGAAAATGAAATACTTTTGATAAAAGAGTAAGCATTAACAAACTTCCACAAAGAAGTGGAATTAAAAGGCAAAGAGTTTCTATGCAAGTTAGATATAGAATTTTGCCTGCCCACCCCCGAAATAACGAGACCACACAAGCACATTGGGTTCAAATTTTGGGCAACTTTTATTTTTAATTGTTACCTATTTAATTTTTCCTTAACCTAAACTAATATGTATCAGGAACCTGGTGACAAAGCCGAGGAGGTATCCCAGCCAGCTATACCCCCTCGGCTAACTGTGGCGAAAAACCTATTTTCCTATAACCAAAAACGGACAACTGTTAAGGAGAATGGACAGAAGTCTATTCGAAAAATGTCGCTATCAGACTCTGCAATTTTGTGTGCCATCAAGTCTTGCCTCATCGATAATCTAACTTTCCAGTGAGTGTTTAAACAACTGACCCACCCCCCACCCTCCTAAAGTGTGGTGGGGGCCTTGTGTGAAGACAACTATGTATTTCCTCTCTATTTTCCGCTAAGCCTAATTATGGAAAGACCCACCATACCATCTAGCCCCTAAACAGTCTAGGGCTAGGCAAAAAACCTTCACAGAACATGAGAAGGAAAAAATTTCCTCAACCGGCCCCACGGTTCTGCCGGTTCCGCCGGTTCCACGACGACCAATACTGTACTGTTAATGGGCGGGTGTGGTGGGCCGAACCTCGGTTCAAATTGAATAGCCAGGTGGCAGGCCAGCCCATATCTTGGCCAGCCCCCCCCCCCGGGCCTAGATGGCTCCTGGAGCCAACCATTTGCTTCGTGGAGGGAGGCAAACTTCTCCCTTCCCCCACTTTGTGGGGGAAGAAAGCCCTATAATGCATAATGGCACAAATTCAGGAAATCAATGTTACCTGTAAATATAGAGATTAATAAAATATTTCTTAATATAATACCATTGAAAATAGAGAGCTGCAGCCAGAAATCTATAAGCAACTGTGCATATTTGACACCCAACTCCACTACTCTTTTCCATCAGATTCCAAGGAAGCCCCTGGGATATTGGACCAGTGCCTGGCCGCTGTGACGGTTTGGATGAGGAACAAGCTGAGGATCAATCCCGATAAGACAGAGGTCCTCCAGGTCAGTCGCTCCTCTGACCAGGGTATTGGGTGGCAACCTGTGCTGGACGGGGTTACACTCCCCCTGAAGTCGCAGGTCTGCAGTTTGGGGGTTCTCTTAGATTCAGTGCTCAGACTTGATGCTCAGGTGTCGGCTGTGGCTGGGGGAGCCTTCGCACAGTTAAAACTTGTGCACCAACTGCGACCATACTCGTGAAGTCTGACTTGACCACGGTGGTCCACACCTTGGTTACCTCTAGATTGGATTACTGCAATGTTCTCTACATGGGGCTTCCCTTGAAGACGGCCTGGAAACTTCAACTTGTCCAATGCTTGGCTGCCAGATTAATAACTGGGGCAGGTTACAGGGAGTGGTCGACCCCCCTGTTTAAAGAGCTCCACTGGCTGCCGTTTATTTTCTGAGCCCAATTCAAGGTGCAGGTGATTACCTATAAAGCCCTAAACGGTTTGGGACCCGCCTACCTTTGTGATCCTTTGTGATCCCATGATCCAGCCCGAGCCCTTCGCTCCTCAGGGGAGGCCCTCCTTTCGCCCCTGCCAGTCTCACAGACCCGGCTTGTGAGCACTAGGGAGAAAGCCTTCTCCTCTGTGGCCCCCCGTCTTTGGAATTCCCTCCCGGGAGAGATTAGGAATGCCCCCTCACTGGAATCCTTTAAAAAACAACTGAAAACCTGTTTTTTCCACCGGACCTTTGGAGATTAGACTCCCCAAATGCCCCCGTTTTGGCGAGACTCTTCCCCTATGTGATCCTTTATGTCTGACACTACTCCAGTTATCTCCCCCAAGTTTTTAAACATTTTATATGTACATGTGGCTTGCCCTGTTTTCTGTTTTAGATTCACCTATGTTCTTGTGTTTTCAAAGATGTATTTATTTTAGTGTGTTTATTGCTTTTATTGTGTTTATTGTTTTCTGGTGTTTTTGATTTTTTTTGTGATGTGCTGTTCGGGCACGTCCCCATGTAAGCCGCTCCGAGTCCCCTTTGTTATAAATAAAGTTTTTTTATTATTATATTTAACTCTCTGACAGTAGCAATTCATAACTGATAGCTGTAGTTTTTGTCTATGTTACAAAATAGCACAGGCCAAAAGTCAACACAGACATTTTGAACTATAGAACCTATTCATTTAACTTCACATTTATCTTTGTTATGATCACAACCATGTTATTTGATAGCAAACATGATGCAACATAGACTGCAGTTGATGGAGAATGTTGGGTATGCAACGTATTTCTTATTTCCAGTGGAGGCCCTCTTCTTATGTAATGATAAATTAAATGCATATTCAATCTCTCTATCTATTGATTTTCCAATCTTCTTCAATAATGCAGTGCGGCACAGGGGATAGATTTAAGGAACTGCTTAATTCTCCCACTGAAATGAATGTAACATAAAGTGCATAGTTTTGGCTGGAATGTGTCCACTGCATCACTTTAATAGCCTAGAATCGCCTCCTAAGATTAAAATTTCTGGATATTACCTATATGCTCTGATTTGAATGAGACTTTTATGAGGTATATTTTTTTCCAAGATTGGTCAAAGAAAGTAAAAGACTTGGCTTAATGGACTGACCAATACAATATTTCATTTATCAACAACTTACATTTACCAGGTGATTTTCAATAGGCTATTTTTTAATTTAAAAAATCCTTTGACTGCTGTTTCACAAAGAAAAATCCAGCAATCATCATCATCATCATCATCAATTTATTTCTTAATAATTGCCCTCCATCAAGATGCTCCAGGCGATTTACACATAAACAGTAAAACCAGATAAAACATGCACGGGTCATGAAAATAAAAGTTAAAGTTACATATCAAATGCTTTACTGCAGAGCCAGGTCTTGAGAGCCTGGGTGAAAGGGCGCAGATCGCGCATCGCTCTCATATACGGAGGCAATGAGTTCCACAGTGCTGGGGCAGAGATAGAAAAGGCCCTATGCCTCGTATTAGTAAGACGTACTTCTCTTGGGCTTGGAATGTAAAGCAGATTGCGTTGGGAGGGGCTAAATCAGTGTTTCCCAACCAGTGTGCCGTGAGCGATCATCAGGTGTGCCGTGGGAAATTGGAACCTCCAATACCCTTTCTTCCCCCTCCTGCCGAACACTTTTTTTTCTCTACTCGGGTTCCCTTCCTCCTAGCCTCGCTCTGCTTGCTTTGCCTCGCTTTGCTCACGCTGCCACCATTTTGATCCGAGGGGGCAGCGTGTGTTCAGGAGGGGAGGGGGGATGACATGGGGCGAGTCTGTGCAGTAGCGCCCGCACGGGTCACGTCTTCCTCCCTCCCCCTCCCCTCCTGAAGAAGGGATCCCGAATGGAGAAGAAAAAGTAAATGTTCGGCAGGAGGGGGAAGAAAGGGCACGAAGGGGAAGAGGGAGGAAGAGGTCTCTGTCGAAAACTGGCATGGGCAAACTTAGACCTTCCATGTGGACTCCAACTCCCACCATTCCTAGCAGCCTCAGGCCCTTTTCCTCCCCCCACCCCCAGCCACTTAAGCAGGAAGGGCTTCAAGCTGTTAGGAATGGTGGGAGTTGAAGTCCAAAGCACCCAGAGGGCCGAAGTTTGCCCATGCCTGTTTTAGGGACCTTAAAGTGGTGAGCCTCCTTCCAACATTGTGATTCTGGATAGAAAACAAACAACAACATAACATAACATTGTTTGAGTCCACAGTGCTCTCTGGATATAGGTGAACTACAACTTCAAAACTCAAAGTCAATGCCCACCAAACTCTTATAGTATTTTCTTTTGGTTATGGGAGTTCTGTGTGGGAAGTTTGATTCCATTCCATCATTGGTGGCGTTCAGAGTGCTCTTTGATTGCGGGTGAACTATAATTCCCAGCTGTTGAACAAGACCTTTGTGTGTGTCTTTCTGCTATTCCTGCCAGGATATCTATGTTGTGTTCATCGAAACAGGCCCAGGTTTCACACTGAGTGTATAAATACATTTAAAAACATATTAACTATATGTATTACTGTGTTAGAGTGTCATTTTGGTTGGTGGTGTGCCCCAGGATTTCGTAAATGTAAAAAATGTGCCACGGCTCAAAAAGGGTTGAAAAACACTGGTCTAAGTGACCACTGATGGCCATAAGAGGACAGGTGGTCTCTGAGATATATCAGACTCTGGCCATACAGGGCCTTAAATGTCATGACCAGTGTCTTATAAAGACTCCAATATTCTGTTTGCAGCCAATGCAGCTATTGAAGAGCTGGTGCTATACGGCATTTCAAGGGTGTTAGTGTAAGTTAGTGTAATATAGTGGGGAAGTTGAGAGATGCATACAAATGTGAAGAAAGCACAACATTTTTTTCAATGTTTATTATTTATTTTTTTACAGTATTTATATTCCGCCCTTCTCACCCCGCAGGAGACTCAGGGCGGATTACAATGCACATATACATGGCAAACATTCAATGCGATTAGACATAAAACATATATAGACAGACACAGAGGTAATTTAACACGCCAGCTTTCCTGCTTTCATGAGGGTATGTTCGTTTCCGGCTACAGGGGAGCTTCTGCTTCACCATCCACTTGTGACAACGAGTCCTTTATGGAGTACTTCCTCATTCTTATGCACGCTGCTGGAAGGTTTTATGGCGTCGTAAATTAAATTAGCCTCCCCACATAAAGCAGTACCTAAATTTCCTACTTGACAGATGCAACTGTCTTTTGGGCTGCATAGGTCAACAGCAAGCTAGACTATTATGGGTAGGGAGCTCACTCCAACCCGGGCTGGCTTCGAACTCATGACCTCTTAGTTAGTAATGATTTAATTCAGCTGACCACAACCCAGTCTAATAGCCAGGATTTAGAGAAGAAAAGGGAATACACACACTTTTGTAACAAAAAGAACAAAAAGAAGAGAGAAATGGATATAAAAATAAAGTGTTGTTTAGAGGTAGTATGTTATATACACAGGGGGGAAATCCAGAATGCATGGCCAAAGAGGAGACTGGGAAAGTGTCTCCCTCATTTATCCTGGTATACTTCAGAATTTTTTTAATCACTTAATTATGCACCGATTCTCATATACGCACATGCAAATATCTCAATCTAAAAGCCTAAAGAACCCTATGTGTTCATATAAACATCAGCACATAATGGTGGAAATTCTTGTTTTTGGGGACCACAGTGATCTGTGGGAGCCAAAGTGATTGAAAGTACTGCAAATCCCATCATCCATGGTTTTTCCTCCCCCCCCCAAAAAAACCACACCAGGACATAAAGTGGGTCATGGGGTTTATGTGTGCCAAATTTGGTCCAGGTCTGTCATTCATGCAGGTTGCAGTGGCCTGTGGAAGAGGGAGCCAATCAGAAAGCTACCACATATGCGCACACACGCGCGCACACACATACAAATATTGTGTGTGTGTGTGTGTGTGTATATATATATATATGTATATATGTATGTGTGTATATATGTGTGTGTGTGTGTGTATATGCTGAAATTCTCAGAAAACAAAATTCTGTCCCTGATAATACATTGTTTACTTTGTGGGATTGTTGTGTCCTTTGCCATGTTTCATTGATTTTAGTGATATATTTTTAATTGCATGTACCTCATGGAGAATTAGAAGCTATATAACTAATAATATAAAGTTAGAGGAAGCAGAAGACATTAGCAACCTGATTTATTAGTAGTATAATTAGAAAACAGCTGTCAGGGTTAATCTAATTCATTAACTTTGGCCTCTCCTAGCTGTTGCTTAGTGATTATATATTTTTAATCTCTCTTTATGTCTCTCCCTCTATGTATATATTTTTGAAGTACATCATGTTTTTACAATATAATAGTTTTGCAGTCCCTTCTCAGAAGTTTAGGTAGGATGGTTGGCTTCAGATACCAAATAGTATCAACATAATGTTCTAATTTTAATATTTAAGATTCCCTATATTTCTTATGGAAATAAAGGTATATACCATTTTATATCATTTTATGACCTTTGGACTGTGAACATCATTACTGAAGTGAATAGGCATTTAGATATCCATCTTTTCATCCTAATACCACCTCATTCAGAAAGTCATACACAGTGTTCCCTCACTTATTGCATTGGAACTGCACGTGGATTACCTTGACAGCTTCAAGGCAGGATTAGACAGATTCATGGATACCAAGGGAATCAGTAGCTACTGAAATGGACATCCAAGTGCCACCTCTGTGTTGATGGAGGCAGGCAGGATTTTGGTACTGGTTGTGGGGGTCGGGAGCAGGTGAGGTTTGCCCTCCTTTCTGCTAGAGATCCCTGTGTACAACTAGTGGTCCACTGTGTGACACAGAATGCTGGACTAGATGGGCTGAGGCCCGATTTAGCATGGCTCTTCTTATGTTCTTATATGTTCTTATGTTTGACAAGGGTATAGCTATTGCCATGGGATTCCATAGGAGTTGAATTTATACATGATGTATGGGAATGCTGGTTCTCACAACCAGGGCCTGCATACAAAAACACCAATACGTCAGCTCAAGCCTTAGCATGAGCAATGGATACGTATTTGTTGGGAAAGACTACGCTTCCTCAAGTGATTGCCCTTTGATGTATCTCTCAACACTCTTCAGTTAAATTTCAGAATATCATGGTCTCTTCTATTAGACCAGTGTTTCCCAACCTTTTTTGAGCCACGGCACACTTTTAACATTAAAAAAATCCGGGGGCACACCACCAACCAAAATGACACAAAATGACATTCTAACACAGTAAAGAACGGCTGGGGGATGGTGGCCTGCGGGGAGCAGCTGCTGGGAGTGCTGAAGCTGGGGGAGGGGCGGAGCCAGGCCGCGCCATGCCCCACCCCCTCCCCCTGGCTTCAGTTCTCCCACAGCTTCACCAGCCTTGAGGGGGCAGTGCCAAGCCAGCATTGTGCTGGCTCTGCCATTGCTGGCTTAGCAATGCCCCTTCAAGGCTGGCGAAGCTGTGGGAGCACTGAAGCTGAGGAGAGGGGGCGGAGCCAGGCCGCACCATGCCCCACCCCCTCCCTCAGCTTCAGCTCTCCCACAGAGAAGCATGCACGGTGGACGAGCTTCAGTGGGCAGGGCTCCTCCTCTGCACGGCTTCAGCGAGCGAGGGGCGAGAGTCATGGCAGGAGTCATGGCGGATTTGAGGTGGCTGAGAAAATGGCCGAAGGAGGTGGCGCCCCGGCCCCTTCTTCTTTTTCTTCGCCACCACCCGGCCCTTTCTCCTCCTCCCCCAAGCATCAGGAGTTCGGCAGGAGGAGGGGGGAAGGAAAGGGGGGCAGAGAGCTTTTCTCGCGGCATAGCAGGAGGTCCGTCACAGCACACTAGTGTGCCGCGTCACAGCGGTTGGAAACACTGTGTTAGACTAAAGTCTGTTTTTCTGCCTTAGATTATGTTTTATAATTGGTTTTTATCCCTTCACAATTTGCTTTACTAATCAAGAAGCACAAAACCCCATTTCCACGCTAAGCATCTGGCAACAACAGTAGCAATTATAAGCAATGTACAAATTCAAATGTATAAGCCTCGGTATAATGTAACTCAAAAAACATAGTGAAGTGTCATGCTGGAAGCGTATCATTATGCAGCTTGTGGAGTGGTTTTAATTTTTTTAAAAAAGGAAGTAATTCTAAAAAGCCAAACTCTTTATACTGGTAAATGTGCTGCAACTGGCTGAAAAAGTGAATTTTTTTCCTCCCGACTCCCCTGTTCTTGAGTTCATTGATTTCTTTTCACACTGCTGTCCAAGTCCCAAATGCTGCTTTGAAGACCTCAATGCCATCCTTACATGCCTGGTTAAATATTCATAAGAACATAGGACGACTATAACATCAACACAAGGAACTTCAGGGTCTCACCTTCGGTAGTAGAAATCCTGAAAATGATGTGTGTGGGAGGAGAAAAAGGAGCTCTTGCAAGAGGAAAGGGGGGCATAATGGAGTTTTCATGTTGCCTGCTTAAGTACTGTGCACTCACTGTTACATTTTCACTGCAGAAGCCAAAGTGCCCGGAGTCTCTTAATGCACCTTACGAGCTGCAGCTCTCAGTGCCAACCAACAATAAAACTTGGGAGCAGCAGAGACAATCAGACTAATATTCATGGTTTACCAAACTGGAAGACTGCAGCAGGCATGCCCAGTGCCTGATGAGACCTGAATTGCATTTTACTACAAAAGTGCAAACTTTATATTTAGTATTTACATATCACTCAGTGAATATTCAAAACAGCTCACATATGTTACCATATAAGGTATTGCCTCCCCATATGGCAGGGGCAGACATGCAGGGTAGTGTCTTGCCAAAACCACTAAGAAATGCGATGGATTTGAAGAAAGGTTCAGGTTATTTCCACTGCATTGCACTCCATAATATTATCTTAATTTTTTTTAACTCACAGACATTTTGCATAGTCATTGTTTAGCTGGCAATCGTTTTAGACTGTAAAGCGTTGGCTGTCCTAAAGTGATCAGGGGCCAAGGTTGTGTGATTATTCTTCCAGCACCTGGTTATTTCCTTTTTCTGACTCATTCATCATTCCCTTGCTTGCAAAATCTGTCCTTGGTAGTCAAAGGAAATGTTCGCATCATATCTGTGCCAATAACAATTAGTAAATGTGATGAATGGTTGGTATCAGCAGTCTAAACAATGGGCAGTGCTTTGATTGATCCTTTTTCTTCTTTCTTTCTTTCTCTCGCTCTTTCTTTCTCTTTCAGCATCTTTCTAACCCCCCAAGGGATTAACAATAATGACTAACAAGATAGCTAACAATAAAATCGAACAAAATATGTACAGCTATAGAAACATAAAACAGATTAATTAAAACATGAGGCAACTTCAAATTAATTGAAAATACATTGATAAGTATCATTAAGCTGATTGTCTCCGACCAGCTAAGTACGGTATGGGAACTGGCTAGATGGTCTATGTCAGGCCTACCCAGGAAGTCGATCGCAATCAACCAGTCAATCGCAAGACCGAAAAGGTCGATCACAGCCAGATGGGGCACTTCTCAGAGAAGGCAGGGCCAGGCCGCACCAAGCCCCGCCCCTCCCCCAGCTTCGGCACTCCCAGCAGCTGCTCCAGCCTTGAGGAGGGCAGGGCCAAACCAGCCTTATGCTAGCTATGCCACCACTGGCTTGGCCCTGCCCTCCTCAAGGCTGGAGCAGCTGCTGCTAGAGCTGAAGCCAGAGGGGGCGGAGCCAGGACATGCCAAGCCCCGCCCCTCCTTGGCTTCGGCACTCCCAGCAGCTGCTCCAGCCTTGAGGAGGGCAGGGCCAAGCCAGCCTTGTGCTAGCTATGCCACCACTAGCTTGGCCCTGCCCTCCTCAAGGCTGGAGCAGCTGCTGCTAGAGCTGAAGCCAGAGGGGGCGGAGCCAGGCCATGCCAAGCCCCGCCCCTCCTTGGCTTCGGCACTCTCAGCAGCTGCTCCAGCCTTGAGGAGGGCAGGGCCAAACCAGCCTTGTGCTAGCTATGCCACCACTAGCTTGGCCCTGCCCTCCTCAAGGCTGGAGCAGCTGCTGCTAGAGCTGAAGCCAGAGGGGGGCGCAGCCAGGCCATGCCAAGCCCCTCCCCCTGCTCCGCCCTGCTTCTCTCTCGTCCAGAACGTGGATGGGGCAGGCACGGAAGGTAAATCTTTCTGACTTGGTTTTATTAGAAGTAGCTCGCATGCTGTCGCACCTGAGACACTTGGAACCTCCCTTAGTAAAACCACAAGAGTCCAGCTGAGGTTAAATGCTTTATTTAGAATAATGGGTATAGGAAAGAGGCTAGAAAATAGTCTATTGCAACTCTCAGCAGCAACAATAGTTTAGCAGCAATTGTCCACAAGGAATCAGAAATGGATTATAGTCCTTTGGCAATCAGGAACAAACAAAGGAAAGCTTCTTGCCCCAAACCGGGCTAAGTCCACAAGGTAAAGTAATCCACAGGCAAAGTAATCCACAGGCAAAGTCTTTAAACAAGGCTTGGAGAAAGAGTTCTTGGCAGGTAGGCTGGTAGGCCTGTTCAGGGTTCCATGAGCGTAGTTTGCTACGTTGGCTAGAGATGGGGAATGGTTTTTGAGTCCCCACGTTTATAGTTCACCAAAGCTTTGAAGAAGGTCCGACGCAACTGCGTCGAGTGTCAATTCCCACAGAGAGGGTTTCCAGCAGTTGTTAGTCTCTTCTCAAGGGAAAGGTATGCAACGCCAATAAGCGCTGACATCTGTGCAAAGGAGTTGCCCCGTCTCCAAGATCCCAGCATCTCCGCTTATCGGCCTGAACAGCAGTAGTGACCTTGGCCAAAGTTTGAGCCTGCCTGTTCTGTACTTGGTTTGCAGAAGAAAGACAAGCAGGCATGAATGGCAACTTACTGCCATCATGGCTATGGTTTGGTTCTAGGGAAACAGAGGCCTGGTGTCTGACACATGCTGAAAAAGTGTGGGCACCCCTGGTCTATGTGGTCCCTGCCAACTCTGCCTGTATGGGGCTATAAGCAAACAAACCAATGCTGCTCTGATCAGATTAAAACTCCTAAATGAAACCTGCCTTGGACAGGTGAAAACTGCTATAAAGTGAGATAGAAGCTGCTAGAAGTGGTTTATTGATATGGATCAACATGCCTACCGGCGCTTTTGGAGTCTGCTTTGGATCCTAGTATAGGATAATGGAGCCCCCAGTAGCACAATGGGTTAAATTCTTGTGCTAGCAGGACTGAAGACCAATAGGTCGCAGGTTCGAATCTGGGGAGAGCGCAGATGAGCTCCGATTCCCCATGTGGGGACATGAGAGAAGCCTCTCACAAGGATGGTAAAACTTCAAAACATCTGGGCGTCCCCTGAGCAAAGTCCTTGCAGACGGCCAATTCCCTCACATCAGAAGTGACTTGCAGTTTCTCAAGTCACTCCTGACACGAAAGAATTTTTTTTACTGATCATGTATAAGACAATGACTTTTATGAAATTGCTTTTATGAAATTTGCAAGGTACTATATGAATTTGGACCCCTGGTGGTGAGAGGCTAGACCACTGAGCTGCTGAACATGGTGACCAAAAGGTTGTCAGTTTGAATCCAGGGGAGTGGGGTGAGCTCCCGCTGTTAGCCCCAGCTTCTGCCAGCCTAGCAGTTCGAAAACATGCAAATGTGAGTAGATCAATAGGTACCGCTCATGCGGGAAGGTAATGGCATTCCATGCAGTCATGCTGGCCCCGTGACCTTGGAGGTGTCTATGAACAATGCTGGCTTGGAAATTGAGATGACCATCACACCTCAGAGTTAGACATGACTACACTTAATGTCAGGGGAAACTTGGACCTTTAATATATACTTTTCATCCAGTAACATTTTAAGATACGCCAAGGATGAATGGAATGTAGAATATAAAAGATTTTACACGATGGAAACTGTGTTAAAACTATAAACCACATTGATTCTCTAACCCTATCTTTTGAACACCATTCTGAATGAATTGCACATTACGATTTGCTCTCTTTGTTGACCACATCCACTTTTAGGAGTCTATTTCAACTATACAGGGCAACACATTCTGGTTATTACCAACATCAATTTTAGTCGATCCTATCCTGTTCATCACATAAAGGAAAAAACCTCCCATTCCTTTAAGCATTTGCCTAGACATCAAGCTTATCAATATTGAAGTATCCCTAAATTATGGATGAGAGACCTTATGTAGTAGAGATATACTGTTAGTGCTGTATAATTAAAGAAGGAAGCAGAGGCCATAGGAAGAGCGATAAGAGAGAAAGCAGAAATACCAATGATGAAAAATCTTTTGTGGACCAGGTAAAGCGTTAGCGCTGCCATCCTTAAAGAAATGGAGAGTGATCAACTGATATAAATGTGTTTCATTCTTTATTTGGGTTCACAAAAATACCTAGAATCTATCTGTCACCAACTATCTCTTTCTCGGCATTACTTCGCGAATAAAGATTCTTAGGAAGGACTCATTCCACGCTTTTTACAAGCGCGTTGATGACTAAACAGGCCAATCTGAGATAGGCAAGTTCGGTTGCAGAAAGCACAGCAGAAAGTCTTTTTAGGTGATGTTGTTTCCAAGTTGCAGTTCTTTCTGCGTTGTCGTTTCTCTTCGAGACCCATTCGGCGTGTCTTCTCGAAAGAGGCTGCAGCATTGTGGATAGTGCATCTCCATGCCTCCTGATGTGAGGCCAGGGTGGACCATTTTTGGTGATCAATCTGGCCGAGCCTGAGATGTTGTTTCAGGGAGTCCTTATATCTCTTTTTGGGGGCACCTATCTTGCGCTGACCCGTGGCAAGTTCACCATAGAGTAGTATCTTTGGGAGGCGGTGGTCCTCCATCCTAGAGATGTGCCCTGCCCAGCGCAGCTGTGTTCTCAATAGCATGGCCTCAACGCAAGGGATTCCCTGCTTGTTCAAGGACACCAACATTAGTCACATAGTTGGTCAAGTGTATATATAGTATTATGCGGAGACAGCACTGATGAAAGCGTTCGAGGAGTCGTAGGTGTTGGCGATAGGTGACCCATGTTTCAGACCCATAGAGGAGAATAGACAGTACGATAGATCTGTACACACTGAGTTTTGGTGCTTTGCCTCAGGTGCTTGTTGCTCCAGACTCTTTTGTGAAGCCTTCCAAATGCCCTATATGCCTTTGATAATCTGTGATCTATCTCTTTATCAATCTTGGCATCTCAAGAGATGATGCTTCCCAGGTAGGTGAACTGCTGAACAGACTTAAGCACAGATTTGCCTATGCTGACGTGGGGATGATGGTGTTCTTCCTGTGGTGTGGGCTGGTAGAGGGCTTCCGTTTTCTTCAGGCTGACTTCCAGCCCAAATAGCTCTGCAACTGCTGCAAAGCAGGATGTTAGGCGCCTCAGGGCTGGTTCTGAATGGGCGACAAGGGCAGCATCATCAGCAAAAAGCAGTCTTAGTGCGAGCCCTCAGATGGCTTAAGTTGAACAAGCTACCATCAGTACGATAGCGTATATATATGCCGTCTTCTTCTTCGAGGTCTGCCGTAGCCTATAATACCAATAATCTATCTGTCACCATGAACTATATATAGTAAGTTACTGTATATATACTATTAAAATTAGAATAATCGACTGTAGAACAAAGAAGTTATCAACAAACAGTTTAACTATGAGTCGTTTTTGTACCATGGTATAAGTCAGGGCAGTCCAGCTGGCAGCTCGGGGGCCGTACATGGCCCCCAGCCTGTTGGACATGGCCCCCGCTATGCCCCCGGCCGCCATTTTTAATTTTTTTTTAAAAAAAGGCGGCCGAGGGGGCGGGGCAGGGAGGAGGAAGTGAGCCAGCTCCTCCTCCTGCACCGCCCCCTCTGTCCCTCTCTCCGCGCCGCCCGATGCAAACCGGATCGCATCGGCGCCGGTGAGAGGGACAATGGGTGGTACAAGGAGGAGGAAGAGAGCTAGCTCCTCCTCCCTGCACCGCCCTCTTCTTCCCTCTCTCGCCGGCGCCGATGCCTTGCAAGGGGGGGGTCCCCCGGCGGCGCCTCCTTCCCTTGCAAGGCATCACGGCAGCGGCTGAAGCCGGCAGCGGCTGAAGCTGGCACCGGCTTCGGCAGCTGCCGCGATGCCTTGCAAGGGAGGGGGTCCCCCGCGGCGCCTCCCTCCCTTGCAAAGCATTGCGGCAGCGGCTGAAGCCGGCAAAACCGCCAGCTTCATCTGCGGCCAGGATGCCTTAGAAGGGAGGGCGGTGCCCCGTGGCTCCTCCCTCTCTCCCAAAGCATCCCGGCAGCCGGGCGGGGCGGGGCCGGGGCTGGGCGGCCCCCCAGGTCATCAGTGACCTGGAATCCAGCCCTTGGCCGGTTAGAAGTTGGACAGCACTGGTATAAGTGAAAGATTTCCTCTGCCGTTCTAAAACATGAAGCAATGATGTAAAATGGACTGGATACTAAAAATAAACAAAATAATAAAACAGGATCTCAATGCCATAGAGCCATATGGTAGTTAACTGCCTTTTATTACATTTTAATGATCTGTGATGTGCTTGTATCTGATCACTGAGGCTCATCTAAGGAAAGATGACTATTACTTAACAAGCATTTTAATGCCCAGCAGAAGGGAAATCATCATCTATCGAGCAACCCAGAGTGCTTTTTCAGCTCACTACTTTAGAACTGATAGATCAGCCTCATGACTGGTAGCTCTGTTAGAACTTGCCTTCCAGTCTTATTTCTGCTATGTAGATCATCATACTGAATTTTTAAAACATTTTGTGTAGCTTGGTGGTAAAGCGGTTTTAACATCAGCCAGGAGGACCTAATTTCAACCCTCATCTGAACCAAAATTTTAGTGTCATTAGGGTTCTCCTTTCTGTATTTGTTCAGGATAGAACTTTGTGCTTTCTTAGAGCAGTGATTTTCAACCAGTGTGCCGCGGAACACTATTGTGCCGTGCGAGATCATCAGGTGTGCCGTGGGAAATTATTTTCGAACTTCATTCATATATAAATTATAAGGCGCATCTGTCCCTTTCAGAAATGGAATCATAGCACTCTCCCATCACCTAAGAAGTGACGCGAGAGTGCTATGGTCACGCCATCTTGGATTCGCTCAGAAACAGCTAAATAAACAAAGTTAGAGTTAGTGCTGCAGCTGCGCGTCAATTTGGGATCACAGCAAGACAAGCGAGTGACAGTGATGGAGAAGGTTTTGAGAAGGGAAAATGCAAATGCCAAACAGGGCCCTATGACACAGATGAAGGCCCTAATATCAGTGGTGGGCAAAAGAGAAAAGAAAACTAAAAACAGAGAGAGACCGACAGCTTTTGAGGAAGACCTTTGTGTGTGTCATTCTAACATTCCCACCAGGATATCTATTTTGTTTGCATCGAAACAGGCCCAGGGTTCACACTGAGTGTATTAATACATTTAAAAACATATTAACTATATGTATTACTGTGTTAGAGTGTCATTTTGCGACATTTTGGTTGGTGGTGTGCACCAGGATTTTGTAAATGTAAAAAATGTGCCGCGGCTCAAAAAAGGTTGAAAATCACTGCCTTAGAGGGCTGTTGTAACAAATAATACATGTAAATACTTTAAACCATTTACAGGCAGCACTAATCCCCAATGTCTTATCATATCTTCTTCAAAAGGCAGCCAAAAAAGGATTACTGAAAGCGAGCATTTTTGGCTGGAAAGTATTCCTCAAAAATAAACAAAGGTGAATAATGACAAGTTTGATTGAGATTGTTGCTTTAACACATAAAATAAGCAGTTATATGATGTGAACAAGCTATAATTTTCAGCTTCTTGGTTGTAAATATTCTAATTGTTAAACAACTTAATGAACTTTAGACTTTAAAACAACCAAAGAAACAATATCAGATTCATTCTGCTTCATGATTTGTAGTAAAAATGTAATAATACATTTAAACTAAACTTTTCTATTAAATTCTGCAAGCTGACTGCAAAAGGCTCTTCTCTATGAGCCCGGGGAAAGCCAAAAGCCCGGGCACAGCGTTTGCTGCCTGGGTGCACATACTTAGTATACTTGGGGGGGGGGGGATTTGCTGCAGATTCCCGGGCTCATAGAGAAGATGCTGCAGCAAATCCCCCAAAGAATATGTATGTGTGTGCACCCAGGCAGCAAACGCTGTGCCCGGGCTTTTGGCTTTTCCGGGCACATAGAGAAGAGCCTTTTGCAGTTTTCACAGCTTGAGGAGGAACCACAGTCAGAATACTTCGGTTTGAATTTTACCTCTTCTTATACCCATTGTTATTACTGCTGTATTATTGCATGTGCATGGAATGTAGGTATATGACCAGTTGGATTACTTATAATATTAGGCACTTACAGTAGCATTCATTCTATTATACATTAGGTTGGTTTCTCACCCCAATACTCTTTGATGCTTTAGATCCTGGTGGAGGGCACTTCATCCAAAGTGCCCTCCTTTGCAGATTTACTTCTGAGTAATCCTCTCTGTTTTCATTTTTCAGGCTTCCAGCCGAAAGAAGGAGCGAGTTTAGGGCTTGCCTTGCCATAATACTTATTGGCAAGGGAGGCGGGAGGCGGTGAGAAGGAGGGTGCCCCCTTACGACCTAATAACGACACTTAAGAAAATCCTGGCCCCGAAGTTCTATAAAGAAAGTCCACTTCCTGGTTGGCGTTCCAGATGCGGAAATACTCAAAAGTAGCATTTCTTACGAATTTCTTACGAATCATTTCATTTTCATAACTTTTTTCTCATGCCTACTAACTACTTGTAATATGGCATTTCTCTTTTCTTACTGCCTTCTACTATATGAAGCTTTATTATCCTTTCAAAATTTCAGGATTTATTTATTTAAAACTTTTGTATCCCAATCTTCTCTACCTCCGTAGAGAGACTCAGACCGGCTAACAGCAAGGATTCAATGCTAACAATACAATCTAAAACCTCATACATCAAGAATAGATTAAAATACATATAGAATAAAATACATATAAGCAATTCGCCAAGATAAAATCATGTCCAACTCCGTCCGCATATGTGGTTGATAACTTCAATTGCCGGTCTCAGCCATTATTCTGGGAATGCCTCATTCCATAGCAAGGATTTCACTAGCTTCCTGAAGCTCAGGAGGGAGGGGGCAGATCTGATCTCATTCGGAAGAGAGTTCCATAGCTGGGGGGCCACCACAGAAAAGACCCTATCTCTCGTTCCCACCAGATGCAATTGCGAAAGTGGTGGGACCGGAGTAGGACCCCTCCAAAAGATCTTAACAACCTTGATGGTTCATAGGGGACAATATGTTTGGACAGGTAAACTGGGCCAGAACCATATAGGGTATAGAATTTAGCATAGACTAAAAAAATTCACAAAAAAACTGTTTGGTATCACATTTTCCCAATCAATATTGATCCTGAATAATCTTGTTAATGCCACACACATTACACACATCATGGAGAGATCATCACAACTGGCCACACATTTTCCCCTGGTGAACGCACCTTGCACTTTGTCGTCCAAATTTTGATCCTTCACTATTTCCAGAAGCTCCACTCCCCCTCCAATCAAACATGTGGCTAGCTGCTATACACATTTTCGGTTTAGTATGTTTCACTAATCTGTATACCTTTATAAAGCGGAATGTTTGTATGTATGTGTGCGGAGGGCGGAAGGGCAGATATGTGGCAGCCACTTTCACAGGCCACAGCGACCAGCGCGGGTGATGGACCTGCACCAAACTTGGTACACATAACCCCCCTAACCCCCTTTACATCCTGGTGCGGTTCGGGGGACATGATTATGGGATTTGTAGTACTTTCAAACACTTTGGTTCCCACAGACCACTGAGGCCACCAAAAAGGACCAATACAGACCACACTTAGCACACACAGCCCCCAGCACCCACTCTACGTCCTGGTGCAGTTTGGAGGAGGGTGGACCATGGATGATGGGACTTGAAGTACCTCTACTCACTTCCCAAGTCTGCTGCGACCCTCATCCAATCACTGATTGAAACCGAAACCGAACCGAACCCAAACCATACATAACCCCTATGACTGCCTTCATGTCCTGGTGAGGTTTGGGGGAGGACTGACAATGGATGATGGGATTTGTAGTACTTTCACACCCCTCTGTTCCCACAGACCACTGTACCCCCAACAAACACTGATAAAGACCACACTTGGCACACAGAGCCCCAGTGACCCACTCTACATCCTACTGAAGTTTGGAGGGGGCTGCAACATGGATGATGGGACTTGCAGTACCTTCCCTCACTTTCCAAGACTGCTACAAACCTAATCCAATGACTGATCAACACCAAACCTGCCACACAGAGCCCTCATGACCCACTCTACATCCTGGTGCAGTTTGGAGGAGGGTGGACCATGGATGATGGGACTTGAAGTACCTCTACTCACTTCCCAAGTCCACTGCGACCCTCATCCAATTACTGATCGAGACCACACTTGGCACACATAACCCCCATGAATGTCTTCACGTCCTGGTGAGGATCGGGGGAGGACTCACAATGCATGATGGGATTTGTAGTACTTTCACACCCCTCTGTTCCCACAGACAACTGCGGCCCCCAACAAACACCGAGAAATACCACACTTGGCACACAGAGCCCCAGTGACCCACTCTACATCCTACTGAACTTTGGAGGGGGGCTGATGGGACTTGCAGTACCTTCCCTCACTTTCCAAGCCTGCTACAAACCTAATCCAATGACTGATCAACACCAAACCTGGCACACAGAGCCCTCATGACCCACTCTACATCCTGGTGCAGTTTTGTATGAGACGGACCATGGATGACGGGACTTGAAGTACCTTCACTCACTTCCTAAAAACAATGCAACCCTCATCCATTCACCAATACAGACCAAACTTAGCACACAGAGCCCCCATGACCCAATCTACATCCTACTACACTTTGGGGGAGGGTGGACCAGAGATGATGGGACTTGCACTACCTTCAGTAATTTCATGATACCACTGCAACTCCCAATAATGATGGATCAAGACCACACTTGGCACACAGAGCCCCCATGACCCACTCTACATCCTGCTGCACTTCTCAAATGACCCGGGCACCACCGGGTCCCCAATCTAGTATTAAATAAAACACAGGAAATAACTACTATTTGGAAGTAGGGAATATTCCCCTCTCACCAACCAGTTCCTCCCACTACTTACCCCTACCCCCCAAACCATCAGCAAAGTGACACCACATAGAAAACCTACCACAGGCCAAAAAAATTCTATAATTTCTATAAACTGCAAGATAAATGGCAAAAGTTTTAATTAAATTTATTTATTTACCGCATTTTTATCCCACTCTTTTCAGCCCGAAGGTGACTCAGGGCAGCATACAGACTGACAACAATTAGATGCCATAACATACATAAATATCAATTTAAAACATTTTATATTACACAATAAAAATGCATATAAAAACCAATTAAAATTATATCGTCCATGTTAAATCCTAAAGAACCACATTGTAAGAGAATTGTCAAGAACACTGTATCAGTGAGTACATTTTTTTTACAGGGTAGGCCGCAGTGTTTGGTTGATTATTTTTCCCCTATGCCATTTTCTTAGATTGTTAAATTCCAGATAAATTTATATGTAAGCCTCTTGCCTTCAAATAATTTATTTTATTTACTTCATTTTTATCCTTTCTTTCTTTCTTTCTTTCTTTCCATAGGGACTCAAGGTAGCTAACAATAACATGACAACAAAATTTAAAAATAAGACAAATACATATACTGTAACTACAAAAATAAAACAATAAAAAGTCGCCTTAGGGCTTGATAAAGGTGGCATAGAAATATTGTAAATAAATAAATATCCCATCTTTTTTCTTGTTGAGGATCTAAGGCAGCTTGGATTATTAGACATTCTCTCCATAGAGGCCTGATCATTATCAACAGTGGTGTTATTTTGACACCAAGTAAAAGCATGGCTTTCATTGAAAGCATTGGGAAATAAGTGTTTTCCCCTGAATCTGTACAACTGCATGTTGTTAAACTACATTGACTGCCTTTAAATTGCCTTGTTTTAGTTGTTCAGTATGCTTTTAGTCTATTCAGATTATTGTCGTCAAGTGATTCAAGCAGTTTAAATTGATTACAGTTTATTTTACCAAAATCAGCGTGTACAGAGCTATCGTACTGTCTATTCACCTCTATGGGTCTGAAACATGGGTCACCTATCGCCAACACCTACGACTCCTCGAACACTTTCATCAACGCGGTCTTCGCACAATCCTAAATATACACTGGACTGACTATGTGACGAATGTTGCTGTCCTTGAGCAAGCAGGGATCACCAGCATTGAGGCCATGCTATTGAGAACACAGCTGCACTGGGCAGGGCACGTCCATAGGATGGAGGATCACTGCCTCCAGAAGATACTACTCTATGGTGAACTCGCCATGGGTCAGCGCAAGAGAGGCTCTCCCAAAAAGAGATATAAGGACTCCCTGAAACAACATCTCAGACTCGACCAGATTGAGCACCAACAATGGTCCACCCTGGCCTCACATCGGGAGGCATGGAGACGCACTATCCACAATGCTGTGGCCTCTTTTGAGAAGACACACCAAATGGGTCTTGAAGAGAAACGACAATGCAGAAAGAACCGAAACTTGGAAACAACATCACCCAAGGAGTCTTTCTGCTGTGCTTTCTGCAACAGAACTTGCCTATCTCAGATTGGCCTTTTTTGATCATCAACGCGTTTCTAAAAAGCATGGGATGAGTCCTTCCTAAGAATCTTCATTCACGAAGTAATGCCGAGATATATTGCCATGAAATTCTGCATATATGCAACTCCTGTCATGGCTACAATAAAATCCTTTATTCACATTAGCCAAGGAATCCCCAGAAAAAAGGTGAAAGTTTCCAATTGCATCCTTGTAGATCAATGCCATCCTGGTATATTTGTAAGAGATCAACCTACCAATTGACCCCAATTGATGGGGTCAACGCTTTCTGAGACAAACCAGGAAAGGGATCTTGGGGTTTTGGTGGACAGCTCAATGAAGATGTCAACCCAGTGCGCAGCAGCAGTGAAAAAAGCAAATTCTATGCTAGGCATGATCAGAAAGGGAATCGAAAATAGGTCAGCAAATGTTGTATTACCTCTCTACAAATCGATGGTAAGGCCACATTTGGAGTACTGTGTACAATTCTGGTCTCTGCACCTTAAGAAGGATATAACGGAACTGGAAAAGGTACAGAAAAGGGCAACAAGAATGATCCAAGGGATGGAGCGGCTCCCTTATGAAACCAGGTTGCAACGCCTTGGTCTTTTGAGCCTTGAAAGACGGCGTCTAAGAGGTGACTTGATCGAAGTGTATAAAATCATGCATGGGATAGAAAAGGTGAATAAAGAAAAATTATTTTCTTTGTCACAAAACACTAGGACTGGAGGGCACTCCCTGAAGCTCCAAGGTAGGAAAATTAGGACTAATAAAGGGAAATATTTCTTCACCCAGAGGGTCATTGGGTTATGGAATTTACTTCCAGAAGAGGTTGTGACAGCTGTCAGCCTGAACAACTTCAAGGCAGGATTAGACAGATTCATGGATACCAAGTGTATCGATAGTTACTGAAAAGGACATTCAAGTGCCACCTCGGAGTTGATTGAGGTAGGCAGGATTTCCCTGGGTACTGGTTGTGGGGGGTCGGGAGCAGGTTAGGGTTTTGCCCTCCCTTCTGCTCGAGATCCCCGTGCACAACTGGGGGCCACTGTGTGATACAGAATGCTGGACTAGATGGGCTGAGGTCCGATTCAGCATGGCTCTTCTTATGTTCTTATGTTCTTGTGTATGAGTGGAATCGTTGTCTTAGTGAGTGACATACTGTCTTGGTGATGGATTTCTACCAAAGAACAAGCTGAAGTCCTCTGCCAAAATCTTACGTTTTAGTTGATATGCTAGCTTTTGGCCATTCTTAAAGAGATTTCACAAGAACAACATTAACTTGCAGAAAAGAAAATCTTCCAGAAATTGTGTATGACAAAACGGAAGAAACTGAATTAATTCTTTCAGAACCTTTTTTATAACTAACACCCAAGCATATTGGAACTTCATGACTGTCAGGAGTATTATGATAACATCCATCATTTTCTCCATAAAACTAGATAGAAGACTTCCAACTCTCTGAATATAAATACATCTTGTAAAAGACAGGATTATTATTCTTTTAAAAAAAGAGTCAATAACACTGTCAACCTGCTATTATACCCTAAGACAGGTGGTACAGGAATAAGAGGATTGATGAAACCTGGCATTGTTTTTTGTTAAGGAAAAACTTTCTGTATTGACTCAGTTCTAATTATGCCTGTTGAGCTTAAGTCAACTGCGAATGGTAATGCCACCCTAGAGCAGTGTTTCCCAACCAGTGTGCCGTGGCACACTAGTGTGCCGTGAGCGATCATCAGGTGTGCCATGGGAAATTGGAGCCTCCAATAGCCTTTCTTCCCCCTCCTGGCGAACACTTTTTCTTCTCCACTCGGGCTCCCTTCTTCCCAGCCTCGCTCTGCTCGCTTTGCCTCTCTTTGCTCTGGGGCAAGTCTGCGCAGTAGCACCCGCATGGGTCACGTCTTCCTCCCTCCCCCCTCTCCTCCTGAACACGCTCACACTGCCCCCTCAGATCAAAATGGCGGCAGAAACAGCAGTGTAGAAGAAAAAGTAAGTGTTCGGCAGGAGGGGGAAGAAAGGGCGCAAAGGGGAAGGGGGAGGAAGAGGTCTCTGTTGAAAGCTGGCATGGGCAAACTTGGACCTTCCAGGCGTTTTGTACTCCAACTTCCACCATTCCTAGCAGCCTCAGGCTCTTTTCCTTTCCCCCCCTCAGACATTTAAGCAGGAAAGGGCCTCAGGCTGTTAGGAATGGTGGGAATTGAAGTCCAAAGCACTCAGAGGGCCGAAGTTTTCCCATGCCTGTTTTAGGGACCTGTCACACACCAGCATGGTCCCTAACCTGCTTCCTTGGTCGAGCCAGACCGAATCCATGTTAATTCAGTCAGGCTTGCTAAAGTAAAAAGCCAGCCTCTGCCAGGCAGCTTCTGCAGAGCTAACCAGGTCATCCCTCGTTCAAGGACAAACTCTCAGCTCCATCTCGGACCGAGAAGCGGGGAGAGAAGCACTCCCTATTGCCCAGGTGCAATTGGAGCCGCATACCAATCCTATGTGAAAGGCCTGAGTAGGCCCAGCTGTGGAACTGTTGTGAGAACCAAGTTGCGACACCTCAGTACGTCACTACTTCAAAGCTGGCGGGACCTATTTAAGTTAGGCCCCAGAGATGGAAGCCATCCTTCGTCACTCCAAGCCAAGTCTCCACGGAACTCTGCCTGGGCCTTGGGCCTTCTAGCCTGTAAAGACGCTGCTTGCCAAGCCTTGTGCCAAGACCCTTTCCCTGGATTAGCCCGTTGGGGCAAGAAGAATCTCTTTACTTTTGTTCCTGTTTGCCAAAGGATTATAGCCTTGTTCCTGCTTCCTTATGGACAATTTGCTGCTATCTGTTGCTGCTTGGAGGGCATAAAAAACTGTAATCCAAGCCTCTTTCCTTTCTCCATTTATTCTAAAATAAGCCTTTAAACCTTGCCAGTTTCCAAGTGGTTTACTGAGGGGCCTTCAGGTTTACGGTGCAACAGGACCGTAAACCTACTTCCAACATTGTGATTCTGTATAGAATCGCTTCCAATATTGTGATTCTGTATAGAAAACAAACAACAACATAGCATAACATTGTTTGAGTTCACAGTGCTCTCTGGATATAGGTGAACTACAACTCCAAAACTCAAGGTCAATGCCTACCAAACTCTTATAGTATTTTCTCTTGGTTATGGGAGTTCTGTGTGGGAAGTTTGTGTCTTTCTGCCATTCCTGCCAGTATATCCATCGAAACAGGTCCAGGTTTCACACTGAGTGTATAAATACATTTAAAAACATATTAACTATATGTATTACTGTGTTAGAGTGTCATTTTGTGTCATTTTGGTTGGTGGAGTGCCCCAGGATTTTGTAAATGTAAAAAATGTGCCGCAGCTCAAAAGAGGTTGAAAAACACTGCCCTAGAGAACATGCATCTACAATAGTTGCAGATTGTAGAGAAAATACAGAACATTTTCTGGAATTTATTCTGCCCCCTTTTTAAACCTACTTTTGGGGAAATGCTTGCTTCCAAGGAACCCCAGAATGGTATTTGGAAACTGTTGCTTTCATGCGGATGTTTAAGGAATTCAGACTTTATATCTGAAATGCCTCAATCATAATTCTTCAACTGTAGAGATTAACCATCAGCTTTCTTGTTGATGTCCATCTTTTCAGAATGTTTACAATGCAATTTAAATGTTTCAAAATGTATGTAATTTCAGATGTCTTTTTAAAAATTGTGCTTACATGGGAATTAAATGAGATAGATAAAAATGTTCCATAAGCTAGAACAGCTCCCCAGACTAGAAAAGGCCTTGTTTTGTTTTGTTACGAAATGACGCAAAAAGGCAGATTGTCCCATCCCAAAGTTTTAAGTTTCAAGTTCTCATATCATGTATCCATACCATCTGCATGCATATGGCTTACTTTATTGTTGGCATTAGAATTCACAATTAGTGACTGACTACCATAACACAATGGGTCATCAAAATAGTGTCTAGCTTCAGTTTTGTTTTCTGGGTGTTATTTCAGCGGTTTAGCACGCAAACCAATAAAAACTCACAGCAGCGAAGTCTTGTGTCAGCAAAGAGTTACAGTATAATTCTTGCAAATGTTTTCAGAAATTGAAGGAGGTTTTGATTTCTTCCACTCTAATGTAATTATTTCTTTACTGCAATCAGCAACCTGTATTTGCAAGTATAATAGTGTTCTTTAAATGCATCTCTACAAAAATCCACCAAAATAAATTGCAGTACACACACTTATAAGGAGCATCTATGATGAACTCATCTGAAATTATTCCTGAATTCTTGCCATACAGTCTTCTAGCTGTTTTACTCTCTTAAATTATATAATTGATTACCTCATCAAATGGGCCAATTTGCCTGTCGTACACTGCTTCCCCTCCATTTTTGGCACGGAACCCTTCATACGGCACACAGGCCATCCCAGTCGGGCTTCATGCTGAAAAGGGAGAGGAAGCAGCACACACTGCCATCACAGGAGCACTGGAGCTTTCCTGTGTTGCTGTAATGAATCCTTACTGTAGTAGGCCTGGTCGAAACCTGAGAGGCAGGCCTGTAAACAGTAGGGGTATTTTCGAATTTCGGATGCCCCCGAATTTTGGAAGTTTTTCAGATACTTCCAACTCTTTAAAGCAATTTTGAGAGCAGCCCTTCCAAAAGGAATTCCGAAATTCAAATTCCAAATTTCGGAATTCCAAATTTTGGATGTCATTTCCAAATTTTCTTGCTGATTGCTTATTGGCTGATAGCCAACAGCTGACTCTCCCTTCTGCTGATTTTTTTGCCCATTTTTTTGAAAGCAGAAGCCATTTTTGAAGACTCCCGAAGTCTTCCGAATTTCGGAAATACTTCCAAATCAATTTTGAAATTTATAAGAATTTTTCGGAAATCTAAATAATCCGAAACGCTATCTATGACTAGATCCAAAACGAGTTTTGAAACTGGGGGGGGGGGGGAATCAAACAGCCCTAGTAAACAGTTTGGGCCTCCATTTTGAGAGGGGAGTGTCAGCAAGGCAGCCATGCTAGGAAAGTGTTGCTAGAACGGGGGAGTGGTTTGGAACTCCTCAGGGATACAGACAGAGCTGACCAGGATTGGCTAGGAGCGGAAAGGAGGAGCCAAACTGGTTAGGAGGGAAAGTGTAGATTTTAGAGTCAGTTGAAGAAAGCTGTCAGAACAGACAGAGAGTCTGAGAGAGCTGACAGGAAAGTCAGACAGCAACTTTGATTCTCTCTTGTGGCTTAGAGCAGTGTTTCCCAACCAGTGTGCCGGGGCACACAAGTGTGCCGTGAGCGATCATCAGGTGTGCCGTGGGAAATTGGAACCTCCAGGAAGGGGGAGAGTCTAGTATGTTGAAGTATAAAAACCCTAAGACACATACCTCGATAAAGACACAAAATTACAAACACCCCCCTCCCTCCCCACCCATTGTCTACTTGGTCTCTCCCTCTCCATGCAAGTAGAGACCCCCCTCTTGTTTCCTGGGGGTTCTGTGTGGGAAGTTTGGCCCAGTTCTATCATTGGTAGGGTTCAGAATGCTCTTTGATTGTAGGGGAACTATAAATCCCAGCAACTCCCAAATGTCAAGGTCTATTTCCCCTGAACTCCATCTGCGTTCATATTTGGGCATATTGAGTATTCATGCCAAGTTAGGTCCTGATCCAAAATTGTTTGCTCTCTGGATATAGGTGAACTACAACTCCAAAACCCAATGCCCACGAAACTCTTATAGTATTTTCTCTTGGTGATGGGAGTTCTGTGTGGGAAGTTTGCGTCTTTCTGCCATTCCTGCCAGGATATCTATGTTGTGTTCATCAAAACAGGCCCATGTTTCACACTGAGTGTATGCATACATTTTAAAAACACATTAACTATATGTATTACTGTGTTAGAGTGTCATTTTGTGTCATTTTGGTTGGTGGTGTGCCCCAGGATTTTGGAAATGTAAAAAATGTGCCGCGGCTCAAAAAAGGTTGGGAAACATTGGCTTAGAGAGAGAGAGAGAGAGAGAGAGAGAGAGAGAGAGAGATTGGCTCAAAGTCTGGATAGCTAACTAGGGAAGCTCTAGGAAGGGGTTAATTAGTGTGGTCCAGAGGCCCGAGTGTTCTCAGGAGACTAACTGGTTCAGTTAGTGCAAAACTCACCACTATTCTTTGATTAGTGTGAGGGAATTAATAGACAGATACATTGTGAAAGATAAACTATCTGGCTAGTATTGTAATTAAGTTTTAAGAGAACAATTTGAAGAAACCACCAAGCTGTACTATCTTTTATAACTAATACGCATATGTGCCTTCTCAGTTGTCAGTTACATCAATAAACTTTTAATTGTTCACTTTTAAAGACCAGCCTCAAGTGTGCCTCATTCCATCAAGAAGTCATTCAGCAGTTTCTGTACTTTAGAAGACAATTTACCTCAGAAATCCTCACAGTTAGGAGCCAGGGTTGGTGAAAAGTGTTTACAGCAGTGTTGGAGCTTAGCTCACTTACATCCTGAAAATCCTAAATCATTTAGGTTGGTGGCAGCATTACATTTCAAAGAAGATCTTATAAGGGCTCAAGCTATTTTAATAAAATTCTCCTCAAAGTTTAGTGGCAAGCAGTGCCCAGCCACTGGTGTATAAACATCTCCTGCTTTATATTGGTCGTCAGTGCTTCAGATACCTTTAAGAACTCAACTTATTCAGCCTCTACCTGTGTACTGGTGGCAGATGTGGGATTTTAAAAGTAAGATCTGCCCTGCTACGGTAAACGAACGTTTCCCCTTCCCCTTATATTTTGTTTGGCAGTGCTTGGGATACTAATTAAGAATCCAGCCTATTCAGTCATAACCTTTATATTTGGTGGCAGCGGTGGGATGAAATAAGAAAAGTCCACCCTGCCCCAATTGGTCATATGGCTTGATTCCTCGCTGTTATATTTTGGTGGCAGTGGTGGGATGTTTTAGGGGAGTACCTGCCTTGCCCCAGATGGTTAAAAACCTGCCCTGTCATCAGTGGTTTAAATAGAGGTATCGTCACATTGGTGGCAGCGGTGGGATTGGTCAGCAAAGGAAAATCAGCCTTGCCACAGAGGTCAAATAAATAGCTATTCTATTCCCCTGTAATCGGGGAAGCCAGGCTGGGATGCTCCCCCCCCCCCCATAGAATGTGGGGCAAGGTAAGAATAGCAATGTGGGACACAGAGTGCCAGTTTCTACACTCCCCCTTCTGGGAGAAGCAAGGGGATTTGCATTAGGGGCAAATCCATGGGCCTTTTTGATGCAGTCCTTAGTAATACACAGGGGCTGTGCTATTGCATGCTGGGCCCGTAGAATGACTGTTTCTAGAATGTGACCTCTGTTTGCCCAACGGGACGCTGGGGTGCATCAGCTGGAAGGGCCCCTTGGTTTTCCCCAATGATAAGTCCTTCGAGGCTTGAGATAAGTTTAACAAAGTTCTTTATTTGGGCTTAAATCTTAACAAACTGGAAGGCTTCAAACCGGTGACTTTCTCAGTCTGCAGTAACAGGGCCGGCAAACTGGGCAATACTGGTCTTCTCCTTTTGGGGAGAATCCTATGACCCTTCCCTGGGCAATCTTTCTTTACCTTGCTGGTGTGAGGCCTCTTCTTCCGGCTCCAAGCTGCGTTATGGATAGCCAGATGCCCTGTACCAGGCAAGGTTCCTGTTGATTAGCCAGGCTGTTGGGACTGTAGATGATTCCTTCACAAAAGACTGTGAAACTGTTCTGTATTTCTCCAGCAAAAGCTGATCTGTTACTCCAGGAAAGCTGTAAGATTTAATGCCTTTTTTCCAAGTAGGAAAGAATAGGCTACCTTAAATCACGTCCTCTCCAATAGAGTAGCTGTTCAGGCTGAGAGGAAAAACATCCCCTTTCCCTCCCAAATCCTGGGGATAGGGGCGGGTCTGCAACTATTGATTGATTGGCACCCCTCCGGGCCTGTAAATGCAAACCAAGAAAGTCACCTACAAAATAAAATGCAAGGGAATGAGCTCTTCCAAACTTGTAGTGCAATAAAGGGAAAACAGAGCCCTATTGGCACTACTGTGCCAGAACAGAGGCCTACAGCTGCTATTTATTCTTGTGGACTAAGAAATAGAAAATATGTTCACCACAGGTCTTCGTTTTGGAGAACGAAGTGAAATACAAAGGTGTTAAACTTTTAATAAAGTACAACACATTTGTGATTTCTCTTCATTATGTTCAAACAGATTGTAACAAATCAACCAACACCCCAGAAGAGTTTTAGAAAAAGAATAACCGCTAACTGTAGGCAATTTTATATAGGATGCTGAAGTATATGAACAATTGAGGTTTATTTTATAGTTGAGTTCCTTCTGCTCGTTTTACTTTATCCTATGGCCTGAATGATTTGTTTCTTACAGAACTGCAAGGGCTTTATCAAAGGCAAAGTGATCCGTGCAGGTCAATGTCTTTTTTTAGAGTTATATCCACTCCATATAATTTTTGTCACCTTTGTACAATTAATCCAGCATGGACCTTTTTACATGCTGAAACTGCTACTAAGAGGTCATTGATTGACACTCCTGTGCATAAGTGTAAACCAATAGCAAGATGCTTAAAAGTAAAGAAATATTTAAATGATGTGCACACTACATGAGCTGACTTACAGTCTCAGGGGTTTTTTTTCTTTAGAAGGAAACTATGTCACAAAGCTATCAGTCTCTTGACTATATGGGAACCCCATTAATTTTTATAAAGTTTTCTAGGGCAGAGAATAATCAGAGGTGGTTTGGCCAGGTCCTTCCTCTGATATTGGGCCTACAGTACTCTCCTTGATCTCCAGAATAAAATGGGATCTGGTGCCTTTAGGGTATTTAGGCCAGAAGTATCTGAAGTAGATTTTTAAAAGAACTGTAAAAAAGTAACCAAATCCAAATACTAGTCCTTCACACATCCTTTCTCTGAAATTTTTCTCTGAAAAATGACCCAGAAGGCTGTTGGAGGATTGTATGGTTTTCTTTTTTAAAAAAAATCATTCCTCAATTGTGGTTAAGGAAGTATTATAACAAGCTGCTGGCTTATTTGTGTGTGTCATGCAACAGTGCAAACCCAGCATGCAAACAATTTAGATAAAGAATTGAATGTCTGCAGCCTGTCACTCTCAGTGTTGCCATTGCTTGAGGTATAATTCCAATGTCCTTGAGATCTTGCTAAAACCAGTAGTCTACAACTCTACAACTTTGGGGGGTGACAGAAAGAGAGAGACAGAGACAGAGGGGGCAGGTGTAAGACAAGAAATAAAGACAGACAGAAAGAAAGATCATGTTATTGAAAGACCCACTGGCCTATTGTCCATATTGTAAGTAGTTTTATTTCTGGTGCTCTAATATTTTTCGCTCATCAGAGAGCCGCATTATCTTTTATCTCTTATCATAAAGTTACAGAAATATCATAAATATATATATATAATATATATATATATGACACATGACATATTTGTATATGGGCATATATTGAGTGACTATCTCTTATCACTAATCTATAACCCAGGGGTACCCACATTTTTTTCAGCATGTGAGCTACTTATAAAACAACCAAGTCAAAAAGATCTACCTACCCATATTTTGATAGAAGAAATAAGGGACATTTACATGATTTTTCACAAAAATAAGGGACACTTCATAAAATGCATCCAGACAAGAGTTCCTTATCCCACCCTGACATCATTCCACAGATATAAACAGGCAGAATGAAAGCAGACAGACATTTAAGCTGCAAGGCCATTCAATGCTAATCAATGTGGCCAATGGAACACTGTCATATATTCCAGTTCAAAGCAGAGATTGTGGGATTTTCTGCCTTGATATTCTGGGTTATAGAGTTATGGAAAGACCCTGAGTCCACACTGTTATATATTCAAATTCAGAGCAGATCTTGTGGGATTTTCTGCCTTGCTATTCTGGGATATATAGCTGTGTGGAAGGACCTGAGTCCACACTGCCATATAACCCAGTTTAAAGCAGATCTTGTGGGATTTCCTGCCTTGCTATTCTGGGATATATAGCTGTGTGGAAGGACCAGTTCAAAGCAGATAGTGTGGGTTTTTACTGGGCTGCGTGGAAGGGAGCTGAGGGCCCTAGGACCCTGCAAGAAGCTGCCCAACAGCTTCCTCCCCACTCACCCCTCTTCGGCCCCCATCCTCTCCCTCCCAGGCGGGCTTTCTCTCTTCTCTCCAGAGCCCTTTCAGGCATTCAGGAGGCGTCTTGGTCAGAAGGAAGGAGCGTGGAACGTTCTGCTTTGATCCCCCTCCCTCTCTTCGTTCCGTTGAGTTTGCACCGAGCAAGGGAGGGGGAGCCGAATGGCCTCACTCGTGACCTCTCCCCAACCCCCACCCCCACCCTCTTCAACAGACAGCTCTCTCTTGACGGCGGCGCAACTGGGCCCACTCCTTCATCTCGAGGATGCTGAAGCCGGGCAGCCCATAGGAAGATGCACGAGCTACCGGGCAGCCTCCGAGAGCTACCGGTCGATCGCGATCGACTTAATGGGCGGCCCTGCTATAACCCATCATAAAACACTCAGGAATTAATCCAATTGTTAACAACTCACACACACAATCAGTAAATCAAAGGGAACTTCATATGTCAACACTTTACTGTAGTTGGGGCTAAAAACCATATTCAGGTCTTTGGATATATCTCTGTTAAGTCTCGTTTTAAAGTAATTTCATGGATCCAGACAACAGACTTGAACAGAATACACTTACTCAAAAAATCAGTCTGCAGTGATCTCATTAAGGCTACAAACATCATAGTGAGAGTGGAATAACCAGCCAGACTTTTTCCTTCTTTTAAAAACTCACATCAG
The DNA here is from genome assembly GCA_030556195.1 of Anolis apletophallus. Classification (NCBI taxonomy): domain Eukaryota; kingdom Metazoa; phylum Chordata; class Lepidosauria; order Squamata; family Anolidae; genus Anolis; species Anolis apletophallus. The sequence continues at coordinate 22,086,532 of JARBWK010000009.1, read as the reverse complement.
GGTAAGTCGTGGCCACGTGGCTTTGGCTCTTCCTCCCCCCCCCCCCATCCTGCATGCAAATATACATATATCTGTTTTATTTTCAAGAAGCTCATTGTGTTTCTTGCCCCATGCACCTGCATTTTTGTATGACAGAACAAGTGTTATGTCAAGAATTCCTTTTTCTACCCAATAAAAGATTTCTCAACAAAATATTAAATATGACAGGAGCAAGCAAAATGCAGATTAGAATTTCTGATATGTTTCTTGGTAAATCAGCAACAGATTCACAATGGTTCACTTCCTGATTCTCATTAGTTCAAAGAAAACAAGGGAAAATAGAAATAATTCATTTCCATGGGTATCTTTTAGCTATGTACTTTTGTTTCAGCCTGGGGCTTCCTTCCTTGTAAAGTAGCTGACACTGATAAAGCCTTCCTATAGTTCTGCTAGCTATTTTTAGAACGATGTTAGAATCTCTGGTTTATTTTAACTCAGACATAAATTTGTAGGTAAAGGTCATCTGGCTCATTAACTGCAACAGACAACTTTTTACCCAGCAGTCAATATTTATCTTCACTTTCCTTTCCAGTTTCACAATTATATCTGGCTCTGACTGGTAGATCTTGGGGTACTAGTGGAAAAAAGTGGTGTCACTCCACCAGCTGGTAGTCTGCCCAAATCTACTTCAAAGGTCAACAGGTAATAACACCGAGATTCAATGTTATATGAAAAACACCATTTTAGACCACAATTCTGTGCAACCGTATCTTGAGTAAGACCCATTGACTACAATGGGGCTTACCTTTAATTAAGAATGCAGAAAATCAGGCTGTTGGTTTCTTCTCCTTCTGCATAATATTGTTAACGCCACAGCAGATGTTCAAAGTAAAACTAAAGACTGGGGGAAATATCTGCAATCTCAAATGTCAAATGATAGGTTTTAAAAATAGTAAAAGTATAGGTTATCATATGCAAGGATTTTAAAAGGTGACTATAAAACATAACTGCTTGCTAAGAAAATTACACTTGTTTCAAAACAATCCAATTTGTGCATTTTTATAACGGAATTAATCAGATTATTTCAAACTGAACTGTGGTACCATTTAAACTGCCAGCTCAAGCACAATATATGACAGGTCTAAGACCATAATCAGTACAAATGGAAGCATGCACAAACATCAAACCAAGCCAAGTTTCCACTTGTGACTAATCCAAAAGGCATTACTGCCACCTTGGTACGTATGTTTTCGAGCAGATGCTGTAATGGGTAGACGGTTATTTAGTTATTCAGCAAGGAGCGGAGATGAATATTGTGCCAAGCAAATGATGACCAACTGCAACTATTTATTTATTTATTTATTTGCTATGCTTCTATGCTGCCTCTCTCAGCCCAAAGGTGACTTGAGGCGGTGAACAAGCGGCAGTAAGTGCCCACATACAGTACAACACATCATAATAAGATAAAAACAATCATATAAAACCATATAAATTAACAATTAAAACTACAAAATACAAATCTCAGCTCCACAATCTTAAAATCGGTTTCCGTTTCATCGTCATATTAATCCTTTGATCTTGATTAATTAAAGTTCATCTGCGAATGCTTGCTTGAACAGCCAAGTCTTGACTTTCTTACGAAATGTCAGGAGGGAGGGGGCAATCTGATATCACTAGGAAGGAAGTTCCAAAGCCGAGGAGCCACCACTGAGAAGGCCCTGTCTCTTGGCCCCGCCAGACACGCCTGCAAAGCAGGCGGGACCGAGAGCAGGGCCTCTCTGGATGATCTTAAGCATCTTGATGGTTCATAGGGAGAGATGCGTTCAGACAAGTAAGTTGGACCAGAACCGTTTAGAGCTTTAAAGGCCAAAACCAGCACTTTGAATTGTGCCCAGTAGCAAACTGGTAGCCAGTGGAGCTGGAACAACAGGGGAGTTGTACACTCCCTGAGTGCCGCTCCTGTTATCAACCTGGCTGCTGTCCATTGAACCAATTGAAGCTTCCGAGCAGTCTTCAAAGGCAGCCCCACAAGATCCCCCAACCAAGGATGCACAGACTGCTAGAAATGGCAAGCATTTGGGGTGGATCACTTGTGTTTGGAGCGGGGACGTATTTTATGTTAAACAATGGACACATACACACCAGCAATTACTTTTAAAACCCTGAAGGAATCTGGCAAAATGACTTCATCTCTCTCTTTCTTGCTAGCTTTTTGGCCAGACTATAATGGCAGAATGTGGAGTCCCGAGAAGCTAAATTCAGTGCAGGCAGCTTCAGGGCCTATGTGTCACTCAAATTCTATACTTTACTCACCTTCATTCCCCACCCTGAAAAAGAAAAGGCTGCATATCTGAGAGAGAGAAATTGGGTTCCCAAAGTAGAATGGCTAATATTGCATTATGGAAGGAACTATGTGAAAACAAACCTTTCCAGCTTCTTTTTGGAAATGTTCTAAATGGCCAGGTGAATTTACATCCTGGTGTTTATTTTTGCGTAAATTCTGGGCTGCCTCTACCTTGGAGACAATACTTGGTGAGTGTATAGCAATAAAAACACCTGCACTGATTACTTAAATCAATCTGATTTTACATCAATGCCATGGGAAATAAATGCTGAATGGGGCTGATCTCACTTAACCTGGGGGATGACCTTCTTAAAGCAACTTTCCCCAGGGTTAAGCTAAGTTGCGGAAAATTCAAACCATAATCCTACCTACCATTTCCTGGGGAGCCTGGCTGTCATGAACTTCTCCTAGACACCTTATTAAGCATTCAGGATGCCTAAAAAGTAAGATACATGAGATGTAATAGCCATCACAGACTGTGACATGAAGGAGGGGGTAGTGTCATTTAGAGTACCTAGCCAGCGGTGCCGAACCATATTTAGCACTGCTGGGCAGTGGCAATTCCCTGTCAACTCTAAGGGAGCTGAGGGAGTCTCTATTGGACCACCAAGTGGACTCGATCTGGCATTCAGGATACCTGATTGAGACCGCCTTTGTGGTCAGTGTAGAACTGCCCTATATTAAAGAAGTGTATTGACTGGTCAGCTTTAATTCCTTTCTCTGGTCTTGTCTACATCATTTAAAAATGCACTTCTTCCTGTGATACTTGCAATGTGATCCTTTGAGATTTATTCTTGTCTTTTACACTAAAGTTTTACCAAAAAGGGGGGGGGGGGACCCTCCAGACTTACAGGGATGTGGGCAACCCTTCAGGTGGCATCATTCTGCTGAGTATGAGAGGAGTTAGTGGTAAGTGGAACTAGTTGGTGGGAAGTGATTGATTGCCAAAAAGTGGTTCTTTCCTGCACTGAATTTTTTTTCAACAAGATGTGTACGTGTGCTTATCAATATATTGGTATTAGTGAACTCCTACTTAACAGGGGAAAAAACATATATTTGCAGACATGATGGAGGGTAAACTGGAGCAGCAACAGTTGTGTGGCTGAAAACATTGTGAAGGATTGGAATGTTGGACTATCCCCTGATACTTGAAGTGGGTCTGAGTCCCTCTATGGAGGTGAGAAGATCAGGATATAAAAGTTTTAAATAATAATAATAATAGTTCTTTACTGACTCAACCACAGTTAACGAGGTTCCTTGGATAAATCTTATCATGCTTTCCTTCCCTTCTGAGATGTTTTGGGTGCTGATAGGGATTGGTAATAATAGCTGACAATACAATATTTGCATCTACACATTTATTGCTTTCTGATCAAAGACAATTATTGTGACCTTGATGGCCATGGTGCTTCTTCAGAATGGGCAATTCAAAGGCAAGGCCTGAAGTCAGATGTTCACCCGATTGGATAAAGAGGGAAAGTATTGAATCTGGCATGTAAGCAGAAAGGAGACATAATTTTTCCCAACTTGATGGAGAATATAAATGGAGAAGCTAATGCAGTTTTCCAGATTATCTTGGCATTACTTCGCGAACGGAGATTCTTTAGCAAGGACTCATCCCACACTTTTTACAAGCACGTTGATGACTAAAAAGGCCAACCTGAGATAGGCAAGTCCAGTTGCAGAAAGCACAGCAGAAAGTCTCCTTAGGTGATGTTGTTTCCAAATTGCAATTCTTTCTGTGTTGTCGTTTCTTTTCGAGACCCGTTTGGCGTGTCTTTTCGAAAGAGGCCGCAGCATTGTGGATAGTGCATCTCCATGCCTCCCGATGTGAGGCCAGGGTGGACCATTGTTGTGATCAATCTGGCCGAGCCTGAGATGTTGTTTCAGGCAGTCCTTATTTCTCTTTTTTGGGGCACCTCTCTTGCGCTGACTCGTGGCGAGTTCACCGTATAATAGTATCTTTGGGAGGTGGTGGTCCTCCATCCTAGAGACGTGCCCTGCCCAGCGCAGCTGTGTTCTCAATAGCATGGCTTCAATGCTGGTGATCCCTGCTTGTTCAAGGACAGCAACATTCATCACATAGTCGGTCCAGTGTATATTTATATTTATAATTGTAAAATAAAATGTCAATTAATTTTCCTATTCTTTTAGCTTTTAACTATTGAACTCTTTTATGTGTTTTATAGCTAATGCGACTCATAAATAATAAAATCAATCAATCAATCAATAGCATTTCCTGTAGTTGTGTATAGCTAATGCAATAGCAAAAAAAATCAAAGCTAAACAAGCAAAAGGACATATTTTATTGGATTCACTCTTTTCAAAAAAATACTTGAAGCGTAATAAGACTGAACATTAAAGAGCTGGACACAGAGGAGGCTGAGGTTAAGGCATGGCATTTACTGAATTAGTGGCTGGAGAGGCAGCACTGCATGATGTAGGTCAGGGGAAGTCAGGCTTGGTATCAACCGCAAATGACAAATGGACATTAGTCTTCACTTTCAGATGGTAACATATATCCCAAAAGACCAGAAAAAAAGGCAAGCATCAGTAGAAGGACGGCTTTGAAGGAAGCAAAATGTAGGCCAAAGTTCAAAACGGAGGTGAAATGGAAAGTCTGTTCACCAAGCATAGCTTATTACTTAGAGTAGCTCTGCAGAAGAAAAGATGCAGCATTATATAGGTACACACACAGTGTTTCTAATACGAGGAATCACCTGCTATGTCAATCTGGTGAAAATTGAAGGTGAGAACAATGGGATTCTTATCAAGATGGTAACACACACACACACACACACACATAACAAAGAAAAATATATTCTTGGGTAAATGTGATAGAGGCAAATTAGCAAACCAGGAAAGTTGGTTGTGATTCTTGAAATGAGGAATTATTTCACTATCTATCTCTTTTAAGAAACAAAGAAAAAAGGTCTTTTAAGGCAGATCTTACAAAAATAATAAGGAGAATACCATACATTATACAGCATTTTTCTTATAAAAGTAACAAGGAGAATGCCATATATTACACAGTCTGTTCCTGGGGTTGTTTATTTATTAATTATTTACTTTATTTATATTCTGCTCTTCTCACCCCGAAGGGGCCTCAGAGCGGATTGCAGGTACACATACTTAGCAGACAATCCCTGCCGTTTTCACATACACACATATAGACGAACAGAGGCAAACTCTGGCCACCAGGGGGAGCTGACGCACTCATCTCTCAGTGCTCACAGCATCCCTTGTTGTTCCTTCCACATTCCTCAGTGTTCCTGGAGTTCTTTAATGGCCTCATAATTCAGTCAAAATTTGCCTCCCCACTTAATGTGGTACCTTTATCTCCTTGACAGATGCAACGGTCTTTCAGGCTGCAAAGGTCGACAGCAGGCTACACTTAAAGGTCGAGCACCCACCTCGACTCGGGCAGACCTCGAACTCATGACCTACTAGTCAGAGAGATCTTATGCAGCTGACACTTAGCCAGCTGCGCCACATTCCCAGTGCTAATTGTGTTGGATAGACCGCATCAGCTCTAGTTTCTTCGATATGGCTGTCATTTCTATTGGTGAGCAGACGTTGAATGGTAGATGACATATTTTCTGTATCTAGAGCTGGAAGGAGAACCCTGGTGCCATTTTTGGAACCAGCAGGTCAAATATACCAAGAAACAGGCCTAACATTTGAGGCACCATAGTGTGTGGTGGTTAGTGTTATTTTATTGGATAGATGGGGAAAGACTGGATCTTGCACATTTCAGTGGAAATTGTTCTAGTGATGAATTGTTTAATAAATCTAGGTAACATACTGTACATGTATGAAGACAGAAAAGTGATTCACTAAAAAAAATTATCCTGTGGAAAGTAGGCCATTCAAGTTCTCACTAAGGCTAAAAAATAAATCTATCTTTCCTCATGTTCTTTAAAGATATTCAGTTTTACACCTTCTGAGACTGTTAATGGAAAAAGTCTGGGGAAGTCATACATGTGCATGAGTTCAGCTCTGTTTTTTCCTAAAACACACACATTTCCGAAATCTGTGAAATCGAATATGAATTCATTTTGAAATGCACACAAAGGACCTCTTCATGCGGCTCAAGTGGGTCGTGCAATTGTGCCAGCAGTTGTCAGCAAAAGGGAAGGTGCTCGGGGTGACTTATTAAAGCTAACCCAAAACCACTCTGCTCCCTGTGGAAGAGGAAACACATTTTGATGCTTCCCCTCCATTTCATGAGGAATGTGGGTGGGGCCTGCTATGCATCATCTGAAAGTGCTTGGCAAGCCCCATCCAAGCTGTGGCTAAAAGCGAAAAAACTGGACTATTTTGCCCCATGTGAAGAGACGGCTTGCAATTGTCTATTAATGCAATTGTCTATTATTCAACAACCGGTTCCAACCACTGGACGCAGAGGCTGTTGATAGGATTGTTGCTGCATCTCGACCGACCACCTGCTCCCTCGATCCGTGCCCATCCTGGCTTGTTAAATCTTGTCTGGATGGGTTATGTGACCCTCTATAGAGGGCTTGAAAGAGACCGTGGTCGCTCCATTGCTGAAAAAAACAGGGTTAGATCCCTCGGTTCCCTCCAATTACCACCCAGTTTCGAATCTGTCATTTCTGGGCAAGGTGATTGAGAGGGCAGCAATGGAGCAGTTGCAGACCTTCCTAAATGACACAGCTGGCTTAGACCCCTTCCAGTCCGGCTTCCATTCTGGGCACGGGACGGAAACGGTTTTGGTCTCCATCACAGACAAGCTGCGTTGCCAGCTTGATCAAGGCGGATCGACACTGCTTGTGTTATTGGACCTCACAGCAGCGTTTGATACAGTCGATTATGATCTTTTGACACACCGCCTTGCCATGGTTGGAGTGAGGGGGACAGCTCTAGATTGGCTGTCCTCATTTCTCCACAATCAGAAGCAGCAAGTGTAGAGGGGTGGGCTGGTTTCCGGGGGATCCCCCTTATCTTGTGGGGTCCCTCAGGGAGCCATCCTTTCCCCTTTGTTATTTAACATCTATATGCGACCGCTCGCTCAGCTGGTACGTAGCTTTGGGTTTGAGTGTCACCAGTACGCTGACAACACTCAGCTCATTCTGAGGATGGAGGGCTGGCTGGAATCCGTACCCAATAATTTCCATCTATGCCTTGAAGCCGTTACTGGATGGCTGCGAGCCAGTAGGTTGAAGGTGAATCCGGTGAAGACGGAGATCCTTTGGCTGGGTTGTCCGGGCGATAGGGAAATCTAACTGCCGACCCTGGATGGCGAGGCATTACGGCCGTCATCATCAGTAAAAAGCCTGGGTGTCCATTTGGACCCTCTGCGGTCAATGGAGACCCTAATCTCCAATGTCAGCAGAATCACATTCTTCCATCTGCGACAAGCAAAGCGTCTGGCTCCCTATCTCTCACGGAACAATCTGGCCACGGTAATCCAAGCCACAGTCATCTCAAGACTTGACTACTGTAACGCTCTTTACATTGGCCTTCCCTTGAATGTGATCTGGAAACTTAAGCTATTGCAGAATGCTGCAGCCCGGCTGCTTGCGGGGGAACCCACGAGCCGCCGTATAAGACCTATACTGCAGAACCTGCACTGGCTACCAATTGAATACCGGATCAGTTTCAAGGTGTTAGTTCTTACTTTCAAGGCCTTGTATGGTCTGGGGTCAGTATACCTACGGGATCGCCTGATTCCATATAACCCTCCGAGATCACTTCGTTCAGAAGACCAGAATCTTCTAGACATCCCCAGTGTGAAGTCTTTCCACCTGATTTCGACAAGGTGCAGGGCATTTTCAATCATCGCCCCGGCTCTTTGGAATATGGTGCCACTGGAAACGCGGGCTCTCCAAAATTTGGTCACCTTTCGGAGGGCCTGCAAGACTCACTTGTCCAGACAGGCCTTCGAAAGCTTGTAATTTTAGCTTGTGATTTTAGCTGCATTTTTATTTTGCTGTTTTACTTACTAATTTATGTATGTTTTGCCCATTATTTGTTTTATTGAATTTCTGTCGTAAACCACCACGAGTCGCTGGGAGTGGCAGTGTACAAGTTCAAATAAATAAATAAATAAATAACAGACACATATGACTTCTGTATATTTTGGAGAAAATGGACACCATTTCCATGCAGAAAGACAAAAGCCATTATAGGAAAAGGACAGAGAAAGAACACCAGTGGGAAATTGGAAAACTAAACAAAAGATTGACAGATTTTCACATCCCTGGTTCCCAGTAGGTCACACTTAATGGAGTGACTTTGCAGAGCCATCCAGCTACATTTTATTCATCCAGGCCTTTCATGTGCAAAAGCTTTTTGGGGTGGGCGGGGATCTTTAATTATTCAGATGTTATCTGATACCAATTGTATTGAATTAAATTCCAGAATATTGGAATTTTTTTCATGTCAGCAGCGACTTGAGAAACTGCACGTCACTTCTGGTGTGAGAGAATTGGCCCTCTGCAAGGACATTGCCCAGGGGACACCCAGAAGTTTTTTTTGATGTTTTTACCATCCTTGTGGGAGGCTTCCCTTCATGTCTCCGCATTGAAGCTGGAGCTGATAGAGGGAGCTCATCCACACTCTCCCCAGGTTGGATTTGAACTGGCAGCCTTCAGGTCAGCAGCCCAACGCTCAAGTCATCAGTCCATCCGGCACAAGGGTTTTACAAGATTGGATGAACATCACAGGATGTCTTTTATCCCTCATTGAATTATGGCAAACATTTGCAGTGCTTGGATTCAACACATTCTTTCTTCTTTTAAAAGAAGCACAAGAGATAAAACAATATATTTCAGCAGCAAATACATTTTTGATTGATCGTGTTATTAAAGAAACAATGGCAACTGTCCCTGTGGCCAAAAGACATACTTTTTGAGGGATTGTCATGAATGACAAAGAGTAGTCAATACCAGTCAGTACATTACAGTGCTACAATGATGTGGGCATTAGGCTAATCTTCTGGGGACCAGTGTTTGTGAGATTGAAAGACCTAAACAGGGCAGTCAATTGCGGGGGGGGGGGGGTTAAGAGACCTCTCATTCATGATTTTAAAGAGAACAATTATAAAATGATGTATCACTGGTTTACAAACCCTGAAAATTGTCTCTAAGATGGATCAAGGGGCTCAATTCTAAAATCAGATCCTACTGTATATGGTTTTCCCTTTTTGAAAAAAAGCAGAGGATTACATAACAAAAATAAAGGCATTCTACTATAAAACAGAAATATAGAGTGAGGAAGTTTTGATTTGATAGAAGTTCCACTGGCAGTTTAAATTACAATAGACATTTAGATATGCAATTTGAATGTTTCTGTTTCTTCTTTTTTCCATAATATGAGATTAATCCATTTTTATTTTATGCTTGAGTTGTTAGATTAGGCTTTGCCAAGCTTCCACAGTTTACTTGAATTCTGTAGGCCTTTTAATATGCATATGAAAATGCATGTTGAGATAACATTATCTAGACTGAATAGATCTTCGGGGCTTTTGAAATGCTCTCTTTTCAGTACTTTTTCAACATTTGTATTTTATGCAAAAAAATTATTGTTGATGTATACCTAAGAACAAAACCTACTTGCTGGTGTACTCTTCCAAATCCTTGTGCAAGAGTACTATGCCGTCACGCCCAGGCAACTCTGGGGCTAAAGCTAAGATGTGCTCTCTATCTAAAGCCTGGGGGACTGCAGGTGCCTTGTCTTGAAGCTCAGGGGTCCCAAAGAGTAAAACCACCTCAGGATGGAATAAAACAGAGTCCTTTATTTGAACAAAGTTCTGCAAGAACTTGGCGCAGATCTTAACAGTTTTCAAAAGGATGATGAAACAAACTCTAGATGGTTCTTTCTCTATACTTGGTTGCTGGGATAAAGATTGAAAAATCCCCCTTTGCTTCCACCAATGATAGGAAAATCCGGGGATATTCTCTATCCTGACTCTGGCTGGCTATTTAGGAAGAGCGGATCTTCCCCTATCTAAGCACAGAGTCAGTTTTATAGACAGAGCCAGTGAAGTTGCAGCCAGATAGCCCCAAAAATACAACAGGATAGTGCAGGACTATAACAAGGTATATTGGCTGACTATCCACACTACAACAAACACAGATGATATGATAGGTTATGTTAGTACTTACCATGGCCTGTCTAAACTGACCTAGCTTGACCAAAGCACATCTGAGTCGTTCTCTAGCCTGGAGAAGACTGAAGAGAGATCTCAAAATGGAGAACTCATCCCCAGGGAAAAAAGGGGAGGGCTCCAAACCAAAGGGATACGTTTTGCAGGGCTCCAGCAGCAAGCTTCTGCAAAACTGGCTGCAAACCTGTAAATGATTAACCAACAGGGTGCCAGTGGGTCTATGGCAGTGTTTCCCAACCTTTTTTGAGCCGTGGCACACTTTTAACATTTAAAAAATCCGGGGGCACACCACCAACCAAAATGACACAAAATGACACGCTAACACAGAATGGCTGGGGGATGGTGACCTGTTGGGAGTGCCAAAGCCGGGAAGATGGAGGAACCAGGCCACGCCATGCCCTGCCCCCTCCCCCCGGCTTCAGTTCTCCCATAACTTCGCCAGCCTTGAGGGGGCAGTGCCAAGCCAACATTGTGCTGGCTCTGCCACCGCTGCCTTGGCACTGCCCCTCAAGGCTGACGAAGCTGTGGGAGCGCTGAAGCCAGGGGAGGGGCGGAGCCAGGCCGCACCATGCCCTGCCCCCGGCTTCAGTTCTCCCACAGCTTCACCAGCTTTGAGAGGGCAGTGCCAAGCCAGCATTGTGCTGGCTCTGCCACTGCTGGCTTGGCACTGCCCCCTCAAGGCTGGCGAAGCTGTGGGAGTGCTGAAGCTGGGGAGAGGGGGCGGAGCCAGGCTGCGTCATGCCCCCCCTCCCCCTGGCTTCAGCTCTCCCACAGAGGAGGAGCATGAGCGGTGGATGGGTTTCAGTAGGCAGGGCTCCTCCGCACGGCTTCAACAAGGGGCAAGAGTCATCGCGGGAGTCATGGCGGATTTGAGGCTGGTTGGGGAAACGGCCGAAGGAGGCGGTGCCCCGGTCCCTTCTTTTTCTTCGCCGCCGCCTGGCCCTTCCTCCTCCTCCCCCAAGCAGCAGGAGTTCGGCAGGAGGAGGGGGGAAGGAAGGGGGGCAGAGAGCTTTTCTCGCGGCACACCTGATGATCACTCACGGCACACTAGTGTGCCACGGCACACTGGTTGAGAAAGACTGGTCTATGGCAACCCTAAAAGAAAATGCAAAGGGATGCTGTTTTCTAGAACTGGGGGTAATACAAGACAGATGTCTGGAAGACAGAACAAGTACATTGTTTGAAATTTAATAGGAGTTGCTTTGTATATATGAGACGGACAAATTGCAGTCTTCCATATGTTGCTAGACAGCACCTCCCATCAGCCCTTGCCAGCGTAACCAATGATGAGGAATGCTGGAATACACAATTCAGAAACTCTACCCATCACTCTTTTAAATATTGATGACTGAAGTATTGCTTGAAGTAATGATGCTATTGACAAAAATCCACTTAAGAATTAACAGAGCAGCCAAACATGTTCTTAATTAGAGGTGTACACTTAACTATTTTAATGCATATTCCTCAAATCCATACTGTAATTAATATAAGTAACTATGTTGGTTAATTAGATCAGAGGAAAGAGGGTTGACTAGATCAAGGAAGCCACAGCTATCCTTAGTTTGCAAGATCTGAGAAAAGCACTGTGACTAACAAGACTCTATTGAAGTTCTCTCATTCACAGAATCAGAATAAGTCAGACCCAAATTGATAGCATGTTAACAACATAAGGCACAAACTACAGAGAGAACTTTTCTTCTTAAGGATTCGTCATACTGAATTATAATAAATACAACTTTATAAGAATTCACATTGTACAATACATACTAAAGGACATGAACTCTAAACAAAGGATGTGCCTGTGATTTCATTTAGTCAACCCTCAGGCATGAAGCCGGGGGCTTCAGCCCCCCTGAAATTCTCAGGGTGCTCCGCAATAAGGCCTTACTGGTACATTGTTTAAACTGTTATGTGTATTTATATCATGATCTGATCACCATGCTCAATATATCCCATATGCATGGAGGTATTGGGATAACAATACAAAAGGTTTGCTAGGGTAGACCCTCTCCCTCTCAGATTCAGGCCCCCCCCAAAATCAAACTCAGCCCCTCCCGAATCATCTTGGCTACGGCTTTGTCAACCCTCCTTATTTGCAGGGGATATAAGGGCAGTGCATGGATCCCTCATTCATCACTACTTGCTTTTGGAAGGCAGGACTACTTTGGGAATATTTCCAGGCTCCTAGGAAGGTAACAGCCTGGGGAGTGATGTTTTATCTCACACCTCTAACCTCCTGAGGATGAGGTTGTCTTGAGAATGTTGTGTTCTCAGGGGAGAGGTTGATGGCATGCCCCTTGCTGTTCCCATTCCCAGGCTAGGGCTGGTTTGGAATGTTCTTTGTGCTCTCTGTCCTCAGGAGGAAGCGGCACAGGGGACTGATGACTTGCTCCCAGCTGCTCAACTCCAAAGGTTGGAAATATCCTTGGAAATATTCACCAGCCACCCGTATTTAGAAAGCAATGGCACAAGGGAGGATACCTCACCCCTGCATATCTCCCAAGGATAGGACTGCTATATGAGTGTTCACATGACAGACCCAACTTTTGGAGGTGGGTGGGGTGGTGCAAGCTCACCACAGTGTCCACCTAAGAATATTAGCTCCAACACTCAACTTGGAGACAATTTCAGAAGGTAGAATAGGCAACAAGTGGATCAGCTATTTTGGATGTTCTTCTAGAGTTTGTTATACAGCAGAAAGGAGAACTCGACCATAGTCAGACATACACTCTAGGTGTTAATAAAGTTGACTTCAGCAAATGTAGGGAAATGTATGGTGAAAGGGATCTAGGAGTCTCAGTAGATCACAAACTGGACATGAGTCACCTTAGATATTGAAAACCAAATTAGTTAATTCCAAGGGATTTGCAATGTAAAATAATACAATTCAATACAGAAATTAACAAAATAGGTGGAATAATAGATGCACATACTTTACTGCCTATCTTTCCAGAACTAAGGATGAAGAAAACCAGGTTGTGTGACGTTAGCAAAGTGACTCACTCTTCCTTATATGTAAAATACAAATATTCTCCATCTACATAGGGTGCCATGATAAAACTTAAAAGTCTGCCCTGCAGGTAGTAAATGAACAAGCCTGAGAGAAAGAATCAGAGAGATGGTGTTTCTCTAAGGCTAGACTTGTCCTAAATATATGGTAATTTTAATGGTGTTAGCTTTTTAATGTTATAGAAATGTTTTGATGTTATGTATTATGCTTTATCCCTTTATTGCTCTTTTTAAAAAAGCAGCTCATGGACTAGATAGTTTAGAGTCTTAGTGCAAGCCCTCAGATGGTTTAAGTTGAACAAGCTACCATCAGCACGATAGCATATATATATGCTGGCTTCTTCTTTCAGGTCTGCCTTATACCTTTGGAGCATCATGCTATCTAGTCCGTGACCTGTTTTTTGCTGACAATGCTGCCCTTTGTCGCCCATACAGAAGCAGCTCTGCAGCGCCTAACATCCTGCTTTGCAACAGCTGCAGAGCTGTTTGGGCTGGAAGTCAGCCTGAAGAAAATGGAAGTCCTCTACCAGCCCACACCACAGGAAGAACACCATCATCCCCATGTCAGCATAGGCAAATCTGTGATTAAGTCCGTCCAGCAGTTCACCTACCTAGGAAGCATCATCTATTCAGATGCCAAGATTGATAAAGAGATAGATCACAGATTAGCAAAGGCATATAGTGCATTTGGAAGGCTTCACAAAAGAGTTTGGAGCAACAAGCACCTGAGGCAAAGCACCAAAATCAGTGTGTACAGAGCTATCATACTGTCTATTCTCCTATATGGGTCTGAAACATGGGTCACCTGTCGCCAACGCCTACGACTCCTCGAATGCTTTCATCAGCGCTGTCTTCGCACAATCCTAAATATCAAAATCTAGGACCGACTATGTGACTAATGTTGCTGTCCTTGAGCAAGCAGGGATCACCAGCATTGAGGCCATGCTATTGAGAACACAGTTGCGCTGGGCAGGGCACGTCTCTAGGATGGAGGACCACCACCTCCCAAAGATACTACTCTATGGTGAACTCGCCACGGGTCAGCGCAAGAGAGGTGCCCCCAAAAAGAGATATAAGGACTCCCTGAAACAACATCTCAGGCTCGGCCAGATTGATCACCAACAATGGTCCACCCTGGCCTCACATCAGGAGGCATGGAGATGCACTATCCACAATGCTGCGGCCTCTTTCGAGAAGACACGCCAAATGGGTCTTGAAGAGAAACGACAACGCAGAAAGAACTGCAACTTGGAAACAACATCACCTAAAAAGACTTTCTGCTGTGCTTTCTGCAATCAAACTTGCCTATCTCAGTGTGCAGAAGTGTTTATTTTTTATTATAGGATTGAGGATTGAATATGTATTGAGATGTTTAGATGTTTAGGGAAGGTGCACTTCTTCAGTGAAGGCCCACCTTGGGGAAGAGTTGTCAGAGCAACATGGCTGTAAGGCAGAGGTGGGAGGAGTCAACAGCTTTCTGCCACAGCCAAGAATAGAATTCTGGGGAAGTTTGAATTTTGACAGTTTAACTGTCAGCCCAGCTCTAGGAGAGAGCAGGTTCTGAGGGCAGTCTGGTTTTGGAGCTGTAGAGAGACAGTTCTAGTAGGCTGAGCTTGCGAGCCAGTCTGTTTTTATAGAGCCTGAGGGCTAGAGATAGGCAAGGTGCCTATAGGAGGAAAGAAGGTCTGTGTGTGAGATAGTTACATACTGATCTAACTGAGTAATAGTAACAGTCAAACATTTTAAACTTTGTATCTTCTACAATACCAACGTAACCATAATGAGTTGAGCCTCTAAGAAGTTATAACGTATCCATCACGCTTTTGTGCCAAGCTATAAATAAACTGTTATTGTTCTTTTCATCAACAATCTCTCTCTGTTCCATATTTTAAAAGCCCAGCCTCAGAGTAAAGCAAGACAGGAAAGTGTTTTTAACCTGTCTTGTTACACAGTTTGAAGTCCCACAATAATTGGTGACAGACCCTCCTAGATAACAAATAACAACAACAGTCCTCACAATCTGGTGGCTAATCTCTTCATGTTTAAGGGATCCTTAAATTAAAGTTATACAACACCCTTTTACATTAGGTCAGATACGTAGTGACCTCATCGTTACAAATTTGTGGCAGCGGTGGGATCAGTAAAAGAGGGTCCACCCTGTCAGCCGGTTCACTTGAATAGCCTCTTTACACTCAGATTGGCCATTTTAGTCATCAACGCGCTTGTAAAAAGCGTGGGATGAGTCCTTCCTAAGAATCTTCATTCGCGAAGTAATGTAGAGAGAGCTCTTTAAAATGCAGTAAAGCAATTTACTCATCCTCCTTAACAACTTTTAAAACATTGTATTCATTTCATTCTTCGATGTAGCTCTGGGCAACATAAAGAACCACACCTTTTCTCTTCACAACAACTATTTGAAGTGGACCCCCAGTGATCTTAAGGAAGGATGGCTATGCTGTTCCTAATAATAACAGTTGTAGATGATCGTTTCTAGAAATCTCTCTAGGAACACTGAAATATCAGGGACACAGAGCACCCATATTTCTTATGTATTCAAAAACCTTTTTTTTCATTCAGCGCAAAAGTCTTTTTAAAAAAAATCAGCTCTCATTGAGGCCAGGTTTCAAGTTTGGAATGAAAAGCACGTCGTTGCTTCTGAAAATTCTTCACAGGAGTCTTATGTATAACAAATTGGAGCCTAGTTATTCACCAGCTTTCAAAGTCTTCTGTTTCAAATCAATTGAAGTGAATGATGCTTCCACAAATGAAGACATCAAATTATAATGACCCAGTTCTATTTATTAAAATATGTCTACTCCATCCTCAGGATGGCATAGAGGTCTGAGCATTGGAGAACAGGTTTTGTGTCTCTGCTCAGCCATGACACCAGGGCGGCCAAGCCCCTTCTGATCACATTTCGCCAAGAAAATCCTGTGACAAGTTTGCTTTAGAGTCATCGTAGTTCATAAATTACTTGAAGACACACAAAAACAACATCTGAAGATCTCAGGCTGGCTTACAATAAAATCAATGTAAAACAAAGAGATAATATTGAAGTAGCTAATATCACATCCAGGGGCTGCAGTGGCACAGCGAGTCAAACTGCTGAGCAGAACTTACTGACTGGAAGATCACTGGTTTGAATCCACAGAACAAAGTGAGCTCCTGTTGCTAGCCCCAGCTTCTGCTAAACTATCAGCTTGAAACATGCAAATTTGAGTAGATCAATAGGAAGGTAACAGCGTTCCATGCAGTCATGCCGGCCACATGTCCTAGAACAGTGTTTCCAACCTCTGTGCCGGGGCACAGTAGTGTACCATGACGGACCTCCTGCTGTGCCGCAAGAAAAGCTCTCTGCCCCCCTTCCTTCCCCCCTCCTCCTGCCAAACTTCTGCTGCTTGGAGGAGGAGGAAGGCATATTAACACTGACCATCCCATGGCACAGAATATCAAGCTTTATTATCGCTATATTGATGATGTCTTTGCCATCGTAAAGGGCAGCACTACTATGACAGAATTACAGGCCTGGATGAATTCTTGGCATGACAACATCAAATTTACAGTCAACGCTAGTACTGCTGTGGTTAATTTCCTAGATGTATCAATCTTTGTGGTGGATAACAAGTTAAAGGTAAAGACTTACAAGAAACCCACTGACAGGAACTCCTTCCTGCACTACTCCAGCTTTCACACATTTGCCCTTAAAGACAATCTGCCCTTCTCGCAATTACTGCGGTTAAAGAGGAATTGCTCCTTTGAATCTGATTACCAACATGCTGCCTCACGGATGGTTCAGGATTTAACCAGGAGAGGGTATCCCAGGCGCTGCCTGATGAAAGCGACATTTAAGGTGGAACAGACTCCTTGCCCAACGCTACTTGCACCCAAACAGAAACAAACCCAGGACAGATTGGTGTGGCCCCTTACCCTGACACCCCACAGTAATCAATTACGTAAAATAGTGAACAAGTACTGGGGTCTAGTGGCTGACATCCCTGGACTAAATAAAACACCCATGATTGCCTTCAAGAGAAGTCAGAACATCAAAGACTTAATTATTCACTCTACTTTCTCTGAAACACCTCTGGCAAGCTCACTTACACCAGGAACACGGGATTGTGGCCATTGTAGTGCATGTAAGAATATCAGCAGAATGAGAACTATCACAAATGTACATGCCAATACTCAGATGTCTGTAAAATGCTTTGCTACCTGCAATTCTTCTGGATTAATTTATGCATTAATTTGCTCTTGTCCCCGCCCCTTAATTTACATAGGCCAGACAAAACGTGCCTTTCGTCTTAGAATTACTGAGCATAAATCTTGCGTGAGATCCGGCCGCCAGGATTCAATTCTTTATTCACATTGCTTTACACATAAACACGGACCAGACGACCTTAAATTCATCTGCATTGAGAAAGTTTCAATACCTCCTCATGAAGATCAACATCACGCACTCATCCGCGCCGAAATCCGGTGTATTGTGTCCCTCTCCACAGAGTCCCCACGTGGGTTGAACGAAACTATAGCTCTCTCTTCCCTACTCCTTTAACGGCCCGACCCCCCCCCTTCTGGTGTTGTGAATAGTGGCTAATTGGATGAGTGTTAAATTACATGCTTTTACCTCTATCTGTGCCTTACTCCCCTGAGTTTGGCCCGTGCTTGCCGCATGACTGATTGATGGTATGTATCTTGTGACTATGTATATTGAAATGCTATATTAACTGTACTTAATCATTGCAATTGTATATATCTTTGTATGTTTGCATGGGATTGAACTACTGTTTATTACTTGGACCCATTTGTGTGTTTATCCTTAGAACTGTGGACGCCTCGATTGCCTGACTGAAATATAGGGTTTTGATAAAGCGCAATCCGCGTGAAACGGAGCAGGACCTGGTGACTTCCGTTAACCCGGCTCCTGGAATATATGTCGATTGGCTCCACTTACTGACAATTTTGTCCTTTATTTCAATCACTTCATTGACATTATACTCTTATGATTTGGACATTTTCACCGTATGAACTTACGGGGACCTTTGATGGGAATATGTGGGCTTGAACTGTTATAACGATTTGCCCATTCTTGACTGTGTAAGACGCTATTGATTTGTGTGGTCCGTGAGTATAACTCCACTTTACTTTCTAAAACAAGTGAAATATTGAATATTGAGTGTGAAAGTGTGTTATTAGATTATTATTTGGTCCTCAACCTTCTTTGTGTACTCTGGTAATAACAGTACTTGTTTTGTTTGCGGAGGAGGAAGGCCGGGCAGCGATGAAGAAAAAGAAGAAGAGGCCGGGGCACCGCCTCCTTCGGCCATTTCCCCAGCCAGCCTCCAATCCGCCATGACTCTCACCCCTCACTCTCTGAAGCCGCATAGAGGAGCCCCACCCACTGAAGCCCGTCCACCACTCATGCTCCTCCTCGTCCACGTGGCTTCAGCGAGCGAGGGGCAGGAGTCATGGTCGAGAGCGGCGCTGGGGACGGGGGCCAGTACTCCCGCCCCTTGCTCGCACTGCCCTCTCAAGGCTGGATAAGCTGTGGGAGAGCTGAAGCTGGGGAAGGGGTGGGGCATGGCATGGCTAGGCTCCTCCCCCTCCCCCAGCTTTGGCACTCCCAGCAGCTGCTCCCAGCAGGCCACCATCCCCTAGCCGTTCTTTACTGTGTTAGAGTGTCATTTTATTTATTTATTTATTTATTTATTGGGCTTCTATGCCGCCACTCCCGGGAGGCTCGGGGCGGCTCACAAGTGCCGAATAAACAGCATAAAAACAACATTATAAAATTAATTTGTGTCATTTTGGTTGGTGGTGTGCTCCCAGATTTTTTTAATGTTAAAAATGTGCCGCGGCTCCAAAAAGGTTGGGAAACACTGTCCTAGGAGACATCTATGGACAATGCTGGCTCTTCGGCTTAGAAATGGAGATGAGCACCACCACCCAGAGTTAGACTCGACTAGACTTAATGTCAAGTTAATATCACAGATGGCAAAATCAGAATTTAAAATTATCTTAACATGTCAGCGGGCTGGGACAAAAATTTTTAAAAATATTTTCATTCACTACCAAACCAATTACATTATGCAAATTGTGCTGTTGTTAGTACTTCTTCAGGAATCCAAAAGTGCAATAGAGTGGATCCTAAGCAGAAAAGGTGAGCTGATTCATTAGGCCATACATAACTTTGTACGTCTTTATAATAACAGCCCCCTCAGTCTCATATTTTTCTAAGCTCCATATATAACTTATAGGTTAGTTGTTCCAGTCTCTTTATGAATTTGTTTTTGATACAGTACTGCAATGCTTCCAGCTCTACAATATCCTTCTTGAAATGTGGTGGTACATTGAATATTGTTCTCTGTCTCCATGATTCAAGGCCATAAAGGAAATAAAGTAAAGTTATTGACTGAACCAGGAATTAGAAAAATAACTCTATGGACTATGTTTTCCCAATGTCCCTGCCAGCAATTCCAATAACTGAAGTTAATTCCTTGGCTTTTCTCCCAATCATTTCTATTCACTTGATGGAATACATGTTCACATCAATGATACTGTCGATCATTTTGTCAGGTGCCCAATGACAATCAAACAGGAAAATACACTGTTTTGAGGGCCTAGGAAGTACACAGTTATTGCTATAGCACAATAAAAATTATTTGCTTGATGTCTGAATAAATACAAACAGGATATCTTGGTGATAGTTATTTTTTAAAACTCCCTCATTTTTTATTTGTCCTATTCTGAGTGCCTGAAAGGAAGGGAAAGAGATGGACAAAACCCAAATTGTATGCGTCTTTCCCCAGCTTCTCTGTTTGCTCCTTCCGTCTGCGTGAGACTAGGAGTTAAAAAGAGGAAGGGTTTTTCCTTTAAAATGCAACGCTTGATTGCAGTATTTGAAAGTACGTAAACCAGTCCAAGAGAGTGTTCTCAAGTATTATGATCTGCATTCACTGTGACTATAAATAAAGGCAAGAAATATATCTGGCCAAGGTGGCGATGTAAAACAAGGACAAGGACCGAGGGAGGGTTTGGCAGTTGAAGACACACTCACTTTTTACCCTCTACCTAGGAAAAAACAATAAAGCGAAACCAATGGGAGTAAGACAACTACACAATATAGCTGTGAATTTTGTTATAATGTACTGAAAAGCATCCCTTGATTGGAACCTGGAGCACCTTAGCAGAATAGAACTGTTTCCCAAACGCTGTGACGTGGCACAGTAGTGTGCCGTGATGGACCTCTTGCTGTGCTGTGAGAAAAGCTCTCTGTCCCCCTTCCTTCCCCCCTCCTCCTGCCAAACTCCTGCTGCTTGGGGGAGGAGAAGGAAGGGCTGGGCGATGGTGAAGAAAAAAATGAAGGGGCTAGGGCGCCGCCTCCTTCGACCGTTTCCCCAGCCAGACTCCAATCTGCCATGACTTGGGAGTGACTCTCGCCCCTCGCTCGCTGAAGCCGCATGGAGGAGGAAGCCGGGGAGGGGTGGGGCATGGCACGGCCTGGCTCCACCCCCTCCCCCAGCTTCAGCTCTCCCACAGCTTCTCCAGCCTTGAGAGGACAGTGCCAAGCCAGAATTGTTCTGGCTCTGCCACCGCTGGCTTGGCATTGCCCCCAAGGCTGGAGAAGCTGTGGAGAGCTGAAGCCGGGGAGGGAAAGGGGCATGGCACAGTGTGGACGTGCCCCTCCCCCTGGCTTCCGCTCTCCACAGCTTCTCCAGGCTTGAGGGGACAGTGCCAAGCCAGCATTGTGCTGGCTCTGCCACCGCTGGCTTGGCATTGCCCCCTCAAGGCTGGAGAAGCTGTGGGAGAGCTGAAGCTGGGTGGGAAGGAAAGGGGCATGGCACGGTCTGGACCCGCCCCTCCCCAGCTTCTGCTCTCCCACAGCTTCTCCAGTCTTGAGGGGACAGTGCAACGCCAGCATTGTGCTGGCTCTGCCACCGATGGCTTGCATTGCCCCCTCAAGGCTGGAGAAGCTGTGGGAGAGCGGAAGCTGGGGGAGGGGCGGGGCATGGAGCGGCCTGGCTCCTCCCCCTCCCCTGGCTTCGGCTTTCCCAGCAGCTGCTCTCAGCAGGCCACCCCCAGCCATTCTTTACTGTGTTAGAGTGTCATTTTGTGTCATTTTGGTTGGTGGTGTGCCCCCAGATTTTTTAATGTTAAAAGTGTGCCGCGGCTCAAAAAAGGTTGGGAAACACTGGAATAGAAAGCAAGACATTTCTTTGAAGACACTCCGTGTCCTGCTAATGATTTAGCAGAACTTAGACAGCCCCTTATCCCATAAATATCCACGTTTAAAAAATGTGGATGTTTTTGGGGATTGTCCATACCCACAGCAGAAAGCATGTGCTTTCTGGCATGGGTATCCACGCCTCTCGGGACTAGCCCGAGAAAATGTCCGGAGGCCCTGCCCCCCTCTCCCCAGCCCCCAGACCACTTAGAAATAAAGCAAAAACTTACCAATCCTTCAGTAGATGGCCCTCCCAACACGTAGAAATGATGCCAGGACAGTGGGAGGGCAGTGATTTTCCTACCCCTACTCCTCTGGCATGTCATTTCTACGTGCCGGGAGAACTGTCCAAGGCTTCTACTGTAGGATTGGTACATTTTTACCGCTTTTCTAAGGGATCTGGGGGCTTGGGGAGAGGGGGAGGGAATTTCCACAGTTTACCGGATTTATTTAGCCCAGTAAATTGTGGGAATGGTGTCTCGACCGCAATATTCTGCAGTCCAGACCCGGAAGTACTGGATTTATCCCGCACCTTCCAAGAAGGCGCAGAATAAATCCTCTAACAAATTAATTCAGCACAAACCAGGGTTTTCCTGGTTTGTGCCGAATTAATGCGGGACTGGCCAGAACGTCGTCTGGACAGCCCCCTTTTTATTGCAGAAGTTCCCACAATAAAGGGGCTGTCTGGAAGGGACCTTAGTCGACCTACTTCAGATAGTCATTTTAAGTTTGATGAAATGCAATGATGATATAACAATTTATTTGTAGACTAAAGACACTTCAAATCTTAACAAATAATATGAATGGGGGAGGAAAACCTTTGTACATATTGTACTATCATATCTAAACTTTTTCAATATTAGCTAAGCTCCTGGAATCTAATCTCAAATACCTGAATTGAAAAACTCTTAACTGTACAAAAAGAAAGTGATTTGTTCATTCAACTGGAGAACATAAGAATGCTCTATTAATCAAACAGGGTGTGACATTGACTGAGCTAGCTTTATCATTGCATGCAGACTCTAAAGCAGGGGTGGGCAATTAGCGGCCCTCCAGGTGTTTTGGACTCCCAGAAATCCTAGCCAGTTTACCAGCTCTTAGGATTTCTGGGAGTTGAAGTCCAAAACACCTGGAGGGCCGGTCATTGCCCACCCCTGCTCTAAACAAAGGGATAAAATTTCTCAAAACTAATATTTTATCCTGGGGGGGGGGGGAGATATTTTCAAATGGGTTGCTCTAAGTTTTTTCGGCTGTAAGGTCATGTTCCAGAAGCATTCTGTCCTGACATTTTGCTTGCATCTATGGCAGGCATCCTCAGAGGTTGTTAGGTCTATTTTTAAATGTTTGTTTCTCTTGTGGTTTTTTACTTTTTAAATTTTGATATTTAATTTAATTGATTTTTAAAGTAGGTTGTCCAGAGAGCATTTTGCAACAGATTTGTTCAATATTAAGATCAGATTTGTAACATATGCTGACATTAGGATGCCCGAGTCTACAAATTTCGTATTTTGTCAAACATAGCATTTTCTAATCACATTTTTGGAGGGATTTCTGTTATTATTTTTTTAAAAAAGTCTGCATGAAATTTAACACAGATTTTTGTGTCAGCTTTCCAGAAATATACATATTGTAGTGTACCTTTTCTGTCATGTGAACATTCTGTGAGCATTATATTTTAATATAGAGCATATTTAATGGCCTCATCAAAGACCACTTCACCTGGCTTCACAGTGAAAAGAGAGGGGCAGTGGGGCAAATTTGTCACCTCGTGCCCAGCTTCCTCTCAGTGACACTTTCCCTATCACACATGGGAAGTGATACCATTCTGCAGAAGATCTGTGCTCTATGGCAGCCAGCACAACATGTGAAGCCTCTAACGATACTTCCACCCTCGTTGGGTGGTGCTCCGTCCTCAAAACAGGGTGAGAGCATCGTAGGATGCTGATTTAGGTGAGTGTATGAGACCATAAATGCATTTTCCCTTATCTGTAAGTGCATTTTTGAACTAATGACTTGGGAATTTGATCCTTGAATGAGAGCCTCTCCCTATAGATATACATCTGGTTAAAGACTGAGGTGTGCTGCAGAAACCCATCTTTGTGGCCCATCAGCATGGATAACCTATTGTGAGATGACATCTCAAGACATGATTGGTTTATAAAAGGGTTTACTACTATTTCCTTGGAGGTTGAGAGTCCAAGGTCATCCAGTGAGTTTCTTGGGTGAATGAGTATTCGAACTCTGGTCTCCCAGTGTCCCAGTGAAATATTTAAATTACTACACTGGCTCTGTGGGGTCCAATTAGGTTTATGCATATCTGAACATCGTTATAGTTTTAAATTGCTTTAAACTGTTGTCACTTGTTACAATTGTCTTGTTTTAACATGTCAAGCTTTTAGTATGCTTTTAAAAAAAATTCCTACTATTTATAGCAGGGGTGCTCATTAGGTGGCTCGCGATCGACTGGTCGATCCTGGGACCTTAGAAGGTCGATCCCAGCTGGATGGGGCGCTTCTGAGGGGGCGGAGCCATGCCGCACCAAGCCCCGCCCCCTCCCCGGCTACAGCGTTACCACAGCTTCTTCAGCCTTGAGGAGGGTATGCCAAGCCAGTAGTGGCTAGCTATGCCACTACTAGCTTGGCATACCCTCCTCTACCCTGGGGAAGCTGTGGCAGCGCTGTAGCCAGAGCGGGGAGGGGGCGGAGCCAGGCTGCGCCAGGCCCCGCCCCCTCCCCCACTCCACCCTGCTTCTCTCTCAGAAAGATCTTTCTGAGAGAGATCTATCTGAGTTTTATCATAAGTAGCTCGCATGCTGAAAAAGTGTGGGCACCCTGGGTTTAATGATTTTAAAATTAGTGAAACTGATTTTATTTCATACTGTATCATATGATGCAGGCTGGGATATAAATACTGAAATAAATACCTGAATGAATAAATAATAAAATTATTGTAGAGTTTTGAACTGGAAAACCCTGAAAAAAACTTTTTTTCACACAAGTGCATTCCAGTTTAATTATGAGTCTGGGAGATCTAAATCCATTAAGAGTCATACAAATATATGGATTTTACTTCCTCCTCAAATCCTTGGTGAAATTGCTGCTATCTGTAAAGGAACTCCCACTGTGTTGTGATAACATGTATGTAAGAACAATCTTACCTCAGTGTGTCATCTTGGATCCAGGATGAGGCGCCTGTAACTCTAATCCTTAGGGTCATCCTACTCCATGATTTATTCTGGATTACAATGTTATAAATTCCATCCTGGATCCAAAATGGTAATCTTAGTCCTAAGCATATCCACAAGAAAGCCATTTGTAAAGAAAAATAATAATTACTTTTTTAAAGACCTGAATTTTGTATAGATCTGCTATATCTTGGTATTGCTATACTATTTAAATATCTTGGAGGTCTTCCCTTCGTCCAATGTGGATACCCATTTTCCCCCAATCCAAATTGACTGTATGTTGGAGCTGCTGAATGTACCTGCATATTATCTGGGTTTTTTTCTGTACAGCAAATATATCTTTAATCATTCTTCAGTGGCTTTTAAAGGGGGAAAAAACAGATACACCCTTGGTCAGTATTCTTAATTGCACCTTCTCTAGTCCTGTGGTTTAAACATACTCATTTTTAGCTATGGGGGTTAGAGCACAAACATTTATTACATACGCAATTCAAAGCGAGCACAGCATGTTGCTTCAAACGCAATTCGTAATAAACTGTGTTAGATGGCAAGATGAGAATAAGCAGTAACCACAGGATCAATTCACCAGCAAAGCAAGGTTGAAATCGCAGTACCAAGCTTTCAATTTCATTTCCTGTTATTGGTAAAATGAAGGTTTTGCCGGCAGAAGGTGATTTATGAGATACTGCTTGCTAAGCCTTGTGAACATATAAAATCAATAGGAGAGACAGGCATTTTATTTAAGCGTTTTAATCCTATTTTTCTTTAGAAATGCCTTCTCTGTAATAAGAGAAAAAGAACGATGTAAGCAAAGCATAGTACGTTAAAAACAATTGTGTTTTCTGAAGGATGATACAGTCATTCTTGATATCTCATCATTCAACATAAGCCACTGATGAATCTGTACATTCTGAATCAGCTAAAAAGGGGGTACCAGCCTTACCCAGAATGGCCCCACCTACATTGCCATATAATCCAGATTATCAAAGTAGATGATCCACATTGCAAGTCACTTTTGTGGCAGGTGAAAACCTAGAATCTCAATCAGTGACTGATACTGGATGAGAAACTCCTCCTGGGCACACAGAAGACTGGAAGGCGCTGAACAGACTGTGCTCTGGCACCATGAGATGTAAAGCCAACCTTAAGAAATGGGGTTACAAAGTGGAGTTCACAACATGCAAGTATGGAGGAGAGCACCTACTACAATGCAGCCTGAGCCCTGCCCCATGCTCAATGTAGGACCTTCTTACAGCGACACCAGAGGCACTCCAAGTAGCCAGCTTCTGGACAAAGGAACTCTAGTTTTTAACTTTGTGTGTGTGTGTGTGATTTTTTTTTAAAAAAACAACCTTATAACTGTACCTTCTATTTACTTCTGACATGATCAATAAAAATCCGCATTACCTGCTTTGACCTGGTTTATATGACTCTACACTGTCATATGATCCAGTTCAAAGCAGGAAATCTGAATTTTATATGACAGTTTACCAGGGGCCAGAAAAAAAGAAAAATCATGGGGAAGGAACTTTTGTACATCTCTCTTATATGTTAAGGTTGTGGTTAATGCCATTTGTAGTTTGAGTGTGAATTGGTGCCAGGTGCCACAAAGGTCCATCTGCAGTATTTAATAGGTGGTTAATGAGAAATCATGACTGAAATCTGAAGGCTTTCCAATCAGAGACAGGAATACTGAAGCACCAAAGAGATCAATATAAGACCATATTTATTTATTTTATTATTTATTTATTTATTTATTTATTATTTCATATATATTTATTTTATTATTTATTTATTTATTATTATTTCAATTTATATACCACCCTTCCCAGGAAGGCTAAGGGTGGTTTACAACAATAACCAACACAATCACAGTAAAATATTAACACATAAAAACAGCTTTAGACCAGAGTGGACTATGCAGCATTTAAAGGTTAAACACCTGTCGAAAAAGGTAGGTCTTACAGGCCCTCCTGAAGGCCTGCAGATCAGTTATTGATTGGGTCTCCTCAGGAAGGGCGTTCCAGAGAACAGGCGCTACTGCAGAAAAAGCGCGCTGCCGCGTTGGTGATAACCGGTAGACCTTGAGAGGTGGAACCTCCAATAGATTTCGGTCCTTTAGGTACACTGGCCCCAGACCATGCAAGGCCTTAAAGCAGGGGTGGGCAATTACCGGCCCTCCAGGTGTTTTGGACTTCAACTCCCAGAAATCCCAACAGCTGGTAAACTGGCTAGGATTTCTGGGAGTTGAAGTCCAAACACCTGAGGGCCAGTAATTGCCCACCCCTACCTTAAAGGTTAGCACCATCACTTTGAAGGCAATCCAGCAATCTGTCTGCTATAAGCTGCAGGAACAGTACTGTTGTATGCCTTCACAAATAATAGTGGTGAGAATTTCAATTTGCAAATGGACTATGTTTCCAAAAAACAGAAAAGAATTGTCACTAAAAATTTTTTAAAGGAAATTCTTCATATTTAGAAAAACGAGATATTGATTTTCAAAAATTATATGGGAATGGGGAAACATGGAATTAATGGATTAAGCCATGTAGGCATAGGGTTTTGAATGCTGTATTTGAGTCCTACGTTTCCTCAGAAATGGTTTTATGACTTGTTTCTGCCAACCCTGAGAGCTCTTCATCTTTAACATGCTTAGAGTAGACAGGTTCAACATGGTCCTATCAGAACTGGAAATGGTTGTAATCCACTAAATGTGTCCAGTGTAGAGAAACAATAAAATGATTTTAGTTCATTTTAATGAATTTACTACATCACACTAAAGGAAGAAAACAACATTCATAACACATAAGTGCAGGAGATGAGCAAAACTGGCACATTTTTCTATATCTAATCAGAATGCTCTGGGACTATGGATTGGGATAATTTATGTGATTAAAAAGGCTAATCGTGGAGCAGTCAGAGTCTTATATGGATTTACCATTTTCTCAATCTGAAGTGATCCCACATTGATCCCATCAATGCCACGTACTGTACATCACACATATAGTGAGAAGGGAGCGGTCAACAATCTCCAATCCTTTGCATTACTTTTGACTACATGGTTGTGGCCACGCCACTTATTATTTACTTATTTATTTACCCTATTTAAACCCTACCTTTCTCTACCCCAAGGGGGGCTCAAGGAGGCTTACATATAATAAATAATAATAACTTTATTTATATTCCGCCCTTCTCACCCTGAAGGGGACTCAGGGCGGATCACAAGTACACATACACAGCAAACATTCAATTCCGTTTATATAGACGTACACAGTACACAGACAGAACTGAAGGAGCCAGCACAATGGTGGCTTGGCACTGTCCCCTCAAGGCTGGAGAAGCTGTGGGAGAGCCAAAGCCAGGAGGGGTGGAGCCAGGCCACACCATGCCTCGCCCCCTCCTCCCGGCTTCTGCTCTCCCACAGCTTCTCCAGCCTTGAGGGGGCAGTTCCAAGCCAGCGGTGGCAGAGCCAGCACAATGCTGGATTGGCACTGCCCCCTCAAGGCTGGAGAAGCTGTGGGAGAGCTGAAGCAGGGGGGAGGGGGTAGAGCAAGGCCGCACCATGACTCCCTTGAGGGGGCAGTGCAAGCGAGGGGCGGGAGTCATGGCCCACGTCCCCGGCGCCACTCTCCGCCATGACTCCCGCCCCTTGCTCACTGAAGCCGCGTGAAGGAGGAGGAACATGAGCAGTGGACAGGCTTCAATGGGCGGGGCTCCAGCGAGTGAGGGGCAAGAGTCATGGCGGATTGGAGCCTGGCTGGGGAAACAGCCGAAGGAGGCGGCGCCCCGGCCCCTTCTTCTTTTTCTTCACTGCCGCCTGGCCCTTCCTCCTCCTCCCCCAAGCAGCAGGAGTTCGGCAGGATGAGGGGGGAAGGAAGGGGGGCAGAGAGCTTTTTCCACGGCACAGCAGGAGGTCCGTCAGGGCACACTACTGTGTTGCGTCACAGCGGTTGGGAAACACTGGCTTAGGTAAACAGTGGCCCACGCCAACACGGGGTTCAAACTTGCAACCTTTCAGTTGATAGATCTTTTAGCTGCTGATGATTTAACAGCTGTGCTAAACCTCTGGCCAAGTAGGCATAGGCAATTATTCAATGCATTAAACACATACAAACATTAAGCTTAAAATTGCTTGAATTAAAATTAATACATATTAAACATTTTAAAATTACATTCAGTATTGAAATCATGCCATCCACTTATTTCCCCCCATCATGCCATCCACTTATTCTCTCCCACCATTGTGCATGCTTCCTATTAAGTGGTGATACGCTACTACTGATATACATGTGTCTGCACATATTCACTTTCTTAAACAACAACAAAAAGATTTACTATACCAGCACATTAAAATGTAAAATTCACACCAAGGAAGAACCGGTCCTTGGTGGGAATGATCCAGTTACTACCTGCTCAATGTCACTCCTACCAGCCTGTTCTACCCACCACAAATTCCCCCTTCTGAACTTGACAATGATGCAGTGTTGCTTTGGAGAACCAGCCGCAAAGTACAAAAACTGGATTTTCTAGAAAGCTAAAGGATAAAAAGCAAGGCTTTTTGAACCTATTAAAGCTGAAATAACAGCATTGCAAGCAAATTATCACAAACACTGTGTCTGGGTGGCAGCAGCTTTGAAGTATGACATTCTACTGTCTGTGTCAACAAGCCCTTTGATGAGCAATGAGAGTGCATCTGTTGAGAAAGCCCTCTGAGGCTTTGTGGGCCTTCCATATTTTTGCTCACCCAATTTCTGATGTAAGGATACACATCCTTGAAGATTCCTTTGAACTCATGGAAGTGAATATCTTGAAGGAGGATGAAGTAAGAGTATAACCCCTTCCCCTCCAGGCTTAAAGTCCTGTTATTTCATTCTATACACCATAGTTTTCCAAACATTTCATGTTGGTGACACATTTTTTAAAAATGCACTATTTCACAACTCAGTAATTCAGTTTTACTGGAAAACCAGAGGTTAAACCAACCTCTTTTAAGAAATATGGACATATACATACATTGTAATGATGTAATATACGGGGACACAACAAAGGAGGATGACGGAGTTGTACAACTCTTCCCTTAAACCAGGGGTCGGGAACGTATGGCTCATGAGCCATATCTGGCTCTTTCGATGATTAAATATGGCTCACCTACACGCATCGCCTTCGCCCCAACATCAGCACGCGCAGGTCAGCAGCTTTCCCCTCCTCCTCTTTTTCTTCTTCCTCCTCCTCTTCCTCTGTGTTGTCAGGAGGAGGGACTTGGCCTGCTTCCTGTGATTGCCGAGGCTGTGCCTACCCCTTTCCCGCTGCCTGCGGGCCCGCCACGCATCTCTGGACGGATACAGAGCATCCAGTGTTGGGTGGAGGTGGGTCCTGGCCAAGAGGAGGACTGTGAAGGAGGAGGGGATTCTTTCTCTCCCTTCCTTCCTCCCAGAAGGAAAGTGGGAGGACGGAGTGGGCGGGGATTGGAGGAATATGGCGGCTGCTGACATGGGAGGGGAGGGAGGAGAGGCCCCATCCCCCCCCCCCGCACTCCCATTGCCTTGGGTCTACTGTGAGCAAAACCTCTTAATAATTTTCATCTAGTTTGTAATAAAGATGAAAATTATTAAGAGTTTTTGCTCCCAGTAAGCCCAAAGCAATGGGAGCGCGGGGAGCGAGCGGGCCTGTTCTCTCTCCTCCCCCCCCTCCCCACCCATGTCAGCAGTCGCCATCTTCCTCCAATCCCACCCACTCCATTCTTCCACTTTCCTTCTGGGAGGAAGGAAGGGAGAGAAAGAAACCCCTCCACAATCCTCCTCTTGGCCAGGAACCAACCCTGCCTGACACCGGAAGCTCCGGAGATGCGTGGCGGGCCCGCAGGCAGCAGGGGGGTAGGAACGGCCCCGGCGAGCGCAGGAAGCAAGCCGAGTACCCCCCCCCCCCCCGACAACACAGGAAGTTCTGGGCAAAAGGCGTAATCTGAGGCAAAGGAAGGCAAATTCCGCCTCTTGCACAGAGCTTCCTCTGTTGGGGGGGGGGGACTCAGACTGCTTCCTGTGCTCGCCGGGGCCATGCCTATCACCCCCGCTGCCTGCGGACACGCCATGCATCTCCGGAGCTTCCAGTGTTGGGCGGGGTGGGCCCTGGCTCACTCCCTGTGCTCCCCTGCCTTGGGCCCAGCGGGCTGCCTGGGCCAACTGCACATCCTGAGGCCTGCTCCAGACTTTTTGCGGAGCTTCCAGTGTGGGGCAGGGGAAGGAGATGGCCCGCCTCCCGCGCTCACCGAGGCTGCATCTGCTTCCCTTCACCACATAGCTGCCGGCCGGGGCCTGGTGCGGGCTGGCCTCACGGCGTTCCCGCAGCCCCCCAGTTTGGATCAGGAAAGAGCTTTGGCCCGCCGCCTGCGTCTGCCAGAATAGGAGGCCCTGACGTGCCTCTTTCCCTTCAGGTACCCCCCCCCAATTAATTAATTAATTATATGGCTCTCACAGAAATAAATAATTACAAATATGTTGCTTTTATGGCTCTCTGAGTCGAAAAGGTTCCCCACTCCTGCCTAAGACGCTTAGAACCTAATCATAGGACGCTTTCAACATAGAGCCGGTACATATTCTGGCAGAGCCCATCACATGACATAGATCTACTTCTGGCAGTGCTCTGTGCCAGCTCCATGTTAAAAGCATGCTAAAAGAATTCAGAACATGGGTGACTGCTCATGTTCTGATTGAGACAGGGACAGTGTGGGGGAAGCTGGGAAGCAACAGCTTCCCCTGTGTTATGGGGAAGGGAGTGATGCAAGCAATTCAAGGTGCAGAGTGGCGGTTTCTCCGCAGTCTCTAAATTCCCCCGCTTTCACCTGGCTTCAGGACCTCAATGTGATGAGGTCCTTAGAGTTCTGTTATTTCATTCTTTCTGTATCCTTTCTCTTCAAGTAAGTGTCCATCATATGCAACTCATGCATACAAGCTTAAAATAAATGCATCAGGCACTACAAACGCAATCACTTATAGGAGCAACTTAATCACATGGATCCTTTAAACATTATACTTCAAGTAGTTCTTGCTAAATAACTACTTGAAGCTACTTACTTAAAGCTACTAAGGACCTAAGTTTTCCCTTTCATAAATTCCCTATTCCCTACTTTTCATTATTCATTGTGATTTTCACAACTATTTATTTTGCAAGTACAACCCTCCAAACTTACTACAATCTTTCATGTGAATACTTTTTAAAGACGCAAATACAAAGCTAAAATGAATGTGTGCCAAATTTATCTGAGAAATCCTAGCATATGAAAAATAGCATATGGGCAACAGATTCACCTTCCTTACCCAATAACTCGTCTTTTTGTACTTTTCAATTGCATTTATCAAATTTTGGATCGGAGCTAGGCATGCCAGAATCTCAAACCCGCAGTTCTAGTGGAACAGAAATTACTTAACAGCCGCACAACCATACAAATGAAATCCTTTGATGTGCATCAGTGCTCTATGGTTTGTGTTATCACTATCTGGACCTCAAACTAATTTCTTATGTAGTCATCTGCACAGCAAAACCAAACTCTTCAATACCACTTGAAATTGCATTAAATAGTCAGTGTAGATAAGAACTTATTTGTCCAGCTGCCAAACTCAAACAACTCATTTTCCAAATCAGCCCCAATGAATTGCAACACCGTTGTTGTTGCATGCTTTCAAGTCATTTCTAATTTATGGCAACCCTATGGTGATTCTATGATGGGGGATATCTACAGAATAATTTATTCAGAAGGGGTTTGCCCTTGCCTTCTACTCAGGCTGGAAGAGTGCAACTTGCCCAAGGTCAATCGTTCGGTTTTATTTATTTCAATCAATATCAAAAAAGTTACAAAATTAAAACAATCAGATTTTATACAGTCAAACACACATATACAGTGTCCCCTTGCTACTTTGCGGTTCATTTATTGCGGACTTGCTGTTTCGCAGATATATATATATATATATATATATATATATATATCTGTTTTTGGGGGGTTTGCCATCACTGCTCTACGAGGCGCTTTTCCCCCTCAGCCCTCCCTCCCTCCAGCCTTGAAGGGCCTTTCCTTCCTTTTCTTCACTTTATTTTAAGTTTATAAAGACATAAATAGTGTATAACTACTAAAATAATGTGTAAATTGCACCAGAAATGTGGCGCAGCTGGATGGGTGTCAGCTGCATAAGATCCCTACTGACCAGAAGGTCATGAGTTTGAGGCCTGCCCGGGTCGGGGTGAGCTCTCGACCAATTTGTGTAGCTTGTTGTCGACCTTAGCAACCCGAAAGACAGTTGCATCTGTCAAGTAGGAAATTTAGGTACCACTTTGTGGGGAGGCTAAATTTAACTGATTTATGGAATGTTAAAATGCCTCTATGTCTGTCTATATATGTTGTATGTCAATGGCATTGAATGTTTGCCTGTATATGTGCATTGTGATCCGCCCTGAGTCCCCTGCGGGGTGAGAAGGGCAGAATATAAATGACATACATAAATAAATAAATAAATATTAAAATAAATAGAGCATCCCTACATTGCTGTTTTTCACTTATTGTGGGAAGTCCTGGAACCTAACCCCAGCAATAAGTGAGGGAACACTGTATATTGCATTCATTACTAAGGCATGAAAGGAATAAAATTTGTAACACACTACAGCTAGATGGGATGATTACTGTTATAATATGTAGTTAGTGAAAACAACAAGGTGCAACAATGGTATAGTTTTTAAATCCTTCATTCAACAATAATCATTTCATTATAATGCATATGAGTCATAAATCATAAATCAAATGCAACCGATCAAGTTCCAGTCCTACCGAATGTATAAGCTAAATAAGAGTCCAACCGGCTAGAATCGACGGGGGTGCCAGGTTATTTGTAATCCATACATGAAAGGTAGGAGAAAATAATGATGTCCGAAGTCGACTTCGGGCATCATTATTTTCTCCTACCTTTCATGTATGGATTACAAATAACCTGGCACCCGTGATTCTAGCCGGTTGACTCTTATTTAGCTTATACATTCGGTAGGACTGGAACTTGATCGGTTGCATTTGATTTATGATTAATGACTCATATGTATTATAATGAAATGATTATTGTTGAATGAAGGATTTAAAAACTATACCATTGTTGCACCTTGTTGTTTTCACTGTTTAGTAAGATAACTTGGCTTGTTTAAATAATATGTAGTTACCCTTGCCTGGTAATCTGATGTGTTTGTGTAATTACCCTGTAATTATTACCCCCATTTTCAACTGCTTTTAAAAAAAACCAACTACTTGTGTGCGCATGCCGTCATGGTGACACTGTGAATTTCACAGGGTTCCTTAGGCAAAAAATACTCTGATGTTGTTTTGCCAAATACGTCCTCTGAAGTATAGCCTACAGAACCTGGTATTTGGTCACTGTCTTCCATCCAAGAACTGGCACTGCCCCTGCTTCCAAGATAAAATGAAATTCGGTGCTTTAATTCTGGCTGCTTTCCTAGCAAACCACACACACACATATACGCACACAATGACAATGCTTGTCAATGCTGCCATCTTGTGGTTCCTAGTATCATAGCTGTGCTTCACAGCTATGACACTAAAGGTCTGTTTGGGCTGCTAAATGCCTAGGTAAATCAGCACAACCTATGCTGCAAAAAAAGAGATTAAACCTTCTCCACCCCACTACTCATTTGAGTACATTTGTGTTGTTTCTATTGCCCAACTGTCTCTCTTACCAAATGCAGGCCTAATTGCCTGCCTAATTCTTAACCCTGATCTTTTCCTTAGATATAGATGCTTCCGCCAGCAATAGCAGAATTGCTTTTAAGGTTGGGAGCAGGTTCAACACTGGAAGACAGGTGCTTCTTAATTTTGCCAATTTGCAGGGTATATTTTTTACAAAAGAAAATATAGGATGAATTGCATTAAAATAACGACAACAGCCAACTGAAGTAGGAAATATGGTCATCTTACCACCATGAAAACAATTGCAAAATACAGTATTAAATGAAAAATTACAAAACTGAATCAATAAAAAAATTAAATGAATATACACAACAAAGGAAAGGCTATGAGGGCGGGTCAATAAGTCAGTGACTTTTTGAATTTCCCGCCTCTGAACTAAAAGGGCAACACTGCTCCTGTCAAGAGGCATCTGTCAGTTGACTCCTGTCAAAATTTGATCAAGCTGTGTCATTTAGTTTGTGCTTGACAGCCATTGATAGCAGACTACCCCGTGATTTGAGGAGAAAATGGAAAAAAGTGAATTTTGTGTGCTCATTAAGCATTGTTTTTTGTGGAAAAAACCATCACTCAAACCAAGGCTAAGCTTGATAAATCCTATGAGGACTCTGCACCATCAATTTCAATGGTAAAAAAGTGGTTTACTGAATTTTGTTGTGGCCGTACATGCACGGAAGATGCTGAGCGTTCTGGATGCCCAGTCTCTACACACGAAACAATTGAAAAAAATTCACGATATGGTGTTGGCCAATCGGAGATTGAAAGTGCGAGAGATTGTGGAAGCCATAGGCATCTCACATGGCTCAGTGGTTTCAATTTTAAATTATCACTTGGGTATGAGAAAGCTTTCCGCAAGATGGGTCCTGCGTTTGCTCACAATCGACCACAAACACAATCGTGTGACAATTTTGCAGGAGTGTTTGGCATTGTTGAACCGCAATATGGACGAGTTTTTGCGCCGTTTCGTAATTGTGGACAAAACGTGGATCCACCACAACACACCAGAGACCAAACAGCAATCAAAACAGTGGGTTTCTCGGGGTGAATCGGCGCCAAAGAAGGCCAAGGTGGGTTTGTCAGCCAATAAAGTCATGGCGACCGTTTTTTGGGATGCACGCAGTATAATCCACATTGACTACCTTCAAAAGGGTAAAACAATCAATGGTGAATATTATGCCAACTTATTGGGTCGATTTAATGAGGATTTGTAAAAAAAAAAGAGACCGCATTTGGCCAAGAAAAAAGTTGTTTTGCACCAGGACAATGCAAGGGTGCACACATGTGCAGTTGCCAAGGCAACAATCCATGAATTGGGAATCGAATTGCTCCCTCATCCACCCTATTCTCCGGATTTAGCCCCGAGTGACTATTTCTTGTTTCCAAACCTGAAGA
Organism: Anolis apletophallus; assembly: GCA_030556195.1. Taxonomy (NCBI): domain Eukaryota; kingdom Metazoa; phylum Chordata; class Lepidosauria; order Squamata; family Anolidae; genus Anolis; species Anolis apletophallus. The sequence goes on along the minus strand of JARBWK010000009.1, from coordinate 22,050,545 downwards.
AATGGCTGGGCGGAAAGAGATTTGACTCCAACAATGAAATCATCTCACAAACAAATACCTATTTTGATGACATCAACAAATTTTTATTTTGGAAGGATTTTAAAAATTGGAGAAATGTTGGGAAAAGTGTATAGAGCTCAAAGGAGACGACGTTGAAAAATAAAATGATTTTTTATCCAAAAACCTGTGTTTCATTCAAATAGTCACAGACTTATTGACCCGCCCTCGTATGTAAGACCTTATTACATGAATGCAATATCTGCTAACAAATCCACCTCTCCACTTTAAAAACAAAAGATGTTAAAATATGTTAAAAGATACAGAAACACACAAATTATACCCTCAAAAAGAAAATGCAAACCCCTCCCCATCTAATGCCCACAAACGTTTCCTTATCCGTATCCTTATCCTTTGTTTCTTATTTAGACTGTAAGCCTGAGGGCACGGGACTATCAAATTGGTGATTTATAAGCCACCCTGAAAGAATCTTTGAATGAAAAGTGGGACATAAATGCTCTAAATCAGTGTTTTTCAACCTTTTTTGAGCCGCGGCACATTTTTTACATTTAGAAAATCCTGGGGCACACCACCAACCAAAATGACACAAAATGACACTCTAACACAGTAATATATATAGTTAATATGTTTTTAAATGTATTTATACACTCAGTGTAAAACCTGGGCCTGTTTCGATGAACACAACATAGATATCCTGGCAGGAATGGCAGAAAGACACAAACTTCCCATAACCAAGAGAAAATCCTATAAGAGTTTGGTGGGCATTGACCTTGGGTTTTGGAGTTGTAGTTCACCTATATCCAGAAAGCACTGTGGACACAATGTTGGATCAGGACCAAACTTGGCATGAATACTCAATATGCCCAAATGTGAACACAGATGGAGTTTGGGGAAAATAGACCTAGACATTTGGGAGTTACAGTTTCTGGGATTTATAGTTAATACACAATCAAAGAGCTTCCTGAACTCTTGCAACAATGGAATTGAACCAAACTTGGCATATTGAACTCTCATTACCAATAGAAAGTACTGAAAGGGTTTGCTTGGGAATTGACCTTGAGTTTCCCACGGCACACCTGATGATCGCTCACGGCACACTGGTTGGGAAACACTGCTCTAAATCACTGGTTCTTAATTGGTGGTCTATGGATTCCAGGCTTTAAGAAATGTTATGAAGTCGTAGAGTTAAAATAAAAAGAAGGAAGGCAGGCAGGCAGGCAGGAAAGTAGGATGGTAGGAAGGAAGGAGAGGCAGGGAGAGAATAGCACACAGAAAGGTGCCATTCAAAAGTTTGCTTTCGCTTGTGTGTCTTAACAAAACTATTTAACAAAATTCCATGTGTCTTAACTGTTGTTTATCTGTGTATGTCTGAGTATGGGAGCTGAGGCAAAGTATGTATTGTGTGAAAAAGGAGAGGATTTGTGTTTCTGTATATTTTGTAGGGGAATAATATATGGGAAAGTATTAGAGCCAGCCTCTACAGAGCAATCGTTCATTTACAATAACACTGCAGGTTAAGAGGTCATTGGAATGCAGTAAATTACTTATGATAATGGGGTTTTTTTCCTGATCACAGACAAACCTCGCCTACTTAGAGGCCAGAGCACTCTTTTTTAAAGCTTGCTAATGAAATATTGAACACAAGAGGGCACTGAGTGATCTGAAAGGGGAAAAAACACAGCACACTGAGTCAACTGAGAGAAGAAGCCAGCACTTTGAGAGAGAGAAAAGCAGTGCATGGTGAAAAGAGCAAACCATGTGTTGAAAATATTGTTCAGGGTATAATTTAGAACAGTCAAGAGCAGATCGACGAAAAGTGAGTCACTGAAAAGCAGGGGATGCCTCTATAAGTATTTCAACTACAGTAGTCTCGCTTATCCAACATAAACTGGCCGGCAGAAAGTTGGATAAGCAAAAATGTTTGATAATAAGGAGGGATTAAGGAAAAGCCGATTAAACATCAAATTGCATTATGATTTCACAAATTAAACACCAAAACATCATGTTTTACAACAAATCAACAAAAAAGCAGTTCAATACATGGTAACATTATGTAGTAATTACTGTATTTACAAATTTAGCACCAAAACATTGCAATGTATTGAAACAGCTGTGGATCTGGGCGGGAGGCAGACTGCATTAGATAATACAGGACATTGGATGAATGAAGGTTGGATAAGTGAGACTCTACTGTAATTCTATACCACCTCCTAGATCTGAAGAGGTGGTTTTCCCCCATTTCAACTCCTTATATTCCATCAAAAGTAAGATTATCTCAAGGTAACCAAAGAATATTTATGAGAAAGCTCTGAAATATATGGATCTTATATATAAAGTGTGTTGTGTAGACAGTAGGCATGGTTTAGAACCCAAAAATAGCAAATCGTAAATCTAATGGGGGATTTTTTTATTAGTATATCAAAGACTTACAAAAAATTTCCCAAAAAGTTCTGAAATGTAACGTAATTACTAACGAAATTCGTTAGTAATTCGTATGCCAGAACATGCGCATTCAGATGGTTTGGCCTACAACTCCCAGAAATCCTAACAGCTGGTAAGTTGGCTGGGATTTCTGGGAGTTGCAGGCCAAAAACTTGAATAAATCACACTGAATTCTAGATGGGACTCTCCAAATAGGAAGGAGGAGGGAAGGAGGGAGGGAGGGGTATTCTATTCTTGGAAGCAGCAAAAAAAGGAGGAGGAGGCCCCCCCCCTCGCTCCTCGCTGCCTCTCTCTCACCCGATCCTGAGGGAGCGAGGGCCCAAGTTTGCCCAGGCTGAGAGGAAAGGGAAGAGGCCTGAGGCTGTGAGGAATGGTGGGAGTTGAAGTCCAAAACACGTACCTGGAGGGCTGAAGCTGGCCCCCTGCGATGGGGCAAGGCAGAGCAACGGGAATAGAAGCATCTGAGAGAGCGCAGGGAGAGAGGAGGAGGAGGAGCGCGCGTGCGTGTGTGTGTGTGTGAAGCTGGCCCCTGCGATGGGGCATGGCAACAGAGCAACGGGGAAGAGAAGGAGGGGGGAGAAGCATCTGAGAGAGCGCAGGGAGAGAGAGGAGGAGAAGCGCGCGCGCGCGCGCGTGTGTGTGTGAAGCTGGCCCCTGCGATGGGGCATGGCAGCAGAGCAACGGGGAAGAGAAGGAGGGGGGGAAAGCGTGGAGGACTACACTTTCCAGAATGCATTGCCTACCTAGCAGTTCCCCGTAGACAGTATTTCACATAGGCATAGATTTCTCACAATGATTGTGAAAGATCTTGTTGATCTTATATAACATATAGTATCATATTTATAATATATATTATCATATTTATAATTATGATGAACGTGCACACACACATCTTAAAATGCTATGTTTCTTTAGCCCCCTCCCCACATTCAGCACACAAATAGATTACATATAGATTCTTCCATTTTTGCGTTCTTCATCATAAATAATATTTGCACTTGGACACTCTTTAGATCACAATTTTGCTCATGTTGCTCATCTTCATGCCTTACAAATTAACACACTTCCTCTTTTCATCTGTGACATGGTATAGTGATTTGAATGTAGGACTACGAACAGGTTTCAATTCCCTGTTCCATCATGAAAACCCATTGGGTCATACGTCCTCCACTTCAGAGGAAGGCAAGGACAAATCCCGTCTGAACAAACTCTAGTAAGAAAACTCTGCAACAGGGTTGCCTTAGGGTCGCCATAACTCACAAATGATTTGAAGGCACATAATAATGTTGTATGAATACAATTGAACAAGTACACCTATTTAATATTGAATTATTTAATGGCATGTCTTTAAAATCTATCAACATTTAACTATACTACCTTGTGAAAATACGTCTGTTTATACACACACGTGCGTATGAATAAGATTATAAGGCAATCTGAATTAATTTTTTTGTTCTGAAGGTAGGAGAGAACCAAAATGGCAGTAGTTCCTAAAATTATTTGTTTTTTTTATTGCATATATCTTTATGTTACAGAAAATTAAAGTTAGGGTAGTTCAAATTTATTAAAACATAATCAGATTTTTGACTCATAATTCTACTTCACCATTGATATCTATTAAAATCACTTTGTCCTCTAGAGCAGTGATTTTCAACTTTTTTGAGCCGTGGCACATTTTTTACATTTACAAAATCCTTGGACACATCACTAACCAAAATGACACTCTGTCATTTTACTAACTGTCACCCTCCCCCCTCGTGACGCCACTGCTTCCGCCAAACCCCCGCCCCACCCCCGGGAGGCCCACATGCAGGAGGCCTGTCACAGTCCCGTGGGAAAGAGCTGCGCTGAGAGGCCGAGCAGGACGGATAGGAATTGAGCACACGGGGTGGCTCCGAGCCTTGGAAGAAACTGTGGCAGAGGCTTGCAGCCATCATCACCCTCAGCTCTCCTTCCCGAAGGGGTTCAGCCCCCCCCCATGAGTGCCCCCCCCCCCCGCATCCCTTCGGCTTGCTGTCGCCTTGGGGCCAGATCGGGAAGGAACCAAGCTGGGCTGTGGAACTGCACATCCCAGCCTCTGCTCTGCAGCGAACCCGGAGCCCAGCCAGGAGAGGCCAGGAGATGAGGGGTTGCTCCCCTTCCCCGGCACGGAGGGGCTAGAGGGCAGAAAGTCTCACCTCGAGCCTCCAGGAGCGGGGTCGGATGGGGGCAGCTCCCACTGACTCCTCCTCCCTCTCCACCTCCTTGCTGCCAGAGGGGAGGAGGGCAGAAGAGCGCCCAGGAGCCAGGAAGCAGGAAGAGCCACAGCCCAGCCAGGCAGCCCTTGGCACACAGAGGGAGGGAAGGAAGTAGGGGGGGAGAGAGGAGGGAAGGAGGAAAGTTCTGGACGCCGAGGGCTCTCCCTGACTGCAGCCAGGCTGGCTGGCATTGCTGCTTCGACCAGGAAAGCCTCATTTCCGCTGCCTGAAGTTTCCTGCTAGGCTCTCTCTCTCTCTCTCTCTCTCTCTCTCTCTCTCTCTCTCTCTCTCTCCACTGTAATTTCCCATGGCACACCTGATGATCTCTCACAACACACTAGTGTTCCGCGGCACACTGGTTGAAAATCACTGCTCTAGAGGTTGCTAGTCCTGGTAACTCATTTAAGTACAGCCAATGGTGAGGAACATCTGGAGTGTCAGTGATTTCCGCCCCTGTACTCAGAAGAAAACTAAATGACACATTTTTTAAAAATGAGTGTTGTTACTTCTGCTTGTAAATGAGAAAAATAGAGTGCAGGTCATGACTTATAATGCTCTGTATGACTTAGTTCCAGACTTTCTGAAAAACCCTATCCTCTCAATATAAGCTTTCCAGATTCTTAAGATCCACAGGAAGGTCTTTCTCCTGGTCTCATTTGGTGAGGATGAGAGAGAGAGAGAGAGAGAGAGAGAGAGAGAGAGAGAGCCTTCTCTCCCATCCCCTAGAACTCTCTTCCCATTTCCTTGGCAGGCAAAGACCTTTTTAGTTCAGCCAATTTTAATGTACAGTTGCTTATGGGGGGGTGCTTTCTTTTTAGCTACTGTATGCTCTTTAAATGTGATGTATTTTAACTGTTGGGTTTTAACTGGGGGGGTTGAGAACCACTTTGAGCCCCACTCTAGCCACACATGCAAATAAGTAAATAAATAAATAAGGCATCAACTTTATAGCAAGAGTGATTTTTTTAAAAAAAATGTAAATTTTATGTGTCCATGAACATTTAAAATTACTAATAGAGTTACTGATACATAACAGTTAGGATTATTATTTGTTTTATTTAAAACATTGATATTCCACCCTTCTCACCCTGAAGGGGACTCAGGGCGGAGGACAACATATAAACGGCAAACATTCAATGCTGGGACATAAATAGACTATACACATACATAAACATTCAAATCAATTATCTCAACATTAAACTCCACTGTTTAATGTTGGGCCGAAGGTTTAGCACAGCAGTTAAATCAGCAAGCTGCTAAAGATCTATCAACTAAAAGGTTGCAAGATCAAACCCTGGGTTGTCATGGGCAGCCAACCGTCAGTCCTGCCCACTGTTTACCTAAGCAGTTCAAAAACAGCTTTAGCTGTAATTAGAGAAATTAGAAATCGCTAATAAAAACGGGGGAGGTTTTTACAATGCCATAAAGAAAGAGAAGACCAAATGCTGGAATGCGGAAATCCTGACAGCTCTTCGTCATAAGTGGAGCGACAGCACCCCCTGTGGCATGACACAAAAACCTCCTTCTGTTCTGTCTATGTACGTCAATACAAAACGGCATTGAATGTTTGCCGTCTATGTGTACTTGTGATCCGCCTGAGTCCCCTTCGGGGTGAGAAGAGCCGAATATAAAAAAAGTATTATTATTATTATTATTATTATTATACTGTCTCAATCATTCGCATCAAATCTGGTTGGCATGGTAAGGTTTCCTACTGCTGCCTTAATGATAAGTAGTTAAAGCTAATCCTCCTCTACTCTAGAGGAGACAGATGCGGTCTCTCCCTGCAGCAAGCCGCTTTTCAAGGCATTTAAAGAGGCATTCCCACTTCCCAAGGAAGGAAAAGCAATCGACCTGGAACTATCCTACCCTGGGCTTCCTTTTTAAAGCCCTCTCTTTTCTCTTGATTTGAAGGCCCTGAACTGGTGGCTTTTTCTCCCTCGTGCTTTTCCTACTAGCAGCTGCCTGCCTCCCTCCACTTGTAACCGAAGGCAGCTGTTGTGGTCAGAAAAAATGGAGGCTGAATCCTTGCCATTAAGGATAGCCGAACAAGCTATATTAGTTGGATTACCCAAAGGGAACCAGCCAAATCGAATCCATGCACAATGTAACAGTTACCATATTTGGAATAGGAGAATATTTGCAATCTATTTACTTTTATTTATTTACTTTATTTATATTCCACTCTTCTCACCCCGAAGGGGACTCAGAGCAGATTACAAAACATACAAAACACGGGGTGAGCTATGGACAACACTAAGCACAATGTTCTAGTCAGAAAAAAGTATCCAATGGACAGTAACACATCAACAAGGCATCAATAAACCAATATATATAGTATATTGATGTACAAACTGACTGTAGTATCTACATTAACAGACTTCTAATCAGCAAAATAGCATCACATCAGCAGCATCACATCAGCAGCATCACATTAGCAGCGTCACATAAGTATTATGGTATTGGTAATTTTCAAAATATCAGGTACAAAATATCAAAGGGATAAAGTCAAATAGATAAATTCAATGCATGTATTGCAATAATAACAATATGACGGAATTCACATACATATATGTATAATGGTATATATCTGTATACCTTTATAAAGCGGAATGTTTGTATGTATGTATGTGTGCGGAGGGCGGGAGGGCGGGAGGGCAGATATGTGGCAGCCACTTTCACAGGCCGCCATTTTCACAGGCCACAGCGACCAGCGCGGGTGATGGACCTGCACCAAACTTGGTACACATACCCCCCCCTAACCCCCTTTACGTCCTGGTGCGGATCGAGGGACATGACCCATGGATTATGGGATTTGTAGTACTTTCAAACACTTTGGTTCCCACAGACCACTGAGGCCACCAAAAAGGACCAATACAGACCACACTTAGCACACACAGCCCCCATGACCCACTCTACGTCCTGGTGCAGTTTGGAGGAGGGCGGACCATGGATGATGGGACTTGAAGTACCTCTACTCACTTCCCAAGTCCGCTGCAACCCTCATCCAATCACTGATCGAGACCAAACTTGGCATACATAACCCCTATAACTGCCTTCACGTCCTGGTGAGGTTTGGGGGAGGACTGACAATGGATGATGGGATTTGTAGTACTTTCGCACCCCTCTGTTCCCACAGACCACTGTGGCCCCCAACAAACACCGAGAAAGACCACACTTGGCACACAGAGCCCCAGTGACCCACTCTACATACTACTGAAGTTTGGAGGGGGCCAGAACATGGATGATGGGACTTGCAGCACCTTCCCTCACTTTCCAAGACTGCTACACTTTCCCTCACTTTCCAAGACTGCTACAAACCTAATCCTATGACTGATCAACACGAAACCTGCCACACAGAGCCCTCATGACCCACTCTACATCCTGGTGCAGATCAGAGGAGGGTGGACCATGGATGATGGGACTTGAAGTACCTCTACTCACTTCCCAAGTCCGCTGCGACCCTCATCCAATTACTGATCGAGACCACACTTGGCACACATAACCCCCATAAAGAACGAAGAAAAGAATGCCAAACACAGAAGTAGCTGTTCAAAATCAAATAATTCTATTTCTTGGTATATTTTCTTTCAGTCGTCATACAAGTACGGTTGCAGTGGAAACAAAATCATGTAGATTGCATTCGCAAGTCTCAAAATTATAATCTTCCCAAGGAGTCAAGGTCTCTGGGTTGTCCAAATAATTAATTTTTTCAATGATATATTAATAGCATATAGTTCATAAGGTGGTCAACCCAGATTGGTCGACGGTCTAGCCGTTCCCGCCATCTTGGCTTCGTCGGGACCTTCAGACCAATGCTCCAAGAAATAAAGTTTCCAAAGTGATCCGGTAAATGTCAAAAATATAATCAACAATTCTCTCGGTTAATATCATCAACAATCTTGCCGGACTACTGAAGTTTGGAGGGGGCCAGAACATGGATGATGGGACTTGCAGCACCTTCCCTCACTTTCCAAGACTGCTACAAACCTAATCCTATGACTGATCAACACGAAACCTGCCACACAGAGCCCTCATGACCCACTCTACATCCTGGTGCAGATCAGAGGAGGGTGGACCATGGATGATGGGACTTGAAGTACCTCTACTCACTTCCCAAGTCTGCTGTGACCCTCATCCAATTACTGATCGAGACCACACTTGGCACACATAACCCCCATGACTGCCTTCACATCCCGGTGAGGTTCGGGGGAGGACTGACAATGGATGATGGGATTTGTAGTACTTTCACACCCCTCTGTTCCCACAGACAACAACGGCCCCCTACACCGAGAAAGACCACACTTGGCACACAGAGCCCCAGTGACCCATTCTACATCCTACTGAACTTTGGAGGGGGGCAGAACATGGATGATGGGACTTGCAGTACCTTCCCTCACTTTCCAAGCCTGCTACAAACCTAATCCAATGACTGAGCAACACAAAACCTGGCACACAGAGCCCTCATGACCCACTCTACATCCTGGTGCTGTTTTGTGTGAGACGGACCACGGATGATGGGACTTGAAGTACCTTCACTCACTTCCGAAAATCAATGCAACCCTCATCCATTCACCAATACAGACCAAACTTGGCACACAGAGCCCCCATGACCCAATTTACATCCTACTACACTTTGGGGGAGGGTGGACCAGAGATGATGGGACTTCCACTACCTTCAGTAATTTCATGATACCACTGCAACTCCCAATAATGATGGATCAAGACCAAACTTGGCACACAGAGCCCCCATGATCCACTCTACATCCTGCTGCACTTCTCAAATGACCCGGGCACCGCCGGGTCCCCAAGCTAGTTCTTTATAAAAGAGGCACACACTCACTCACAAACCGGTCAAATATTCTTATCTGGGAAGGTCCTGTAAGGATGGTATTGAAGTCCAAGTGATGCTTATGTGATGCTGCTGATGTGATGCTGCTGATGTGATGCTATTTTGCTGATTAGAAGTCTGTGTATGTAGATACTACAGTCAGTCTGTACATCAATATACTATATATATATTTGTTTATTGATGCCTTGTTGATATGATACTGTCCATTGGATACTTTTGTCTGACTAGAACATTGTGCATAGCCTAGGTACACATAGTTAGCAGACAATCCCTGCCGTTTCCACATACAGACATATAGACCAACAGAGACAAACTCTGGCCACCAGGGGAAGTTGGTGCACTCCTCATCTCTCAGCATTCCCAGCGTCCCTTGTTGTTCCTTCCGCATTCCTCAGCGTTCCTGGAGTTCTTTAATGGCCTCATAATTCAGTCAAAATTTGCCTCCCCACTTAATGTGTTACCTTTATCTCCTACTTGACAGATGCAACTGTCTTTTGGGCTGCAAAGGTCGACAGCAGGCTACACTTAAAGGTCAAGCACCCACCTCGACCTGGGCAGGCCTTGAACTCATGACCTATTGGTCAGAGAGATCTTATGCAGCTGACACTTAGCCAGCCGCGCCACATTCCTGGTGCATGCAGCAGCCAAGGGCAAGATATCATTATAAACCTTTCTCTGAAGTGTTAGTCTGTATCTTAATTTTGTCCCTGAAAAAAGGGAACTGTCTTCCTTTCTGGTCCTTTTGTCATGATACACTGACAATATAAAGCTGAAATGATAAAGTACATAGAATCACCTTTAGTTAGGCAGGGTTTAACTGTCATGATGCATATTTCCAATATATTGAAATGCAAGTTTATCATATAAGTCTAATCTTGTGTGAACGCTCTTCCCAGAAACCACATAGAAAAACACATGGTAATAGAAGCAAAAAATGTCAAATCCAGAAAGAGTAGGCTTTGCAGTTACCTCCACAGACAATTTTCAATAGAGACAGATGAAATTATAATAGCCTTTAATAAAAAATATAATATTTACCAGATGGTACACAGAGTCACTGGCTTCCTGCCAGACTGCTGTTCATTTGTCAGATGCTGCCCTGAATGTTATACCCATTTCCTGAGCCAAGTACTGCAACTAGTCCTTCTATCCACTAGAAGAAAATGTTCTGCTGCCAACATTTTAACATTACAAAACTGTGTCTTATGATAAATTATTCTGCAAGGTAATGAATGCATAACTAAATCATCTTGATTCTATTATGGGAGAAGTGTCTTACTGAATAACTTTTGAAAACAGGTGCTTAGAAGTTACTTAATAAGAGTATAATTGGAATATTATATAATAAGCATCACTCTAGGACATCAGAATACTGCCAGACACACCTCTTCAGCTGTGAAATTAACTAAATTTACTTTTCGCCACTGGATTCACATCATTATGAATTGTGTTCTGTGTCTAAATTTACGGTTTTTTTCTCTGTGTTCTGCTTCAGTTTGATCACAACATAATGGGGAGGTGTGTTTCAGTATACATTCACACCTGAGCTTGGAAGTAAAGGTTGAGCATCACTCAACCAGAATTCTGAAATCTGAAACACTCCAAAATTCAAAAGTGTCCACATGGGTGGCACATTTGGTTTTGATGGTTCAACATACACCAAGTTTATTTCATGCACAATATTTTAAAAAAATATTGTATAAAATTATCTTTAGGTTATGAGTATGAAGTGTATATGAAACATAATTGAATATCATGTTTAGACTCAGGGCTTATGTCCAAATTCTCTCATTATGTACTTCTGGTGTATTATTAGGTTTTTTTGTGTTTTTGAGAGACTCAACTTGTAATGAGTCACATGTATTGTTGCTTTGGAATATAACAAGCAATGGGTTCTATTTTTCCCCCCCAAAGTGACTTCTAGTGACATTTTAAGAGACATTTTGACAGGAATATTTCAATATTCTTTTGACATTTTCTTTTCAATCCAACACCCCACCCCACCCCCAAAGTGGCGAAGTGGGCTAAACCGCTGAGCTGCTGAACTTGTTGAATGAAAGGTTGGTGGTTTGAATCCAGGGAGAGAGGTGTGCTCCTGCTGTTAGCCTCAGCTTCTGCCAATCTAGCAATTTGAAAACATGCAAATGTGAGTAGATCAATAAGTACAGCTTCTGCAGGAAGGCAATGGTGCTCCATGCAGTCATGCTGGCCACATGATCTGGGGGGCGGGGACAGGGATTTGCCTCCTCCCCTGAAGCGTGGCGATTGGTCAAGACAATGGAAGCTTCCAAAGGAGTGGGTGGAGGCTGGCTATTGCTTAGCCGGCCCCCTGCCTCATGCCTGCTGGAGCTGCTGACCCACCACTCCCGCCCAGTGGACAGTATAGCGGTTGCTTCTTGGGGCCGGGTAGGAATTTCCCCCCTCCACCCCCCAGGTCTAGGAGGGTTTTTTTCACCTACCCTATACTGTTATTAGGGGCTAGATGGATGGCGGTCTTATAAGTAGGCCAGCGTAAATAGTTTAGGGAAATCCATAGAGCAATATTCAATCAAGGCAATCCTCAAAGGGTGTTGGGCAATGCACAACCGCACTCACCTGGATGGCAGGGGAAAGGTGAGGGGGACATCATTGGCCCAGAAAAATTGGAGAGTCTGGTAAAAAGATTTCAGAAAGTTCTACAGCATCTCCCTGAGAGGTTGCCCAGTTCTGTTCCATTCCCAGTTCCCTTGACACCTAAGTTTAGTTCAGTTAAAGTCAAATAGGTAACTTCAATCAAAGGTGCCCAAATTTGAATCCAAGTATGTTGTCTGTCTCGTTATTTCGGGGGTTGGAAGGCAATACTGTATCAACCTAGGATTTTGATCCTTTGTCACAATTATGTAGGGATTCTGAAAAATGGTTAAGAGTTAATAGCTAGACCAGTGAACCAAGATGTTAGGTAGTCAACATTATGGCTCCTTTACGTTGACTGTATGATATTTCATAGTTCTTCAAATACAAAAAAGCTGAATTAAAAAGGTATATGCTTGTAGCTACAATACATAAATGGAAGTTTAAAAGGTACGCCCTTAGAATCACCAGAATATGAAGTCTGCCTTGATTATAAGTGCACTCATATAGAAATGTAATTTGTATGCAAAAAGGAGAAGACAAATTTTGAAGTACAGGAACAACCCATCATCCCTGTTCAGAAGCTCAAGCAAGCTGCTTCATGAATTCTAATTCCTTCTATGGGCCCTTCCACATAGTCCTATATCCCAGAATATCAAGGCAGAAAATCCTACATTATCTGAGTGTGGACTCAAATAACCCAGTTCAAAGCAAATATTGTGGGATTTTCTGTCCTGATATTCTGGGATATAGGGCTGTGTGGAAGGGCCCAAAGTCTTTCTGGAGCAACCTTTGAACGAACCTTGCTACACAATAGGAAACCTGGATACCAAGAAGTTTTTACTGTGACAAATACAGCTTAAACATTTGTAGCTGTAAGATACAACCCAATCCCATTACATCTCTTAAGATGTTGAATCCCACTGAGCTCAGTGTGAGTTGGTGTAGAACAGTGGTGAGCAACCTCACTTATAAATCATGAAGTTCCTTACTGAAATTTCAGCTCTGCAACAAATTTGCAATGTGAAAGTAGGCAAGATGGGATTAGCAGCCATCCCAAATGAATTGGGCAGAATATATTTACTACAAATGATCGGAGAACTTTTAAATGAGGTTATGATGCATTTTTTTTATCAAGGACAAAACTGCAAGTGCTTCCAGTTCAAGTGAAGGCTGGCTTTCTTCATGAGACAAATTGCATTCTCTTTGAAATATGGGGCAAAATGCCCTAGAGCAGTGTTTTTCAAACTTTTTTGAGCCTCAGCATATTTTTTACAATTACAAAATCCTGGGGCACACCACCAACCACATGACACAAAATTACACTCTAACACAGAAATCCTTATAGTTAATATGTTTTTAAATGTTTTAATACACTCAGTGTGAAACCTGGGCCTGTTTCGATGAACACAATATATAAATGATATATATATATATATATATATATATAAATGACTTCTCTCACATACTTATACATGGCTATCATGTCTTCTCTCAACCTTCTCTTCTTCAGGCTAAACATGCCCAGTTCTTCAAGCTGCTCCTCATAGGGCTTGTTCTCCAGACCCTTGTGAAATTTCACCCTGAGTGAAACTTTCTTCCAGTTAACTATGGATGTCATGAAGCTGTTATAAACAGTTCCTTGGGGGGGGGGGGGGAAGAAGACAACTCTTGAAAAATCCAGTAAAATAGTAAATTTAAAAAAACAATTTCCAAGCAGAGAGGCTCAATTTGTTTTTTGGAAACCTGTGAATCCTTCAGCCTCCCGATGCTCCCAGGTTCGCTCACTGCCCAATTCACTGACATGCAGCTTCTGCCTTTGGCTGTTCTCGCGAGAAATCCAAGCCAATGCGAAAACGCCAACTAAATCACCAGTGCCCTGCTTTTTTGCGGAGGGGAGGGAGGCAGCGAAAGAGGCCCCACAGATCTATGAAATGTATAGACACTATATGTTTCATAGATCTGGGTGGCCTCTTTCGCTGCCTCCCTCCGCAAAAGCAGAGCACTGGGCAGAAGTGATTGAGTCTGAGTTTTTGCGTTGGATTGGATCTCTCGCGAGAACAGCCAAAGCCGGAAGCTCCACGTCGGTGAATTGGGCAGTGAACGAACCTGGGAGCATCTGGAGGCTGAAGCAGCCCTGGGCGGGAGCTGGAGCCATGATGAGTCGAGGCTCCTGAAGGCTTCCTCAAGGCAGGTCTGGCCCTTGCATTCGACGGAGTCCTTCCTTTGCCTCGGGGAGGATCTTTGGGGAGGGAAAGAGGGAGAAAGAGCTGCTAGGAGGGGGGAGAGTGCCAATTTCCCACAGCACACCTGATGATCACTCACGGCGCACTGGTTGGGAAACACTGCCCTAGGGGAGCAATGCTACATCATGCTATAGTATTGGTTCAGTAGGGCATGTTTCAGGAAGAATGATGCCTTCAAAGCGTGCAGGGGAAAGGGGAATCTCTCAGCAACTTTGTATTTAAAATACACTCATAGCCAAGCATTTTTGAATTTTGGTTTTTCCAAATATTAAGCCAAATTTTGGACAGTATTTTCACATTAAACTCCTAGAAGAAGAAATGAAAGTTGCTGGGGAAAGTACTTCAGTTAGCATTATTGAAGCATACAGCAAGTAAACTTAAATGGAATCAATTCCTCCTTGTGTTCAGGGTTATTTTCTGATAAATGTAGCTACGATTAAACTACATGGATACTGTTGACCTTCCCATGTATTTTCTATTTCAGGCAAAAAGGTGTCTTGAGTCAGCCCTTTTGTGTACAACAGTTCTAAAATGGTTGGGTCTATTGGGAAGTCTCAGATTGAGGGCTAAGTGAGATGTTAGACACTCAACCAAAGCAAGCACTGGAATCAATACATGAGCAACTAAAATTCTATTTAGCCTATATGTATATTGCTTTGGGTTTTAAAATTGAATGACATTTTATGAAAGCAGGGCGGTGGTAAGGACATGCAAATGATATAGGATGTCTTTTAATGTAAATGCCACTAGGTGGGGATCATTGAACATAGACTGGCTTCTTTTCTTCTGAATAAATGCAAAACAGCAGCCAGGTGTTATATACCAGAATTTAAATGTCAAATATAAATTTTAGACTGCAGTCATAAATGTAGTTACTATTCTTGGATATCAAAGAAAAGGATCAGTGGGTTCAAGAATAATTTACTGTAGTGTGCCTTTAAATTGTTTTCTGAATTACCCTAAGGTAAACCCATCACAAGGTTATGTTGACAAGATTTGTTCAGAGAGGAGTTTTTCCTTCCCATGAGACTGAGGTCACTCAGTGGATTGCCATGACCAAGCATGGTCTCCAGAGACGTAGTTCTATGTTTAAAGAATGAGAGCACATTGACTGTTCAGGCACCGTATCAGTGGCCAACGGTACAATGGCAACTGGTGAATATATCTGGTGAACATGATCTTGAAGAGCGTAACTTTACAAGCATGACAGTTGTGCAGTGAGATCAAGGGACAGACCATTTTTAGTTACTTTGTTCTGTCCCACCAATAAAAGCTACTGCTTTTAAGAATGAATAACATCATGAGCCTGAGCTTGGCTGAAGAATGGACTGGCAATCTATATCTCCCCAGATATGAAGATGGGACAGAACCCACTGAAGAGACCTAGGTGAGAACTTGTAGGAGGCTGCCAGGAGTGAACATCTGGCTCACACATCAGCCATGGCAATCTTATGGATTGTCTGCCTGGATGGAACTCATAATTCTGACTCTTCCTAAACGGATGTCCACCAAGAGTGGTGCTGACTGATGACTGTGATATCATGGTGGCTTCATGCAGGCTGCCATAGGATCTTGTTTCCCATGTGGTTTAATATCTTTATGAAGCTACTGGGAGAAGACACCCTGAATTATGATCTGAAAACATTATTAATTTGTTTCCATTCATTTTATATATGAAGTTGCAATCATAAAATTATGGTGATCCAAGCTACGGTCATCTCAAGGCTAGACTACTGTAACGCTCTCTACATTGGCCTGCCTTTGTCGGTGACCCAGAAAATCAAGCTGGTACAGAACGCCGCAGCTCGATTGCTCGCAGGACCTCTTGCGAGCTGCCATATTACACCAATTCTGCGGGAGCTGCACTGGCTCCCTATTGAGTATCGAATCACCTTCAAAGTGCTAGTTTTGACTTTCAAGGCCTTGTATGGTCTGGGGCCAGTGTACCTGAGGGACCGCCTAACCCCATACTGTCCCATGAGAACACTTAGATCTGAAGAGAGGAACCTTTTAGCCGTGCCCAGTGTCAAACAATACCATCTAACTTCAACATGGAGAAAGGTGTTTTCCATCATCGCCCTTGTCCTCTGGAACGCATTACCTCCGGAGGTTAGGGCCATGTGCAATCTGTTGACTTTTCGGAAGGCCTGCAAGTCGGTTTTATTCCGGCAGGCCTTTGAGCTGAGATATGTTACTGTGCTTTCTTTTAGGAATCATTTTATTCTGTGGTTTTAATGCTTTTATAGATTGTGATTTTATCGTGGTGTTGATGTAAGCCGCCCCAGGACACTGGAAGTGGCAGCTAACAAGTCTAATAAATAAATAAAATAAATAAATAATAAAAATAAATATCTGAAGAAGGAAAGAATCTGGAGAGGGATAAAAACTAAGATACAATTCACTCAGGCCCAGGGCTTTGAGTGCTTTCAAGTGTGTTGGTTTAAATCACTGCTTAAACAGTGGGTCTCAACCCCAAATGAGGTCATCTTAGTTCAATGTTTGGGTCATGAGAAATTTGGCACCAGTAAAAGGTTTCTGAACATAACTCTGAAATTTACACAAATCTATTAGCAACAACTCTGTTAGTAACAAACAAATCTGTGCAGCGTTACAGTGGACTGCGGAAAATGCTTCAGCTGCACTTCATGAAAAGAAAGGTGAAGGGAAGGTAATGGTGAAGGTAATGGTGCTCCATGTAGTCATTCCGGCCACATGACCTAGGAGGCGTCAATGGACAATGCTGGCACTTATAAATGGGGATGAGTACCACCCCTCAGAGTCAGACTTGACTAGACCTAGTGTCAAGGGAAAACCTTTACCTTTACTATTACCTTTACCTTTATGTCTTCTAATTTCATTTAGAGCATCATACCTGTGTGGGGAGTGGAGGAAGCCAGTTTGGTCCTGTGGCTGAGTGAAACACAGCTTGAAAAAATTACATTTTTGAATCACAATGCCCAAAATCCTTTTATTTCAGGGCATTGTAGCCCGCAATGAAATTTTCTAGTTCTTCAATGGGGATCAAGCATGTGCACAGGATGGCAAGAAGTAAATTGTGCTAGAATGGAGGGGGCCACACACACTCGGAATGGGCTGGCAGGGGAGCACATTTGTTTATAGATGCATTTAACAATTCAAAAAGTAAGAAGCATAAGATCAAATTGCCAGTTAACCAAGAAGGATGGAAGAAGAGCATTGAGTCAGAATAATGAATGAGAAATAGTAATATACCATGTAGCTATTTTCTTCCTTCTTTGAAAGCTAGAGGGAGATATACACTGCAATATCTCATCTAATAGATTGAAATCAGCACAGCCCGATGTGATCCAGCATGGGGCTGTATTATGCTATGTCTGTGGGAAAAAACATTGCAACTATTTTCCTGCACTGTATCTGAAACTGGAAAATGAATGATAAATTTCCTTACTGAGAATGTGTGAACAGCAAAAAAGAAGAAATAGAGAGAGCAAATATGGCTGTATCACCAAGCTACTGCAGAATATTTTAAAATCATAGATCTGTAAGTTTTGCCATCAAAATGGAAATGATAAAAAGTGGGGGCATTTGAAAAAGAAAGAAATCATCCTTGGCTGCATCTTCAAAGAAATTTCCAAGAGGTCTCTTAAAAATTCAAAATATTTTTGTTTACTAACTAAAGGCCTACCTAACGTGATGTTTTAATTTCATGTAGGCATACTCCTAGGTTAGAATGAAAAGCTTGCTGAAACACATGGAACTTCTTTCCCTTTTTTGTGATGGAGGAACATATTATTATTTATTTATTATTTCAATTTGTATACCATCCTTTCCAATTGGCTCAGGACGGTTTACAGCATATCGAACTACACAAGAAGCATAAAAACAATAAAATCAAGACGAGACAATTTCCACAATATTCTGCCATAACCAAGGGTAGTTAAAGGCTAAAAGCCTGCCGGAACAATACCGAAGCTTTCCGAAAGGCTTCACTTCAGGTGGTAAACTATTCCACAGGTTCCATATTCTTCTACTTTCTGTTCTATTTTTGCTGCTGGCACCCAATTTTCTATTAAAGACATAATATCCAGGAACACATCTACTTCATTAATTGTTTCATACCTGTAATGTCTTGACCGCCATCTAGCAAAATTAAAACATTGTGCCTCTAAATTACTCTCAAAATATACGATGAAACATTATTACTTGTCCCGTTTCCAGATGGTTCCCCTTGAGATATTACTAATTAATGTTTTTTATGCCTGGTTGTTGTATATCCAATGTTTCTGTTTGTTTGAAAAGTTAATCCTCCTACTCAACACTTGTTTGCAGGCCTGACAGGCTTTGGAAAAAGCATTTAGGTAATAGGATATGACAGTTTTAATGAAGCTACACAGATGGAAAGCTGAGACATTCTCATCTGAATATACAAAGAGCTTAATAGACAAAATTTTTGAATACAGTGACTTGAAGTACTATAAATTCTTCTGCCTTTGACTTGGCCACATTTTCTTGTGTTAGACGAGTGTTTTTCAACCTTTTTTGAGCCACAGCACATTTTTTACATTTACAAAATCCTGGGGCACACCACCAACTAAAATGACACTCTAACACAGTAATACATATAGTTAATATGTTTTTAAATGTATTTATACACTCAGTGTGAAACCTGGGCTTGTTTCGATGAACACAACATAGATATTCTGGCAGGAATGGCAGAAAGACACACATGAAGGTCTTGTTCAACAGCTGGGAGTTATAGTTCACCCGCAATCAAAGAGCATTCTGAACTCCACCAATGATGGAATGGAATCAAACTTCCCACACAGAACTACCATAACCAAGAGAAAATACTATAAGAGTTTGGTGGACATTGACCTTGAGTTTTGGAGTTGTAGTTCACCTATATCCAGAGAGCACTGTGGAGGGGAGGGAGGAAGACGTGGGGCGAGTCTGTGCAGCAGCGCCCGCACGGGTCACATCTTCCCCCCTCCCCCCTCCTGCAGAAGCGGCAGCATGAGCAAAGCGAGGCAAAGCAAGCAGAGCGAGGCTGGGAAGAAGGTAGTCCGAGTGGAGAAGAAAAAATGTTCGGCAGGAGGGGGGAAGAAAGGGTATTGGAGGTTTCAATTTTCCACGGCACACCTGATGATCGCTCACGGCACACTGGTTGGGAAACACTGTGTTAGGGGGTCAAATCGAAATAGATTTAGTCAGCAGTTGCCACCTAATATACACAAGATGATCAACACTGTTATAAATTGAAAACATAAAGCAAAAAAATTGATGAACTGGATTATTAACTCCCCCAGACGCCTTTATTTTGCATTCACCTAAGACATTTTTATGCACTGCTCTGTGCAGTGATCATATCCCCTCTTCCTTCCTCCTTTCCTGAGAATGGTGCAAGGTGTTCCATGGGAACATGAAGAGATTTGCCGAATTCAGTGAGAATGCACTAAATATTTTCTAGGCTCACAGAATGATTCCCACATCTTAACCAGAGCTTTGCAACAGGAAAATGTTATCGTCAAATTGTTGCAAGCGATAGATCTTTAACCAAGGGATGGAACCAGAGTGGCTGAATTCAAGCCATCCCAACCTTTACTCAGCTCAGGGCTAAGAAATCAAGATCTCTTTGTTTCATCTTTGTATTGCAGTTTCATTTTCATTACAATCATATTTTCTGCTAGAAAATTCATATTGTACCCAAATCCTAAAAGTATTTTTTAGCACAGGCCTTGAAGTTATAATGTAAGCCCGGTGCTTTAATTAAGTTGTTCCATGTTCAAGGAGATGCAAGTGTCAATTTTCCAATGATCAAAGGGGTTCATAGAACAGCCTGGATAAGTCACATGAAATAGAAAAAACTCCTGGGAGCCCCATGTAAAATCTGCTTTTGAATGAGGATCTCACTAGGAAGCTAAATTATTTATTTATTTATTTACATCATTTATATTCCGCCCTTCTCACCCCGCAGGGGACTCAGGATGGATCACAATGCACATATACAGGCAAACATTCAATGCCATTTGACATGCAACATATATAGACAGACATAGAGGCAATTTAACATTCCAGCTTAGGGCCACGAAGAGGAGCTGTTGCATTCCTTCATTCTTTTTTGTGTATTTCCTGGAGATTTTATGGCCTCGTAAATCAATTGAATTTAGCCTCCCCACACAAGTGGTACCTAAATTTCCTACTTGACAGATGCAACTGTCTTTCGGGTTGTAAAGGTCGACAATGAGCTACACAATTGGTCGAGAGCTCACCCCGACCCGGGCAGGCCTCAAACTCATGACCTACTGGTCAGTAGAGATGTTATGCAGCTGACACCCAGCCAGCTGCGCCACATCAATTGTCCCTCCAGGTTGAACTTTTATGAAAGCTTGAATGTGTATGTTGTTAAATTTAAATACTACCTGCAACAGAAAAAACTGTCCACATTATTGTCTCAATCAGGTTGGTTTCTGTAAGAGGACATGCAAAGCACACACACAATGCCTCTGCCGTGTTGCAATTTTGAAATCCACATTTCAACAATAATACATATCTTCTGTATCGTTCTTATATGAAAGATATTCAGTTGTGTTCATGTAATGGGGGAAGGAATCACCAAAAAATGAATTACATTATTGTTTTTCTTAGTTACATGCCTAAATTTGCAATTCACGAACCATGCAGATCAGTTCCGGTCTCTTTTTTCCAGTGAAAGCCAGACTTACTAGGTAGTTAGGTATGGAGAAAGGTGTTCATACGTCCACACAGTCAAGCTGCTTTGCGCCAACACATTAGCCTTTACCCATTATAGAGCTTTTTGCAATCTGCACCATCTGTGCTACCAGCTGGTAGGAAGCACTAAAAATAGCTCTTCAATTACAGCATACAATTAGATTTTAGTATAAAATCAATTGTCACTCAAGTGAATTATAAAAATTAAAAACCTCTTCTGCAATTTGGTTTCTGTAATATGATCTTTGTAATCAAGATCTCATTTTGTTTATTTGTTCTGTTGCCAGAGCTTCCTACTGTAGGGGAACTCTCACGGAAACAGCTTGGAAGTGGAGCTCCAACAGCTTGGAAGTGACACAATATGTAATGTGTAACAAGTTCTGCTTTGGGTAAAAAAAGGTACAACAAACTTCCTTTTGAATAAAGTGTATTGATTGAAATGAGCACTGCTTATTTTGTGCAATGAATAGCATTTACTTCTTCCTCTAACTTAAAATCTGGAGCTAAAAATGTTTTTGGGATAAATTTTGATGGTGTGTTGTTGTTTTTTTTAAAAAAAGTTAAATCCAAACCACCCCTCCCCAAAAGCTAAGTATAGATGTAGGCGAAACATCAGGAGATAATGCTTCTAGAACATGACCATACAGCCCGAAACACCTACAACAGCCCGGTGAGTCCGGCCATGAAGCCTTCGACAATACTAAGTAAAGGTAGTAAACAACATAAAGCATGACCATTTTAAAGTAATGTTAAGGGTAAAAAGTAAAGGGGTTAAGGGTTTCCCCTGACATTAAGCCCAGTTGTTCCCAGCACTGGGAATGTGGCACAGCTGGCTAAGTGTCAGCTGCTGTCAGGCCCCAGGCCTCGGTTTCCCTAGTTTCCCCAGAACCACACTCCAGCCATGTTGGCATCAAGGCCTCTTCCAGGCCTGCCTGCCTTTCTCCTGTGAATCCAGCACAAGGCAGGCAGGGTGAAACAGTCAAGGCCACGACTGTTATTCCCGGTGATAAGCAGAGGCGCCTGAGACCAGGAGATGAGTTGACTCCTTTCCACAGATGTGGGCGCTAATTGGGCTCACATACCTTGCTGCTGAGGTTAGCTAAACAGCAGCTGCAGTCCATCGTGTGAACCATGACACTCGACGTAAGCTACGTCATAAGATCAAACTATAACCGTTTGGGATTGGAAGGGCTCTTCATCTCGAGCCAACTTTTGCATCTCAAGATCATGGATTCCTGAATAGGCCTTCCAGCCTTCTTGCTAAGAACTTTACCTGCCCAGCTTGCTGGCTGCCCTGTTTGGATCTGGCCCGTTTGGGCACAAGCCTTTGCTTCATTTGCTTTGTTCCTGATTGCTAAAGGAGTGCAACTCACTGCTGTCCGAGAGAGACTTTGCCTGTTTGAATCCTGCTTTGAATCCTGATTGTTCCGGGACTATAATCAATTGCTACCTTCCTGATATACTGCTGCTATTTTACTGGTGCTGCTTGAAGGCATCTTAGATTGACTTCTAGCCTCTTTCCTATAACCAGTTCATTCTAAATAAACCTTTTGTACCTCAGCTGAATTTTGTGGTTTATCAAGGGAGGTTCCAAGTGTCTAGAGGGCGACAGCTGCATAAGATCTCTCTGACCAGTAGGTCATGAGTTCGAGGCCTGCTCGGGTCAAGGTGGGTGCTCGACCTTTAAGTGTAGCCTGCTGTCGACCTTTGCAGCCCAAAAGACAGGTGCATCTGTCAAGTAGGAGATTAAGGTACACATTAAGTGGGGAGGCAAATTTTGACTGAATTATGAGGCCATTAAAGAACTCCAGGAATGCTGAGGAATGCGGAAGGAACAACAAGGGATGCTGGGAACGCTGAAAGATGAGGAGTGTGTCAGCTCCCTTTGGTGGTCAGAGTTTGCCTCTGTTCGTCTATATGTGTGTATGTGGAAACGGCAGGGATTGTCTGCTAAGTATGTGTACCTGTAATCCGCTCTGAGTCCCCTTCGGGGTGAGAAGAGTGGAATATAAATAAAGTGTATTAATAGTATTATTTGTGTCTGATTCTGGGGGTTGGTGCTCATCTCCATTTCTAAGCCGAAGAGCCAGCATTGTCTGTAAACACCTCCAAGGTGAAGTGGCCGCATGACTGCATGGTAACATCCTATATTTAGAATCCTAAATATTTATTATCACAATTTTAGGTGGATTTGGTATTTGCAGAATGTCTAGTTTGTAAGTAGAGCTGGTGGGGGGCATCTTTTGTTTTCTGAATTTATCTAAAGGCAAAAGCAAAATAAATCAGTTAATCTTTCAAGTAATTTGGGATTTTTCATTATTTGTAAGGGACCACAAAGGATCTCTTTTGAATCAAATAGGTGTTTCCCCTCCAAGGTTGAAATCAGCACATTTGCTGATGGGAAAAGGCAATAAATAATATACATCTAAATAGCTTATACATAATTTTGAGACTTCATCAGAATAAATCAACTAGCGTTTCTTATTAATAATCAAATTGCAATCTGCTTCTCAAGAGTCAGCTTGCTGATTCTGTGCACTTTGCCGTCTTTTTCTCTTGATTGAGCTGAACCTCAAAATGGTCCTGTGGAGAGGAGTCCCTTCATCCCTGCTGGCAATCTCGTCTATTTCACCTCACATCCCTCGTAGTGAAAACCACAAGTCCAGGCAATTCTCAGACAATGCAGCCAATACTTATGATGTTGCCCTGAACAAATGGTAGTATGCCCTCCAGATGAGGCGAAAACATTTAACCAATTTAATTACAGTATCTTCCTGCTAGACATTTTAATGCCTCAAAAGAGAGAGAGAGAGAGAGAGAGAGAGAGAGAGAGAGAGAGAGAGAGAGAGAGAGAGAGCTTTAAGAGTTCAATCGTGCAGTTTAGTATTCAGCCTATAGCTTCTGAAACTACATGCGACAGATGCTGGCGATACTTAACAAAGTAGAGTCAATCCGAGGGATCAGGTCATCTTAGGAGTTATTTTCAATGCATTAATGATTAACAAAGCCTGAACTGGGGTTAATAAACTAAAAGCTGATGAAAGTCAGGTATCTATGTTGCTTTCACTCACATTAAAGTACAATCCTAAATGAAGTAAATTCTATTATAGTCATGGAACTGTGCATAGAATCATAACCATGGTTTTATCAATAAACATGGGGAAATAATGTGCCTATTAATATTGCGTGAGGACTTTCCACCATCAGAAATAATAGTAACAACAACAACTATCATGCTATTTTTGCCAGGATTGGGGCCCAAAATAGCTCACATGATTATTCATCCAACTGTTTTGTTTGGAAGGAAATCAGTTTAGTACCCCTCTAAGGCTCCTTTTACACAACTGAATAAAATCGCAAATTATCTGCTTTGAATTGGGATGTATGGCAGATATTCTGGGTTATATGGCTGTGTGGAAGGGCCCTGACCTGCAATACTAATCAGGCCCAGATTAACCCCTTTTGGCACCCTAGGTCACACTTTGGAATTACGCCCCCAAACCAACCTCTACCGCACCCCCACCTCCTCCTCCTCACTGCGCCGTGCACCCTCCTTCCTTGAGCCTCTGGGGCTGGCAGCAGGGGCGGGGCTTCCCTCCGCCTCCTCTTCATGGTGCGTTCTCCTTCCTTGAGTCAAGGCAGGAGGGTGCGAGGAGGAGGAGGCAAGGGAAGCCGTGCCTTCGGGGCTGCTGCTGGGCATGCGCAGCAGGAGGGCACGAGCGCCTCTGCATCCTCTGCCATGTTCCTGAGTGCCACGCATGTCCGGCAGTGGCCCCGGGGGCTTCCCTCCACCTCCTCCTCCTTGCGCCCTCCTTCCTTGACAAGGGGGCGAGGGTGATGGCGATGGGGGGTGCCATTCCTCCTCCCTCGCCCCCTTGCAGCGCTCTCCCCTCGCCCTCCCCCAACAGAGAAAGAGTCATCTCCATGCTGCGCGTTGCGGTTTTGTTTCAACATTTTTTTTGTCTGTGTGAACTGCGCCCCCCCTTGGCTTGCGCCCCTAGGCCATGGCCTAGGATGGCCTTATGGGTAATCTAGGCCTGATACTAATAGTGGACTGCACAGCCCCTCAATCTCCAATGAGGATGGAACAGTGAGTGAGATGCACTGCAAGACTGTTGAATATCATTCTTGCAGGTCACTCTACAATGGAGAGAAAATGGATGTGGAACAACATACAAAGCGAGTTCTCATGATTTTTGACAACTGAAGTGTTCTGCATTGACTCATTATATTTTATTTCCTGCTTTTCTCCCAATACTGGAAACAGAGTAGCTCACAAGATGATTTAAAGCAGATATGTCTAAAACAACCATATATTATACTATCAAATACATGTACATCCTATTAAAACAAAATCTAAATTTAAAATAATGTACACCAGCAGGCTTCTTCAGCAGGCCAAAGCCTAACTAAATACATTTCTTGCAAATCATTCAGAGCCTAGTACATAGAAACCCATTGATTGGCCTTGGGCAAGTCACACTCTCTGTCTCAGCAAAGGCCAAAAACATATTCCACCTGAACACAACTTGCCAAGAAAAATCCATGAGAGGGTCACCATATGTTGCAAACTACTTGAAGGTGCAAGATTGTCTGAAGCAGGGGTGCTCACACTTTTTCAGCATGTGAGCTACTTATAAAACAACCAAGTTAAAATTATCTATGTACCCACTACTCAGAGAGCCATAAAAGCAAAATATTTGTTGTAATAATTGATTTACTCCCAGCTAATTAGAGAACTCTTATAACATATTTTAAGATCTGAATTCTTAAAAATCAAATGTGAGATATCCCTCACGTATCATTGAGAATTTTATCATAACAATGAAAAGTATTCATTCCCAATTACTGCAACCTAAAAACTACCCCCTGATAGATTAATTTGGCCTCTCACCCTGACTCCAACGCTAAAAACATTGAAAGCATAGTTTAAATTTTGGCCTCTAGTCAATTCCATTCCCGGTCTGGAGAAGCTTCCAATGATTGCTTACCGTAAAACCCAAAACATAAAACAAATCCTGGTGCATGCCGATACCCCTCAGTCGGTTCCCATTGACCCCTCCCGTTGCTACACTCATCCATGTGGTCGATGCTCGATATGCAAACATATCAGCCAACAGAAATCCATTGAATCTAGTGATCATACCCGCACCTTCCACTTTAACACGTGAGTACCTCGGATCTAAACGCGTCATTTATTGTTTAATCTGTAGTTGTTCCTTATACTATATAGGTGAAACTGGGCGTGAACTCAAAGTTCGCATCCAGGAACACAAAGTTTTAGGACAAAAAATGATTCTTCTATCCTTTATAACCACTTTAAGGAATTCCACCAATGTGAGGATTTCAAAGTGCTGATTCTTGAAAAAATTAATCCCAAACCACATAGTGATATTAAAATGCACCTACTCAACAGAGAAAAATTCTGGATAATCAGTTTAAAATCTGAGTATCCGGGAGGACTCAACGACGATCTGTCAATCAGCGAACTGCTAGGATGATTACACCTGTGTTGCCAATTAGAGTTAAATTGATGCGCGTTTCCTACCACCAGTGTTCGGTAACATCGCGTCGGTGGCTGCGCCCACATTGAAATGCTTTAGAATACTAAGATTGGTATGTACCTTTACTTATACCTTCAGCCTTGTAGTTCCATATACGGGCTAATTACTTTTTTGTGTCATGTATTGATTATATATTTTGTATATATTAACAGAAATCGGACCTGTGAAACTTAAACACAGCAATTGAGTCTGGGGTCCTGATGAAGCCAGAATTGGCGAAACAACTGGGACCATGATTGTCGACCCCTCTGAGAACCACGCCCTAATTTGATTGATATAGAGTGGATTTACTTGACATTAATGTACTTCGTGGTTTCTCTAGACTTGCCTTTTGCTTTAATTATACCGTCTAATACAGACTATTAATTTGAAATTTATTGTCGGTTTCACCCGAATGCAGAATACTGCCTTGATTTTGGAGAACTTATTTACTGGATAAACAACAACATTGACTATATATCGAACCCTTGCTGTCTTCCTTTCTACCCGTCTCTTACTATCTGAAGCTACATGCTCCCAGCTGCTGCTCTTTGCCATTTAAAGAACCGTATTAGCAGGATTTTTTTTAAGCAGACAAAATTACACCAAGGAAGCATAATATTTCACAGAGCAGATATTTCACTTTACTGCTACTTTTGGCAGATGGAAGTAGGCTTAGACAGGTGAATCTCTTGGTGTGCAAGTTGAGTTCCATTTAAATCTTGAATTTCTGCATTGATTTTTATCAGTAATGTACATTTCACTTCCATTCCTTGGGACATTTAAAAATAGCTTCATAAAGTGAACCAGTAAATTTCCTATCTAGGTAATAATAGGGTTCCTGCTACACTGCTTCATAGCAATGTGTCTTTTCTTGTATTTTCTTTTTCTAGTCATATTACCACAGCCCCTTTCCTTCTAGTTTCCTCTGCATCCACCCTGCCCCATTCAGTCAGCATACCATTGTCACTGAACAGCTTTAGTCCGGAAATGACTCCATTATGGAGATATGAAAATTTAACCTATTAGTACAAATCCATTAAAAGAAGGATGATTTCTATGCAAAATCATAGAAAACTGAATTACATTAAGTAAGTCAAAGAGTTTCAGTAGATGAACTGAAAGTCATCACAGTAACAAACTGAACTATTAACAACAAATCCGGTGTTAATAAATGGGGGGATTTATTTGTCATCATACCTCGAGTGATCATTCCTATTATATAGGGTGACAACCCTCCTGTATATTTCTTTATTTCAGCTAATATTGGGGGGACCCTTCCAGCTCCCTTATTGCTTTGAGTATATCCCTTAAAATTAGAAATAGAGCTCCTGTGTGTGTGGTGAGGGAGGACTGGAGAGACACTTTGAGGAGGGGGTTATGAAGAGGTGGAGGAGAGAGATAAGTCACTATTGAAGAAAGGGAGAAGCCCACATGTGAGAGATAACCCATCCATCCTTCACTCCCCCATATGAGGAAAGCCCGTAGGATCCCAATCCCCAAGCCCTACCGCTGCAGTGAAGAGATGGGACTTATGGGTTCTCCCCATTCCCACATGTTCCCAGGCAAGTAAAGTAAGAGGAGAAGGAATATGAGAAAGAGGAGGGAAAGAGCAGGAGGAAGATGAGGGAGAAGAAGAAAAGAGAAGGAAGGCAGAGAGGAAGAGGATGACAAGGAAAAGGAAGAAAAGGTGAAGAAGCGGAAGTTCGCCATGTTTTCATAGTATCATACGAAAGCTGGCTGACACAACCTGGGGATCACAACCAGATACAGGGAAGACATCTGTCCTCGTACTTTGCTACTCTGCTGCTGAATATGAATGCAATAATACCAAGAGCAAAGGGTCAATGTAACTACGAAGGTATAACACAAAAAGGCTTATCCAATATAAATATATATATATATTAGTATGGTTCTCAGAACTAGAGCAAAAGCAACATATAATCATTCAAGACATACCATACCCAAAATACAGGTGAGAGCATGGTGTTGATAGAGTTCACAAATAGATACTTCGGATTATATATCCACAGATAGCAGCTTCACAATATAGTCCGCAACTTCACAACATAGTCTCTAAGGTAGAGACTATGTTGTGAAGTTGCAGACTATATTGTGAAGCTGCTATCTGTGGATATATCGACACCATGCTCTCACCTGGATATTGGGTATGGTATGTCTTGAATGATTATATGTTGCTTTTGCTCTAGTTCTGAGAACAATACATATATATATATATATATATATATATATATATATATATATATATATATCGGATAAGCCTTTTTGTGTTATACCTTCGTAGCTGAATATGAATGTCCAGTGTGGAATACATCTCATCATGTTAAAACAGTGGATGTGTCTCTTAGTGAAATGTGCCGCACCATCACAAGATGTCTACGTCCTACACCACTGGAGAAATTATACTATTTAGCCAGTATTGCATCACCTGACATCCGTCAGTAAGTAGCAGCCTGTGATGAAAGGACCAAGACGTTGACATCTCCAGCCCATCCTCTGTTCAGATATCAGCCAGCATGCCAACACCTTAAATCAAGAAATAGCTTCCCAAAATCTACAGAGATACTTGCAAGAACATCTCAGCAAGCAAGAGTCCAAAAGTGACAGGCTAAACCCCAGAACTTCAACCAATGGCTGATACCAGATGAGAAACTTTCCCCTGGCACACAGAAGACTTGTAAGGCACTGAATAGACTGTGCTCTGGCACCACGAGATGCAGAACCAATCTTAAGAAATAGGGCTATAAAGTGGCATGGAGAAGAGCAAACCACAGACCGCTTACTACAATGAAGTCTGAGCCCTGCCACATGCACAAAGAAGGACCTTCTCACGGCAACACCAGAAAATCTTGTATAATGCCAAGTTTTTAAGTTTGTGTTTTTAAAAAATACATTATACCTGTACCCTCAATTTGCTTCTGACACAATTAATAAACAAGCCATATTATCATAAACTTTTCATTCATAACTAACAATGTACATAAATGAAATGAAACAATCAGGTCAGGTAAGTCATTCTTTTCCTCTTCAGTTTTTATTGCAATGTTTATTGCAGGTAATGCTGCTATAACCTGGTACTGAATGTTGTGTTTTTCCAGTCTTACTTCACAATCCTCCCAATGCTGATACTGCTTTAAAAAATCAACCTGACATAGAACAATGTGGCAAAGTAGGGCTGCTGGGCAGTCTTTGTAAAAAAAAAGTTTCACTGACAAATAATATATATAAAAAGTTTTGTTTAATATTCTCCATTCCATGAACATTTGCTTGAATTTGCTGTGCTAAAACATTTGCTGTGCTAAAACATGCCAAATTTGTCCTTACAAAATCTAAATTAAATTCATGGCTGAAAGTTGGTCACCCTACATATTTGTAAAAAAAAATGTCTTTTTGAATAAAACTCATACAAATCCCATGTGTTTGGAAACTATTTACATGGTGAAAACAGTGCTTTGTACAGAATAGTTATTTCCTGTAAGAGCAGTTTCCAAGAAACCTGTGTGTTTTTAAAAAATCATGTTTGCACCAAAACATCATTTTGCACAAGGCATTTTTTTTTGTAGAAAATTGTGTGAAAAAAATGTTTCCAGCACAAAAAACAGAGCATTTTGTGAAAAACCACGAAACATTCTCGAGACACTTCAGTCCGTGCATATAACAGACAAAAGCTGTATAGTATTGTTTGTTTTCTCCTACAATCGGAGGACAACACGCACAGAGATTTATATCTCTGATGAGATATGACCCTGAACCACAAACTGACCAAATCGTGAAAGTCATCGCAAAGCCTGATAATGAAAAGCAGGACTTTCTAGCAGCTGTAGCCATGATGCAAAAGGAGTTTCAGACAGACATGTCTGTAGAAATACTTGGATTCTTGGCCACAGATAGAGCAATGTGGTAGTAAATCTCAATAATATACGATTGATTAAAGGTTACATAGGCTCAAAGGTAATAGTTATTTTAATTTTCTGTTTCTTTCCCACTTTTTTCTGTTTTTTTTAAAAAAACTACTCTGTTCCTTGTCAAAGACCATATCAACTGCATAAAATTTTGTTTCCAACTGCACATTTCATTTTCCTGCTTCATTTTATTTATTATTTATTTATTCATTTCTTAGATTTATTGGCTGCCACTCCCAGCCGGCTCAGGGCGGCTCACATCAAGCACCACAATAAAACAACAAATCTACAACAGGAATAAAACCACAAGGATAAAACAATTCCTAACAGATAACACAAGTCCTAGGGCAGGGGTGCTCACACTTTTTCAGCATGCAAGCTACTTATAAAATAACCAAGTCAAAATGATGTACCTACCCACTACTCAGAGAGCCATAAAAGCAAAATATTTGGAAATTTATTTCAGTGAGAGCCATATAATATATTTTAAGACTGAATTCAACTAAATATGAGTATAATAAGCCCCTGAATTTATTCATAATAATAATGATGATGATATTCATTCAGCCTCTGCTAATAATAATAATTGTAACAACAACAACAATACGTTCTTAGAGTACAAGGAGACCTCCAAGGGCCATCCAGTCCAACCTCTTTCTGCCGTAAGAGAAAAACACAATCAAAGCATTCTTCACAGATGGCCATTCAGCCTCTGATAATAATAATAACAATGAGTTCATAGAATAGGAAGAGACCTCCAAGGGCCATCTGATCCAATCTCCTTCTGCACCTGGGTGGCAGCGGGAGCCTGCGGAGCGGAACTGAGCCTTCCTCCCGCCCTGCCTGCGATCTACCAGGATGCCCTACGCGATCTACCATTAGATCGTGATCTACCTAATGAGCACCCCTGTTCTAGGAGATAGCACTTTACAACTCAAAGGCCTGTCAGAATAGGGCCGACTTGCAGGCCTTCCGAAAAGCCAACAGATTACGCAAGGCCCGAACCTCCGGGGGTAGTGCATTCCAGAGAACTGGGGAAATGATGGAGAACGCCCTTCTCCGTGTTGAAGTTAGGTGGTATTGTTTGACATTGGGCACAGCTAGAAGATTCCAGTTTTCAGATCTAAGTGTTCTCATGGGACAGTATGGGGTTAGGTGGTCCCTTAGGTACACTGGCCTGATGCCTGAGAAGATCTGAATATGGTAGAGAAGTGTGCATAACACAAAAAGTCCCACATTATTAATATTAGCTGAAAATCAATCTGAAAACATTTAAAAATAATTGTTGGGTGTGTATCAATTTTCTAATAAAGTCTATATTTCTGAATCTGAATCAAACTCGTATTAAAAAGGTACTGCCACTAAAAGTGATAAACTGAGTGATTTCAATTACAAACATTGAGTTCTGTGGAGAAGAAATTTAGATCATGACTGAAATCAGTTTGATGCAAATCAAATCAAGTCTGTTCATGTATAATTTTATAGATACGCATAATAAAAGGTGGAACCTCAGCACAGGTCACCCAAAGATAGAAAGGGTGTGTACATCTAGACTGACACCAGTTCCACAATAAAAAAGAGATACTAAAGGGATGCTTTGCTTTCATTTCACTGTGTACTGCCCTGAGTCCCCTTCGGGGCTGAGAAGGGCGGTATACAAATTTCGCAAATAAATAATCACCCTCGGTTATGCTCCTGTGTCCTTCCTGTGGAATTTTAATGACATCCCATTTCACCCACTTATGTGTGAACTGAGTATACCACCAAACTGCAGAGAAGGGGGTATCTTACAGTAACATTTCAGAAGACTAAACAGGAAACAGAGAAACAGAATGTATATACAGTGTGACAATACTAAAAAGACAGTTACATGACCCAAGTGTCACATACATTGAAGAACCTCTTTGATAGATTTTATCACATCACATGGCACATTACCCCGTTATATATCTAATTCTCAAAAGTAATTTTGAGATACTAGGATACTGAATGATCTGAATTATCATTTATAATAACACTTTTAGTTTGCTGCCATTCTTTGTCCTTACCACTAAGTGGCATGCTACCATGTTCACTTATTCCATATTTTCGAGAAATAAAAGTACCTCCAGAGCTTGAGTGTTCCCAGCACATCATTCTCAGAATCGAACAACAATGTCTGCATGTTTTCATGAAAATGCTAGGTTTCTTGTAGTGCTGTGGAAAGTCCTCCATTCTCCATTTTTTCTCAGGGACCAATGATGCCATCCTAAACAAGAACTTTATATGTTTTAGATTTCCCTGAAAAGAATGAATCTCCAATTTTCTATAAATGCTCAGTAACCAATACAAAGGCAGTCTTTTTATTCACACAGAAAGTTTAATCTTTAAATGCTGATCAGCTACATGTGAATCAGTTGATACAGAAATCCAAACACACTACATGTTTATAAAGCGGAATCTGAAGAATATTTTCATCAATTTTAGATAAATATTTAACATTTTAGGATTGCATGCAAACTTCTTACCTTGATTTGTTGTTTAGGAAATCAAAAATCCAACTTTATCTTATTCTCCTTTCTATTTTAGATATATCCCCCTCAAATGTATGTTTAAAATAAGTACTGCACCCTTCTAGCTGGTTACTGGAAGACAGCTGTTCTGCCTGGGGGGAAATGAATAATACCACTGAGAATGCTTTAATTCCACTGTCACTCAAACATCGAAAAGCAGCTACTGACGCTACTAGAAACATAGTATTTTGGTTTCTTTACTCTCATGCAGTATCACACTGTGGCAGTACTAGAAGTGTACTATTTACTCAGAAAAACCATTATGAATAATTTAAATTTCTAGTCCCCTGATGCAAAATCTCATTTGCAGCATGAATTGTATTTTATTTGCTACAATCAACTCGAGGTGATACCTCCCAACAAAAGAGAAGCAGTAGTAGACATTGCAACTTCCCAATAGTATTTAGTCATCTATTCTCACACTTGGCTTCACTGTAACCAGATGAGGATGTATTGTATATCCTCGTGTATACGTCTATGACATGTGTAGGTTGAGTGCCTCTTTTTGAGGTCAAAATTACAAATTTTGACATGACTCAAGAGTCACATCACAAGGAGGGGAAAGCAGCGATGCCACCTTGAGGACCGCTGCCTGTGGTCACTGTTGCCACATTTTTCCTGCCAAACCACTCAAAAAGGTCAGAAGTCACAACCCAAAGACAAATGAGGCCAAATAGGGGCTCAGTGGGGATAGGCTGATTTGAATCCCTCCCTCTACACATGGCATGGGGAAGGATGGCCTACATCAGGGCTGTCCAACTGCCGGCCCTGCAGGTGTTTTGGACTTCAAATCCCAGAAATCCTAACAGCTGGTAAACTGGCTAGGATTTCTGGGAGTTGAAGTCCAAAACACCTGCAGGGCCGGCAGTTGGACAGCCCTGGCCTACATAGTAGGCTGCCCCCTGTAACAGCCTCTCTCATTCCCCAGACTGTGGCCCACTCTCCTACCCTCAGGACAATGTGAGTTAATGCTGGCCGCATACCCACATTAGTTGATGGATCACTCCAAAGCCTAACCACATTATTTCTTTGGCTAATATTACCTAATAAAATGTTAAGACGACTCTATATATGGATTTGTATAACACAGCAAGCTAATAATTAAATAATAATAATATAGACTGCTTCAAAAAATCCAGTTTATTCAAAATTTTGATTTTTTTTATTTTTACAATGAAGAAGTTGATAAAGTGAACTGCATAGATCACATGCAGAGATGGAATAATGTCCAATTTCCAGAACTCCCACTAACACTCTGAGAAATTACCCCCATCACCAATTGGGCCTCCAGAACCCCAAGGTTCATGCGAACATAATGTTATTTCATAGACTTAAAATCAGGTTTAAAGAGCATTTATTTGGAAAATAGTATTAGTGACAAGAGAGTTCTCAGAGTATTTACTTTCTGATCTCAGACATTTCACATGGGCTTGTGCCTAGTAAATACCGTGGTCCAGTGCTGCTGCATAGAAATTATTTTACAAGAAGGCACAATTTATGATACATAGACATCCTGACTAATAGCTGCTGGAGGACCTAGCATTCATAAAATCATGCTTTTTGATAATGAAGTAGGCGTGTTAAGGCAGTGTTTCCCTCTCTCTGGGAAGGGGCCGGGGTGCCGCCTCCTTCGGCCGTTTCCCCAGCCAGCCTCCAATCGAGGGAGGGAGGAGGGAAGGGTAATGTTGCCTGGGCCCCACCCCCTTCCCAGCAGCAGAAGCTTGCTCATGCCTGATTGAGTCATGGCGGGAGTCATGGCGGAGAGCGGCCTCCATCCTCGGCGCCACTCTCCGCCATGAGTCCGGCCCCTCGTTTGTTGAGGCCGCGCGGAGGAGGAAGAGCATGAGCGGTGGATGGGCCTCAGTGGAAAGGGCTGAAGCCCATCCATTGCTCATGCTCCTCCTCCTCTGCACGGCCTCGGCATGCGAGGGGCCAGACTCATGGCGGAGAGTGGTGCCGGGGACGTGGAATTGCTGCCTTCTCCCTCTCCCTCGCTGCCCCTTTCTCCCATGAGCCGCTACCCGTGGCAATGGGAGCAGCTGAGACTGGCGGCAGGACCCTGGGCTTGGTGGCGGCCCTCGGCCTGCTCTACTGCCTGAGGGGCCCACTTGCCAAGTTTGGTCCAGATCCATCATTGTTTGAGTCCACAGTGCTCTCTGGATGTAGGTGAACTACAACTCCAAAACTCAAGGTCAATTAACTATATGTATTACTGTGTTAGAGTGTCATTTTGTGTCATTTTGATTGGTGGTGTGCCCCCGGATTTTTTTTAATGTTAAAAGTGTGCTGCAGCTCAAAAAAGGTTGGGAAGCACTGTGTTAAGGCATTTGGTTTTAGCTACTGATTTCCTGGCTTTATAAAGATTGAGTCAATATGAGATATTTTTACTTTGCTATTAAACAAAGATTCTTGATAATCAGGAACATTGACAATTATGATCAACTTCTGGGTCATCATGGTGGAGTGAATTCATCCTTCATAAGTGTATGTGATGAGATAGATGCAAAAAGAGGACAGTAGAATTCTTCCTTTCTAATAGAGTGGAACTGAAAAGCATCTACTTGTGTCTTTTAATTAGGACCCAATGCTTTGGGAGTGACAGAGACAATAGTGACAAACTGTCACACCACAGAGCCTTCGTCGGCTCTTTTGCTTGGGTCTACATTGAGCCATCAGGGCTGTAAAGCAGTTAATCAGTTAGCTTGAGACTTTCCAGGCCCCATCAGGGCCCCTTTGCATTCTCGTGTGAAACTGGCATGGTATGCATAGATAACTATACCCAAAACATCTGCGCCTGGTAATTGGCAGGCGCATTCCGATGGACCTTAGGTAACAATAAACATATAGCTTCTCATCAATCATTGGGCTTGATGTTCGACGCACCGGAACTGGCCAGCAAACCCTGTGGTCCCCTCACTATAGGGATCATCTCGGATCAACTTTTGCTAAGGAAGGATGCTACTTTGAAGCACTGGGCGTGTCCAGCCTGCCTTAAGCTACTCCCGCCCTTTCCAATGGGCTGTCTTGGATTACTGGACTCTGTGTGCGTCTCGCTCAAGCCTTGTTCCTGAAAAGACTCTGTTGCTTAAACTACCTTGCTTTCCAAGTGGCCCGTTTGCGGAATCGGAGGGAATCTCTTTAGAGACTCTACCTGTGCATCCGGCTTGGATTCCCTGCTGCAGGACTATACCTACCTGCTGTTCCTGATTGCTGCTATTTTAAGGCTTTGTAACAGCCTTCACGCTTTCCTTATTTCCTGCACAATAAAACTGTGTTGTACCTCAAAGCTGTGTGGTTTGTTCAGGGAGGTCAAGTGTGCCAAGGCCCTAGGCGGCGACACAAACAGAATACAGCTGGGATGGTAGGGACCTAGATTACCATCAGATAATATCATGTTTTTGTTTGTCGCTAAGGATTATTGCTTCAGGAAGAGAGTTCTGAAGAATCAACTCTCTAAATAAAATTTAGAACTACATGAAGATTTCAAAAAACATCTCCAATGTTGAGGACCTGCTGATGACTCTTCTATGGGCATACTTGAGTTTGAAAAACTCATCCCTCCTGGCATTCAGGAAAAAAGTAAAATCCTGGCTGTGGGACCAGGCGTTTGCACACCAGCACAAGGCAGCACTTTAGATGGGATTTTAACAGAAAGTGGATGATCAGGGCCAATGCTTTTATGGCCAGAACATTGTTTTAATCTGGAATGAATGCGTATGATGGTTGGATGGTTGTATTTTGATGTATTATAATTGTATTTTGGTTTTTGAGGGGTTCTGGGGTCTTGTATTGTTGCTGTGTGGGCATCGAATTGCGCCTTACTGTAAGCCGCTCTGAGTCCCCCCTCGGGGGTTGAGAAAAGTGGGGTAAAATCCTGAAATAAATAAATAAAAAAATAAAAAGTTTCCCCTTTAACCACTATTAACAGATTTATCTCTCTCTCTCCCTCCCCACACACAAAAAGATCTGCTCCAAAAACAGCTAAACTTATTGAACTGAGACCTCTGGTGAAGGAACACAGTAATGTATTTGGTACTATCACTTTGAAATACTAAAGTGAGTGAAAGGGGACCTCCAGTGGAGGGACATGGTAGTATATTTAGATACATCATTTGAAAAGTCTTTTTTTTGGTCTGATGCTTTTTATTATATACTATATAGAGATACATATATTTAAAAAGGAAAAAAAGAGATGAGAGTGAAGAAAAATGCAACACTTTTATTTTTAGTTTAAGATTATTATTTTTTTACTTCCCTGTTTGACTTTTGTATTATAAAAGTGTTTCTTTTCTTCTTCTCCCCGCTCAGGTGGTTTTTGTGAGCTTTGAAATCTGAAACTGGGAATTTGTTTTTTAATTTTAGGGGGTTTTTTTCTATTCTGGATTTTTTTATGACAACTAGAGTTTGAGCTAATACATTGGGCAAAATTAGAAAGTGACAAAGACTGTTATCTGTGGTTTCTTGTTTCCATGTAAGGTCAGAAATGTATTTGATACAGATATGGGGTTGTACTGTAACAGCTAAGGAATCAGCCATAATAGGGAAAACAACTAAGATTAAAAAATAAACCATCCAACTAAATATAGCACAGTGCAAACATTTACTGGATTAGGTACTGTTCCATTTTCTGGGCAGAGGCCACTAGGGGGTGCTAGAGAGAGAATAATAGTCCATTTTAAGGCGGAGTTGAAAGAGGAAAAGCATTTCCTCAATTTTTGCTGGTTATGCCCCCTCCTCTTCACATAACATGAATGAGGGTTGCTTCCCGGACTGGGACATGGGTGTAGGGAATTACAGGAAAACAAGAGGAAATTGTTTTACTGCTTCAACACACCCTCCACGCTTATAAAATGACGCAGATGACATCCAGATCTGTCACTCCTTCCCACCTGTCACCAAGGAGGCTGTCCAGACCTTGAACCGGTGCTTGGCTGCTGTGTCGGACTGGATGAGAGCTAGCAAATTGAAACTTAATCCAGACAAGACAGAGGTCCTCCTGGTCAGTCGAAAGGCCGAACAGGGCATAGGGTTACAGCCTGTGTTGGATGGGGTTACACTCCCCCTGAAGACCCAGGTTCGCAGCTTGGGAGTGATCCTGGATTCATCGCTGAGCCTGGAACCCCAGGTCTCGGCGGTGGCCGGGGGAGCTTTTGCACAGTTAAGACTTGTGCGCCAGCTGCGCCCGTACCTTGGGAAGTCTGATCTGGCTACGGTCGTCCACGGTCTGGTCACATCCCGAATAGATTACTGCAACGTGCTCTACGTGGGGCTGCCTTTGAAGACAGTTCAGAAATTACAACTAGTCCAACGGGCGGCAGCCAGACTACTAACTGGAGCTACATACAGGGAGCATACCACCCCCCTGTTGTGTCGGCTCCACTGGGTGCCGGTCCAATTCCGGGCTCAATTCAAAGTGCTGGTTTTGACCTTTAAAGCTCTATACAGTTCTGGCCCAGCTTACTTGTCCGAACGCATCTGCCGCTACGTCCCACCTCGTACTTTAAGATCATCCGGGGAGGCCCTGCTCTTGCTCCCGCCGGCTTCCCAGGTGCGGCTGGTGGGGACGAGGGATAGGGCCTTCTTGGTGGTGGCTCCTCGTCTGTGGAATGTGCTCCCTAGCGACATACAATCAATTCCATCCCTCCTGACATTTAGGAAAAAAGTGAAAGGCTGGATATGGGACCAAGCGTTCGCATAATAGCACAGGACAGCACTTTAGTAGTTTTAATGGAAAGTTGGTGAATGGGGCTCAATGCTTTTATGGACAGAACACTGTTTTTAAAATAGGTGAATGCATAGGATTTGTGAATATAATTGTATTTTAATGTATTTTAGTGTCAAAAGCTGGAGGGTTTTATATTGCGTTTTTATACTGAGATTGTGATGTAGGCATCAAATTGTGCCTTTTGGAAGCCGCCCGGGGGGTTGAGAAGAGCAGGGTAAAATGCCATAAATAAATAAATAAATAAATAAATAAATAAATAAATAAATAAATAAATAAATAAATAAATAAAATGGACTGTCATATCCTCTCGAGCACTAGTAGCCTCCACTCAGATAATAAAACAGTACCCTGGCTGATATTATTTCAGAGCTAGCAGAGAGGGATTTTTTTCTATTTCAACTTTCTCCTGAGGGGAAAAATATCCCAAAAGGGAGTATTTAAATGAATATAAGAAGTCTGGCTTCAATTTAAACAGTGAAAGAAAACAGTATAGAGACAACTTCATGAGGTACTCTAGTCTGTCTCTATATACAAAAATATTTATTTGGATCTTTCTAGTATGATCTTCACAATCATTAAAATTACAGGTCATACGGGACATTACTTTTACATGTCATTTCCAGTAAATTTATTTTTCAATAGGCAGCCACGGGATAATCTTGTGCCAGAAGATATGAAATGAAGACTCAAAGCCTAAGATGCCAACATTTCCCAAAGGATCATTTGTCCCTGCATTAAAAGATCAAATTATTTAGATAGCTGGATAATTGAAACCCTATTTAATGGAATTATCAGCAGTAAAAATGTTCCACTTGTCTATCAAGTTTTTCATTACTTTGGGCAATATAGCAGTTCCAATTAACTAAGTGCTTTTCATCACACAGTTAATACTCAAGAATCTGCAACTCTGTTTTTGAAGTTTTGGGTGGAAAGGTGATCATAAATATGGCAAGAAATAATGGGCCTTTAGACTTTCCAGTGTCATGCAGAGTGATGATCAGTTAAAGCAATCAAAGTTTGCTTTAAATGATCAAGGCCTTTCGAGGTCAGGGTCCTTCATATCTAAGAGACTGTTTAATGCCACTCCACCACCAGAGACTGCCACGGTGAGCGCATGAGAATCTTCTCTATGTCCCTGGCCCTAGAGAGGTCCGTTTGGAGTCCACAAGACAGAGATCCTTCTCCATTGTAGCCCCAATCTTGTGGAACTCCCTACCGCCAGACCAAAGAGCCACTCCCAATCTACATGCACTTTTAGGGGCACTTAGAACATAAGAAGAGCCATGCTGAATCGGACCTCAGCCCATCTAGTCCAGCATTCTGTATCACACAGGGGCCCACCAGTTGTACACGGGGATCTCGAGCAGAAGGGAGGGCAAAACCCTGACCTGCTCCCGACCCCCCACAACCAGTACCCAGGGAAATCCTGCCTACCTCAACCAACTCCGAGGTGGTACTTGAATGTCCTTTTCAGTAACTACCAATACACTTGGTATCCATGAATCTGTCTAATCCTGCCTTGAAGTTGTTCAGGCTGACAGCTGTCACAACCTCTTCTGGAAGTAAATTCCATAACCCAATGACCCTCTGGGTGAAGAAATATTTCCCTTTATTAGTCCTAATTTTCCTACCTTGGAGCTTCAGGGAGTGCCCTCTAGTCCTAGGGTGTTGTGTGACAAAGAAAATATTTTTCATTATTCACCTTTTCTAGCCCATGCATGATTTTATACACTTCGATCAAGTCACCTCTTAAACGCTGTCTTTCAAGGCTGAAAAGACCAAGGCGTTGCAACCTGGTTTCATAAGGAGCCGCTCCATCCCTTGGATCATTCTTGTTGCCCTTTTCTGTACCTTTTCCAGTTCCGTTATATCCTTCTTAAGGTGCGGAGACCAGAATTGTACACAGTACTCCAAATGTGGCCTTACCATAGATTTGTAGAGAGGTAATACAACATTTGCTGACCTATTTTCGATTCCCTTCCTGATCATGCCAAGCATAGAATTTGCTTTTTCACTGCTGCTGCGCACTGGTTGACATCTTCATTGAGCTGTCCACCAAAACCCCAAGATCCCTTTCCTGGTTTGTCTCGGAAAGCTTTGACCCCATCAATTTGTAGGTGTAGTTGGGGTTCTTTGCCCCGATGTGCATGACTTTACACTTGTTTAGGTTAAAATGCATTTGCCACTTTGTTGCCCATTCACTCATTTCGAGAGATCTTTCTGGAGCTCTTTACAATCAGTTTCATTTTTAACTACCCTGCAAAATTTAGTGTTGTCTGCAAACTTTGCTACCTCAGAATTCACTCCTACATCCAGATCATTAATGAATAAATTAAAAAGTAACGGACCCAAAACTAAACCTTGGGGTACACCACTTCTCACCTCTTTCCACCCAGAGAAGTGTCCATTTATTACCACCCTTTGTTTCCTACAGTTTAGCCAGGTTCCAATCCAGGACAAGACCTGTCCTCTGATTCCATGGCTGAAGAGCTTATTTAGGAGCCTTTGGTGAGGGACTTTGTCGAAAGCCTTTTGAAAGTCAAGGTAAACAATATCAATTGGGTCCCCTTTATCTATGTGTTTATTTACACCCTCAAAGAATTCTAACAAGTTAGTAAGACATGATTTGCCTTTGCAGAAACCATGTTGATTTTCTTTCAGCAATGCCTGTTCTTCTATGTGCCTAGTAATTTTTTCTTTAATAATGGTTTCCATCACTTTGCCTAGAACTTAAGACATGGCTCTTCAGAAGAGCCTATGATTGTTAAGTAACAAGCTGTGACTATGTAACCTGTTTATTTTAATTGTGTAAGTCGCCCAGAGCACCTTTGGTGGAGGGCAACTCATAAGAAATAAAGTTGATTGATTGATTGATTGAAAGTTGCCTGCTCCAAGCCATAAAAGCTTTTAGGGGCTGGGGCTGGAGATTTGTTTTTTAATTTTTTTGTTTCATCTTCAGTGATATAAACAAAATACATCAGGAATTAAGTAAACATTGACAATTTGAAATATCAAACCAGGAATGCGTACCCCATTGATCAGTGTTGCCCAACCAGTGTGCCGTGGCACACTAGTGTGCCATGAGCGATCATCAGGTATGCCGTGGGAAATTGGAACCTCCAATACCCTTTCTTCCCCCTCCTGCCGAACACTTTTTCTTCTCCACTCGGGCTCCCTTCTTCCCAGCCACGCTCTGCTCGCTTTGCCTCGCTTTGCTCTGGGGCGAGTCTGCGCAGTAGCGCTCGCACAGGTCATGTCTTCCTCCCTCCCCCCTCCCCTCCTGAACACGCTCACGCTGCCCCCTCGGATCAAAATGGCGACAGAAACGGCAGTGTAGAAGAAAAAGTAAATGAGGGGGGAAGAAAGGGCGCAAAGGGGGAGGGGGAGGATGAGGTCTCTGTTGAAAGCTGGCATGGGCAAACTTGGGCCTTCCAGGTGTTTTGGACTCCAATTCCCACCATTCCTAGCAGCCTCAGGCTCTTTTCCTTTTTTCCCCCAACCTGATCTTCCACAGAGTTCTTTTCAAATGAGGTTTGTGTCTGATCCCCTTCTTTCTGGAGCACTATATCCCCTATACAAGTTTTCTGTTTTTCTTTGTAGCATTTTAAGAAGCACGAAGGAGCTGTTGTGGAGAGAAAGGGTAGTGAATTCCAGTTCAGCCACCTCCATTACATATAACTAAATCTGGATCTAGACCAAATGCTGGACTGAGCTGCATAAATAATGGTGAACTGTCATTCCGCAATAAGTGTTTTTTGTTATTGTTTTTTTACTGGAAATATTGTAAAGTATTATTTTTGGAAAGGGTAATCTATGGCAGTGTTTTTCAACCTTTTTTGAGCCGTGGCAAATTTTTTACATTTACAAAATCCTGGGGCACACCACCAACCAAAATGACACAAAATGACACTCTAACACAGTAATACATATAGTTAATATGTTTTTAAATGTATTTATACACTCAGTGTGAAACCTGGCCTGTTTCAATGAACACAACATAGATATCCTGGCAGGAATGGCAGAAAGACACACACAAAGGTATTGTTCAACAGCTGTCAGTCTCTCTCTGTGTGTTCTTATGCATCAATAAGGAAGGAAGGAAGGAAGGAAGGAAGGAAGGAAGGAAGGAAGGAAGGAAGGAAGGAAAGAAGGGAAGGAAGGAAGGAAGGAAGGAAAGGAGGAAGGAAGGAAGGAAGGAAGGAAGGGTAGAGAGAAGAAAGAATAGAACCAAAGAGCAAAGAAAGGGAGGAAAGAAACAGGTAGAGTAGGAAAAAAGAAAAAGGTAAAGAATAAGGAAAAGAAAAAGAGGGAAGGAAGGAAAGAGGGAGGGAAGGAGAGAAAGAGGGAGGGAAGGTTGGCCACAGCAACACGTGGTGGGTACAGCTAATAAATTTATACAGCATATATATATGTGTGTGTGTGTGTGTGAATGGTGGGAATTGTAGGTCAAAACACCTGGAGGGAGGGCCCAAGTTGGCCCGCGCCTGCCTTAAGTGAGCAAACCCTGTTAGTTTTCGGCCCCTGCTTAAAGGTGCCTCAATCCTGTGTCCCGAATGCCCCTTGACCCGCCTTGGCTGAGTGCGAGGGAATCATGGTTTGACACCATCCTGAACCTCCCCAAACTACAAATCCGGGCCTTGGAAGACCAAGGGGTGCCTCACTGCTTGAATGCTACAGTGTAGATCTGCCCCCAGGCAGCCGGGGGACCCAGGGAAGTCCCATCCCAGGATCTTCTCTCTCTCCGCACGGCTCTTTCTGCCTGATGCAGTCCCCACCTTTCAGCTCAAACCCTTCCAAGGAGTGGAGGGGAGGAGGAAGCCCAAGAAGGCAAGTGGTGAGTAGAGGCTGTGTTTGCGGGACTCAGGCAAGGGATCGAGCCCCAGCTAGGGCTTCCCGGTAGGACAGGAGGGCTCTCTCTCTCTCTCTCTCTTCTATCTCCAATTTTCCACGGCACACCTGATGATCGCTCACGGCACACTAGTGTGTCACGGCACACTGGTTGGGAAACACTGGCCTATAGGACACTTCCAAGAAGCTATTATTTCCCCTTTCAACCTTTAAAAAATTAGAAAGTAAGAAGTAAGTCTACTTCTGCTTTTGTTTCTCCATGCAATATTTTGGAGCA
Organism: Anolis apletophallus; assembly: GCA_030556195.1. Lineage (NCBI taxonomy): Eukaryota > Metazoa > Chordata > Lepidosauria > Squamata > Anolidae > Anolis > Anolis apletophallus. The sequence continues at coordinate 22,006,564 of JARBWK010000009.1, read as the reverse complement.
GGAAATTACCCACTTCCCTAACCTTCCAAATGACTTTGAATGGAAGAGTTTAAACAAATGTAGATATAATGACAATATAGGGGATTTTTTTTAAAAAAAAAATCTCACCACTTAATCCTCATCTGGTACACGAGAACATTTCTGAAGGATGGTTTTTGAAGCAAGCAGAAGCTTTCAAAGTATATAGGTAGGTAACACCAGCACTGCATGATTCTCCAACCTTTGTTGAGACACCAACTGGAAGTGTATTCAGTGCCCGCCTTTCCACGTCAGAAAGCAATTCTTAATAAAAGTTTCCATTGTACAATAATAATAGAAAAGGTCCTGCTCACGTGTTTCAAGTGTTTGTTTATGGACTCCTGCATAAGACTCAAGGACTCACACAGTTAACATATAATGCCACAAGGCTATTTTTCACCTCTACCCTGCGGTATCTCCCTAGGTGAGCTATAGAATAATACAGTAAGCTTTTCACTAAAACTGACAGCATTTGGATAGAACTCTACCACACTTTCAGGCTCACATGAGGGACTTTCCTTTGTTGCAATTTTGAATACCTGCACCAAGAAAAAGAGTGGTTTTATATTACTCTCAGCACTTACTGAAGGGCGATAGCAATTAATTAAAACAAAAGGGGTGTTCTTGTGGCGATACATATCTCTCTGAATTCTGTATTTTACTTTCAAATGAATGCAGAACCTTTCTTAACTGGCGCAATAACTGTCTTCCAAAAATCTTAGTGGTGTTTGTTTATTTGGGCACAAAACAAGAGACAACGGTCCATTCTCAGGTTACTTTCTCTTCAAAATAAAATAAAAACCTTTCTTAAAATACTATCAATTTGTATTGTAATATTCATTGTCTCTTAGTTTTTAAAATTTTCACTACAAGTATTTTGCTACTTTAAAATCAATTTGAATCGTAGTGGTACAAATGTTCCTATGCTGGACAGTTAGGGATAGTGTCAAATACTTTTATCTGTGAAATATGAGGGCAATACAGATCCTTTCCCATTTGTTTTGTTTTAAAAGAAAAAAACAACTCAGGGATATGTGATTGCAGGGCAAATGTTTCATCTAGTCATGGTCCTGAAGTTGCAGACAGGGAAGCTATACCTTCTCCTTGTAATGTCCTAAGTGTCAAGTTTGGGTGGACACACTGAATCTGTGAAAAGACTTGGGATAATCAAGTCTTCCTATTGGCCATGGCCATCCCCAGCTCCTTCAAGGTCAAGCCAGTCACTTCAAGGAAAACATTCATCCATCTTGCCTTTGGTCGGCCCTTCTTCCTTTTTCCTTCCATTTTCCGCAACATCATCATCTTCTCCAAGCTTTCCTGTCTTCACATTATGTGGCCAAAGTACTTCAGCTTTGCCTCTAATATCCTTCCCTCCAGTGAACAGTCGGGCTTTATTTCCTGAAGTATGGAATGGCTTGATCTTCTTGCAGTCCAAGACACACTCAGAATATTACTCCAACACCACAGTTCAAAAGTGTCTACGTTCCTTCGCTCACCTTCCTTATGGTCCAGCTCTCACACCCATAGGTCACTATGGGGAATACCACTGCTTTAACTATGTGAATCTTAATTGCCAGTAAGATGTCTCTACTCTTCACTATTTTATCAAGATTGGTCATTGCTTTCTCCCAAGCAGTAAATGTCTTCTGAATTAATGGCTGCAGTCTGCGTCTGCAGTAATCTTTGCATCTAGAAATACAAAGTCTGTCACTGTCTCCATGCTTTCTCCCTCTGTTTGCCAGTTAACAATCTGTCTGGTTGCCATAATCTTGTTTTTAAATATATATATAACTGCAACCCAGCTTTTGCACTTTCTTCTTTCACCTTGGTTATAAGGCTCCTCAGTTCCTCTTTACTTTCAGCAATCAAAGTGGTTTCATTTACATAGGACCTTATCATATTTGTCACCGGACTTGCCACAAATTGTGCCCAGTGGGGGGCATGGGGAACCCATTGCCCCATGCTCTGCTGCCTGACTTACCTACCCCTACTTCTTCCCACAGGGGAAGCATTCACCATCTGGAAAGCCTCCCATTTTGTCGCCACTGTGGCATACACTGGTCCCTCTCTCTTTGCGCCATGGAGTCCCGACAAAAGTAGCCCTGTGTCATGAGATGGGAGCCAGCAGGTTCCGAGGGAAAAATGGAGACCAACTGGGCTAATCAATAAAGACTATACCTTAGGAGACCAACTGACATATGCTGCCAATTTTGGTCAACATGAGGTTGCTAGATAAGCCCTCTGAATAAATCTTGCCAAGAAAATGAAATGAGAGCTTAATCTTAGAGTCATCATAAGTTGAAAATGACTTGAAGACACACAACAACAATATACTTACGTTTAAGCTTTTTGTTTCAGATTTCTAAGCTACTTGTTAGTCACCTTAAAGACTGTTTTACAAGACATAAAGACAGAAAATAACTATTTTTAAATGAATGAATGAATGAATGAATGGACAAATAAATGTGTAGTTGCCCATAGCATGTCATCCTTATATATCTGTGCAGTAAAACCCAGTCAACACCCATGTGGCAGATTGTTATCCTGCCTCAGAGGGAGGGAAAGATGGCAGCATTCATTTGAGAAACTTCACAGCCTGCATGCCATACAGTCCTCTTCTTTTTCACAGTTCCTCTCCTTAGGACCATTTGTTCTCACCCAACAAGGATTGCAAAGAGATTTTAGAAAAACAAAAGGATACCTATGAGGCAGAAAGAAGCACATACATCTAGGGCAGTGGTTCTCAACCTGTGAGGCACCGGATGTTTTGGCCTACAGGTTGAGAACCACTCCCAGAAATCCCAGCCAGTTTATCAGCTAACAGCTTAAACTGGCTGGGATTTCTGGGAGTTGAAGGTGAAAACATCTGGGAACCCACAGGTTGAGAACCACTGATCTAGGGAGAGATGAAACTCGTGGTTCCCAACCTTTGGGCCTCCAGGTGTTTTGGACTTCTTCTCCCACAGTTCCTAACAGCTGGTAAGCTGACTGGGATTTCTGGGAGTTGAAGTCCAAAACACCTGGAAGCCCATAGATTGGGAACCACTGGTACATGTATCTTCAGGAAGACATTATTCAGACCTTGAAGGAAAAAGACAGAGCAATGAAAATGCCTATTTGATAAGTATGGATGAATCCAAACTAACACTGGCTTGTTTAGACAAACTATAATTTAAACTAATTTTATTCTCAGTAAAGAACAGAAGATTTTACTCAATTGAAAAGATAATCATGTGCTTCCAACTGCCCTCTGTTAATTTGGAAAAAATGAAAAGAAATAAATGATTAGTGTTAGGACAGCCCTGCTTAGTGCAGGGCTGTCCAACTTCAACCAGCCCAAGGGCTGGAATTCCGGTGACTGATCAGGTGGCGGGCCGCGCCGCAGCGGGGGGGTGTGGTCACTTGCGGGGGCGGGGCCGATCATGGGGGCAGGGCCGATCGTGGGGGGCAATTTCTCCCGGTTCTGCCGCCCTGGCTGACGCTGTAAGAGGGAGGGCGAAGCCAAGGAGGGCTCCCCTTGGCCCCTCCCTCCCACAGCGTCAGCCAGGGCGGCAGAAGCGGAAATTTCTCCCGGTTCTGCCGCCCTGGCTGACGTTGTAGGAGGGAGGGCGAAGCTAAGGAGGGCTCCCCTTGGCCCCTCCCTCCCACAGCGTCAGCCAGGGCAGCAGAAGCGGTGATTTCTCCCAGTTCTGCCGCCCTGGCTGACCTTGTAGGAGGGAGGGTGAAGCTAAGGAGGGCTCCCCTTGGCCCCTCCCTCCCACAACGGCAGCCAGGGCGGCAGAAATGGCGATTTCTCCCGGTTCTGCCGCCCTGGCTGATGTTGTAGGAGGGGGGCGGAGCTGAGGGGGGCTCCCTTTGGCCCCTCCCACAGCATCAGGTCAGCAGAAGTGACGCGCACATGCGCACTTTTTGGGGGGATTTTTTGGGGATTTTTTTTTAAAAAATCAGGATTTTAAAAAATTTCTTTTTATTGCAGGAGGGTAGGGAGGCCGGATCCAAGGGGCTGGCGGGCCGTGTACGGCCCGTGGGCCGTCTGTTGGACAGCTCTGGCTTAGTGTAACAACCATATTAAACTATGCTTAAGTAGCTCTATGGATCTATATGTGTGATATAATAAGCTATATGCATTTAATCAATCTTTGGGCAAGGGTCAAATTTTTCTTCCTCATCCTGCAGTATATTACATCTACGAATTTTAACAGTATGTTAGTCTCTTCCCAATGCCATTTCAGTTCTTAGGTCAGCAAGAATAGTTGACCTGATTTTGCTCAAACCTCTATAGCTAATCATTGCTGGGGAGAGGCTAGGCTTGCAAAATGTCATCTTGATGAGAGCAAGCTTCATAAAAAACCTACTGCTAAAATGGGAAGAGATTGGAAAATTTCCATTTAAATCTTAGCTGCATCAGCAGAGATATTTGATTACTGTAGCTAGAAACAGAAAAGTTATGGGAAACATTTAGATTGGAGTAATTAGAATTGTTAATTATGTGGGTCAGAGTTTCGGTCAATTAAATGATAGTTTTAATGTCTGACCCATTTCAGGATTTCACACACTCACTGGTATTGAAACCAAACATGACTTTTTGTATAGTGTAAATAGAACTAGTATACTAACATGATCCAGTCAATATATTATGCATGCTTATAAACAAGAATTTGTGTGTGGAACACTAGGGGAAGAGATTTGCATGAAATTTGCATATTCATTCCCTAAAGAAATACACAGGCAAATTGTAAATCTCATCCCAATCAAATATCCAAAAATATACAATATCACATTAACTTCCTAAAGCGGAGGCACCCACTTTGCTATCATGTGGCTGCCTCCTGCAGAATTCTGGGAAATGTACTTTAGAGAATATATATTTATGGCATATATATATATACCCTATTGTACTGATGGTAGCTTGTTCAACTTAAGCCGTCTGAGGGCTCGCACTAAGACTCTAAACCAGGGGTGCTCAGGATGGTGATCGGGATCACCCGGGTGATCTTTGGGCCTCATCTGGGTGATCTTTAGGCCCCTGACCAGGTCAATCACTGCTGGTCCTCTTCACGCGCCCCTGCACGCTTCAAACAAGTCCTCCGTCGTTGCTCCTCCACGCTGCCTGCTCGCGCGCCGCCTCCAAGAGCTCATGAGTCCAAGAGGCAGAATGGGCGCTTTGGCAGCCCCCTCTTTTGCATTCCTCCTCTTCCCTCCGTCCTTCTCCAGCCACTCAGAGTTGTCGGAGACCATAGGGGGTGGCAGTGGATGATGCGATGCATGGCTGCCCCTGCGCGCATGCGCAGAAGCGCCCATTCTGCCTCTTGGACTTCTCGTGAGTTCTTGGAGGTGGCGCACATGCTGGCGGCGTGGAAATAGGAGCAATGGCAGAGGAGAAGAAGAAGGACGCTTGGGGTCATTTTCTTACCGCATCTCAAAAGTCGGTCTTTTTACTTTGGGGTGGGTGCTTGATTGTTCTGTGGTATGTCTCTTTGTTTCCTTTTTATTTTTAAAAATGGCCTTTTAGCTCCAAAGCCTCTCTGCTTGCTTTTTCCTTGAGAAATATATGTTGGGGAATATGGAAATGTGGGAGAAATGGGGTGGTTGGATGTATTTTTGCATGCCCCTTTGTTTACCTTGCTGAGTATTAAATGGCCTTGCAGTTCAAAAGCCCCTCTTCTTACTTTCTGGCTAATAATATGTGTGGTAATATGGCAGTGTGGGAGAAATGGGGTAGTTGGATGTATTTTTATGCTCTGTTTTATATTGTTGTTATTAAATTGAAATGTTGATGTTTTATAACTTCATTTTATGTAAACTGCCCCGAGCCTGCTGGAAGCGGTACATAAAAATGAATAATAAATATAAATAAATAAGAAAATACTTATACGTTTTACATTTCTGGGTAGGTGATCTTTGGGACTTGGTTTTTTAATCAGTAGCTCCCATGCTGAAAAAGTGTGAGCACCCCTGCTCTAAACTATCTAGTCCGTGAGCTGCTTTTTGCTGACGATGCTGCCCTTGTCGCCCATTCAGAAGCAGCCCTGCAGTGCCTAACATCCTGCTTTGCAGCAGCTGCAGAGCTGTTTGGGCTGGAGGTCAGCCTGAAGAAAACGGAAGTCCTCTACCAGCCCGCACCACAGGAAGAACACCATCATCCCCACGTCAGCATGGGCGAATCTGTGTTTAAGTCCGTTCAGCAGTTCACCTACCTGGGAAGCATCATACATCATGTCGCCTCTCAGCCTTCTCTTCTGCAGGCAAAACATGCCCAGCTCTTTAAGCCACTCATAGGACTTCAGACGCCAAGTAGCTATCATACTGTCTATTCTCCTCTATCGGTCTGAAACATGGGTGGCCTATCGCCAACACTTACGACTCCTCGAACGCTTTCATCAGCGCTGTCTTCGCACAATCCTAAATATACACTGGACCGACTATGTGACTAATGTTGCTGTCCTTGAGCAAGCAGGGATCACCAGCATTGAGGCTATGCTATTGAGAACACAGCTGCGCTGGGCAGGGCACGTCTCTAGGATGGAGGACCACCGCCTCCCAAAGATACTACTCTATGGTGAACTCGCCATGGGTCAGCGCAATAGAGGCGTTCCCAAAAAGAGATATAAGGACTCCCTGAAACAACATCTCAGGCTCGGCCAGATTGATCACCAACAATGGTCTACCCTGGCCTCACATCAGGAGGCATGGAGATGCACTATCCACAATGCTGCGGCCTCTTTCGAGAAGACACGCCGAATGGGTCTCGAAGAGAAACGACAACGCAGAAAGAACCGCAACTTGGAAACAACATCACCCAAGGAGACTTTCTGCTGTGCTTTCTGCAACCGAACTTGCCTATCTCAGATTGGCCTTTTTAGTCATCAACGTGCTTGTAAAAAGCATGGGATGAGTCATTCCTAAGAATCTTCGTTCGCGAAGTAATGCCGAGAGAGACTTTAGGGAAGCTGAGGACTTCTCTGGATGAGAATTCCAAAGGCCCCATCCTAAACTACATTTCCCAGAATTCTGCAGGAGCAAAGTGGGCAACAGAAAAGCGGGCGCCTCCTCTTTATTCGTAATAGTACAATGTAATAATAAAACTTTTTTATTAACCTGTTTCCTCTCCCCACAAGGACTCAGGGCAAGAATGTGATATTGAAAATCATTTCATTTCCACTACATTTTTCTACAAGTCAAATACGTAAAGTGTTTATGTGTGTGCCTTTAAGTCACCTGTCAATTTTTCTGCAGCCACATGAATTTCATAGGGTTTCCTTAGGCAAGGAATAATGAGAAAGGTTTGCCTGTTTTAGTCAGATTCAATGTCAGCCTGGATCTGTCAGAGCCATCACTTTCAGACCGCAACCTTGTGAATTAATCTAGAAATTTTGAGCAAGGGCTTAGTTCACTTTTCTCAAGGTCAGGCAAGAACATATCAAACCTTTGCAAGTAAATTTCATGATGAAACCTTTGAGATGAAAAATGATTCAGCAGGTAAATGAAAGGGAGCCCATAAAAATGATCTTCTCAACCGGGAATTGAAAGTCATTTAAATGACTGCTATCCACTAAATCGAATTAATGAGAACAGACCTTTTCCCAATTAACTAGAAGTATTGCGCTGTCTGGATTTTCCCAGCTCTTGTCACATACTGAAAATCAAGTTCCATTTTCTGAGGTAACAAGTAGTATCCTATGCTAAACTAGACTGTTACGTTCTTATAAAAACACCAGCAATAGGCACCACTGTCTGCTATGATTTAGTGTTATTTCAGGGAGGTGAAAAAAATAGAGAACCAGTAAAATGCATGAAGAACTGTGAATGAATGTGAGCAAAAGGTTCAACAACCCTGTTATTTATTTATATCCCGTTTTTCTCCCACATGGGATGCAAAGCAAATTGAACTGTACCTTAAAAAATAGCAGTGACGGATCAGGGCCAAACTTGCCACACAGGGGCCCAATGGCCCACTTCACAACGCGACCCTCACCCAATGACCACTACAGACCAAAATTAGCACACAGAGCCCCCTTGACCCACTCTACACCCTGGTGCTGTTTCAAGGAGGATAGACCACAGATGATGGGACTTGAAATACCTTCACTCACCTTCCGAGACTGCTGTAACCCTCATCCACAGAATGATCAAGACCAAATGTGACACACAGAGCCCCCATGACCCACTCTACATCCTGGTGATGTTTGGAGGGGGATGGACCATGGCCAATGGGACTTGCAGTACCTTCACTAAGTTCCTGAGACCACTGCAAGCCACATACACATCTAATAGGAACCAACCTTGGCACACAATGCCTTCCTCAAGTAACCCGGGCACCGCCAGGTCCCCAAGCTAGTAAATAAATAAAATAGATAGTTAAAACAACCTGTAGTGCAAACATTAAAAAGTATTAAATAATAATTCACTTAAACCCTTAGTGTAGAAATGTTCAAACAAATTAAAGCTTCTTACAAATTAAGAACCATCATCTCCATTTCAAACTCCCAATCAGTTAAAAGGTCTGTTTAAATAAGAAGACCTGAAAAAAGGGAGATCTTGTTTCTGATAACATGATGCTTCTGGTAAATACACAAACAGGACATGGGAACTTTCTCCTCATGGTATTCCTTGGCACTTGGCATGCAGAGGCATATTGCCTTGAGGGCCTTTGCAGCTATTATGGCAACAGTTGTCAGAGCCCTGTCCTCCATGTATTTGTTTCACTCTTTGTTCTGATTATATGCCAGGGAATATTCGGACTTTATCCAAGCAGCAAACAAATTAATGTTGAAGCTTAAGGATAGAGGTTACCCAAATAAAGTACTCAAAACTGCATACCATAAAGCCTTAAACACTCCCCGACCTTCTTTACTTGTTAAAAAAATACGATCTACTGGAGATAAGAGTTATATGGCCGCTTACATATACACCCCATGCTCGCAAAATTTATTCTATAGTCAGAAAGTTTTGGCGTCTTATTAACACCATTCCTGGCTTAGAGCAGCCACCCCTTGTCGCTTACAAGCGCACTGCTAACATCAAAAATTTGATTATTCATTCAGACCACACACTCAAACAACAAATTAATCCTCCTAAAGCACGAACGAACAAATGCGGGCATTGCTCCATTTGTAAATTGATTAACTCTCAAGAATATATTACTAGTCCATACAATAATCAAAAATTCAAAATAAAAACATGGTCTAGTTGTGGAACTAAAAATGTAATTTATTGTTTGACCTGCAGTTGTGGGGGCCTCTACATAGGGGAAAACGAAAGGGAACTCCGGACTAGAATACAGGAGCATAGATCATGCTTTAAGACCAGAAGTGATAGCTCTAGCCTATATTCCCATTTTAAAAATCAAAAACACCATCACGAAGCTTTCACCATCACTGTTCTTGACAGGATTAAACCTATACCTCATATAGATATTAAATGGAGACTATTACAACTTAAAGCCAATGGATAATCTGGTTACAAACAGAGTTCCCGCCAGGTCTCAATGATAAATTATCAATCAATGAGCTCCTTATCTGATACACAGCGGTTGCCGCTAATTATCCACTCCCTCAACAGTGCTATTTATTTGGTCTGACTGCTTCTGGTTCTTTGTCTGTGATTTGACCAGAAGGCATGGAGCCTCTTTATAATTTATGCTTATTTACCAAAAAGGTATGTAATTTTATTATGAAATACCCCACAGTGGTTCCTCTTTGGAGCACTCTCTTTCTGTAATTTATATTGATGTTTATATTATTGATTGTATATACCGATATAGAATACAGCACACCTTTGGATTATATCAACGCCAATCTCAGTGGGATAGTCCCCGGTCCTTGAAGAAGCTCAGGAGAGCGAAACGATTCAGCGGGGATATCTAGTAGATCATCGATCGCGTGTCGCACCAATTGGATTATAGTTTATGGACTGTTTATAGATAGTTTATGGACTGTTTATATGGACTGTGCATGTAGAAATACGAACTGATTTGATTTGGACATTGGAACGCTCTAAAAGGGACCATCCAGCATGAGTACGCTCTGGGAGAAATCCCATCACCACTTGGAACATATAGGCGTGAGTAATCTCAACCATTATATAGAGTTTGATTTACATTGATACACCATTGTGCTGAACGAACTTGAATTGATAGTTATAAAAATTGTGCTGAACGAATATAAGTTTATTGTTACATATTCAGTTTTCTTTGTGGTTTATGACTTTTTTAAACTCCTCTTTTAGTTTCAGTCTTATAGAGGAACCACCCCTGTATTGTCTTGGAGGGCCTTTGCAGCTATTATGGCAACAGTTGTCGGGGCCCTGTCCTCCATGTATTTGTTTCACTCTTTGTTCTGATTATATGCCAGGGAATTGACAGAAATATGTATACAGGAAAAAATACATACACACAATGTTTCTCCTTTCTGCTATCAGTGTGTGAATACAGCGTTAAGGCCATCCTGTCAATTCTCAGATAGACATGCAACCTCCTGGTGATCATTCAGCATATCCATAAGTACGTACGTATACTTTCTCTCAATTTTTTCCTAAAGTTCAACCACTTCTAAACATTTTGACTGAGATCTTTTTTGCACATTACTTCAATTTTGCACATTTCTAATTATTTAAATTTTGAAAATGTATGCTCCATGCAGTTATGCCAGTCACATGACTTTGGAGGTGTCTACGGACAATGCTGGCTCTTCGGCTTAGAAATGGAGATGAGCACCACCCCGCAGAGTCAAACATGACTATGCTTAATGTCAGGGGGAACCTTTACCTATGTATGAATACAAAACATATCACTAGCCTCACAAATGTACGGAGTCTTGAGATACAATGTACTGCTTTAACAGCTGCAGGTGTTCCTGGAGCAAAATGCCTTGTTGCTGGGAAAGGGCTGGATGCATCTTTGCTCAATGTCCCTCTCCCCATCACCATGAAAATCCCTTTGTTGAAGCAGCTACTTGGGTTTTTAATAGGGCCTTTGGGACTACTTCTGGCCGCTGCATTGGTACACCAACTGTAAAAGTGAATACATTGGTTGAAAATATCTAGTTTAACCACACACAAAAATAAATGTTAGCAATCCGTTTTTAAGAGAAATGTATGTGTTTATCTGACTTGCAATGTATGTTTTTAAAAGACCAATCTACAGTTCTATTAGTTTCTATCATATATATATATATTGATTGTCACACAACAGCAAAACAGACAGTTGAAATTAAGAGGGGGTTGTGAAGATTTTTGACATCTATAAAATTCTTCCATGGCAGAAAACAGAACAGGTGTGTATGAATGAGGACAATCAATTTGAAATTTATAAGAGTTATCTAAAACAGTTTTTAATATATGGGAATTATACATTGTGTATAAAGTATGCTAAAAATTATGAAGCACATACAACTAAATGTTTTTAGATCCTGGCCCATAGAAATGTTGTATTATGTGGGATTTTTAGAATTTGTAACGTTTCTGCCTCTAGGGCCTGTAAAATTGGCTTTTGAGAGATGGACGTGAAAGCTTTGGGCCCATGAGGTAGAGAAAAGCCTTCCCATACACAAAAACCTTAAAAGTCTTTGAGAAACGAGTTCTAGACTTAAAATAGTGAACTCAAACAAGTTTATTGAAAAACAACCAGTGATGGCCCAAAAACGCTTAGTTGGTTGCTAGGGGGAGAAGGGAGTCCTTTAGGAAAAGGGATGCGATCACTTGCCTTTTCGATGCAGAGTGAAGGTACTTTCCTCAATTCCAGGTTTCCTGTTGCCCTCAATGGCTTGTAGGCCCATGAAGTCCTTTAAAAGCCCCAAAATCCACAGTCTATGTTGAGGACAGATCATCCTTTGTACTGCAGGCTTCGGTTTAGAGCGTAGGGTTGACTTTGTAGGTGAACAAAAGATGCTTTTTCTCAGCATGAATGGATTTCCATCCACGTCCATGCGGCTCCTTTGCTGGAATGGGGGAAGAAATGAAGTCCTGCCCCTCAGGAAAACGCAGGAAAGGGAGGAGTTAGGGTGGTGATGTCACCTTGGCACCAAACACAGGCTCTCCCGCCAAAGTCCACATGGTAGGAAAGTAGAACAAAGACCTATGCAGGTAAAGGTCAAACAGGTACAACAAGTGCAATACCAGACAAGCCCCGTAGGGGCAGAACAGTAACTTTTTGCAGTTGTATTAAAAACACTTTAAAAAGGGGTTTGAACTGTGCTGAGAATTTGCCTTCCCTATTGACAAGCCCAGTGTCCTACCTTGTTAAATCAGAAACAAAAGAGTTTCAAAAAATTAATGTGTATTTTTAAAAATCCCCAAATCTATCTATATTTGGTCATGTATCTAAAAAGCCTACTTTACAGCCTGACTCTTTAAACTGGAACGTATTTTGAAAGGCAAATGAAATGTTTTTGACTTTTCTTCCTCTTCCATTAATGCTATATTATCTCACAATGATATACTGGAATTCATATTAAATATATACATGCATGATTGAACTTCTCATCATAACTGTAATATGGAGGCACTGGTCTCCAATTACAAACTCATCCAAGAGAAGCAGCAAATGTTCAGAATATGCTGTGCTCGGTTCCCTCTGAATATCTTACGTGGACAATTACATTAACGTATGTCAGGACTAGTGTAAAGGCGATGTCTAACAATGACTGGGGTTTGATATGGCATCCCATTAGTGCTGCCCTGTGAGTGAGCAAATGTAAGGCGGGGGGATACTTCCCATAGTAATTACTAGCCAAAGTCATTTGAATCAACAGAAAAGAGGCGGCTAAAAGATATCCCATGAAGGTCTTCAGTTCTTCTCCTGACTATCAAATCATCACTTTTGCGATGAATGATTAGGATGGAAAGGAGAGAATGAGGCTATGAATACGCCCCACTGTGAAAAAAGCCTGCCCTGAGAAAGGCCACACAAGATGAAAATCCAAAAATGAGACTATTTTTATGAGAAGCTTTCTCGCTATGATTGGAAGATTGATACTGCTTGTAAATTTACTTCCTCACATAAACAGGAGACTTTAGTAAGTTGATTTTGGAACCTTTCTAAAACGTTTTTGATAAAGAAAAAAAAGTAAGAACTGGGAAAGTTTTACAAAGAGAAGAATAAATATTTTATTAAATAAAAGAATAAGAACATCAAGCTTTAAGAAGTGTACGACCACAATTGGTTTATTTCTATCACTTCTGGCTGGCAGTTCAAAACATGGACAAGCTGTTTTATTGACATAAATCTAAGTGAATCTACATTCTGGATTATACAAAAGTTTTCAAGAGAAAAAAATGAAAACGCCTGAAGAAAATGCTTTTTAGTCTCATTGATTTCAGAGTCACCAACAGTCTTGATCTAGGCAGAGATGTTTTCTAAAATCATTATTTCTGGGAGGAAAAATGCATTTTGAGGGGTTTTTTTCTTGATGAATGAAGTAAAAGTATTCATGTGTTTATTTCCCTGCCATAATAGTTATAAAAACTATGGAAGATGTATAACTATGTAAGATTGTATATATTGTCTTTTATTATGGCACTTCTCATTGTTTCTTCCCGCCCCCGTCCCCGTCCCCCAAGTTCTTTTAATGTGAATGTCCCCTTAAAACTATGGAGAACTAGAAGAGATATTCAATAATATTTTCACTCTTTAATTAATGTTGATGGTTTCTTCTGTTTGTATTGTTTTCTTTAGACACTATAGACCTCTTCACACGTATCGTATTTTGGGCTGTTTGGCGATATTTTCGTACTTAAGCCATGGAGTCCAATGGCTCCCATCACACTATAACTACTTCTGGGGCTCATGGCAGTGCTGTTGCTAGGGCCGTAGCCAGGATTTTGATTGGGGGGCTGACTTCAGGGGGCCTGAGACTGGGTGGAAGAGGGCTCCAAACCTTTTGAATTGTTATCCCAATAACCCCATTAATGTGGGATATAATGAGCATGGTGATGATCTGATATGAATAAACTAACAGTTTAAATAATGTACCAAAATGGTGATCGGGGGGTAGACAATGCCTGTGTTGCTGTTGAAAAATGGTGATGGTAGACAATGGCAGGCTTCTTGTTTTTCCATAAGTAAAGATGGGTAGAGCTGCCAACAAAGGGCTTCCCCCCATGTGATGAGGAAGATGGGAAGTTGCAACAGAACGGGGTGTGGAGCAACAGGTCCCCTGCATGACTACCAGCAAGAGGAGGCGATCCAGAACATCTTCAGCAGCGCTTGTGACGTGGTCGTAAATAGAACGCAGGCAAAAATGGTGGGTAGAGTTACTCACTTTAAGTACTCAAAATTAAAGATGTAATTACAATTTGTAACTGATAAATGAACCATATTGTTAATATCCTAATCATGATTTTATTCCAAGCCATAATGTATTTTATGTTCTGAAGTAACAAAGAGACATTTCAACCTTCTCTTGGCATTACTTCGTGAACAAATATTCTTAGGAAGGACTCATCCCACGCTTTTTACAAGTGTGCTGATGACTAAAAAGGCCAATCTGAGATAGGCAAGTTCGGTTGCAGAAAGCACAGCAGAAAGTCTCCTTAGGTGATGTTGTTTCCGAGTTGCGATTCTTTCTACGTTGTCGTTTCTCTTCGAGACCCATTCGGTGTGACTTCTCGAAAGAGGCCGCAGCATTGTGGATAGTGCATCTCCATGCATCCCGATGTGAGGCCAGGGTGGACCATCATTGGTGATCAATCTGGCCGAGCCTGAGATGTTGTTTCAGGGAGTCCTTATATCTCTTTTTTGGGGCGCCTCTCTTGTGTTGACCCATGGTGAGTTCACCATAGAGTAGTATCTTTGGGAGGTGGTGGTCCTCCATCCTAGAGACGTGCATTTCAACCTTAGTATGTCAATATTCAACATTTTCTAGTCCTCTTTTTAAACATTTCCATCAGGAAAAGACCATGAAAAAAATCCCTGCCATTTCAAAATTTCCAAAAGTTTTACATCTATAAGCTCAAATCTGCCATCTTTAGCAAAGATTATAGAATCTTAGAAGCTGCTAAGTATTGGATGACAATGCATATCATCTAGCAGTCAGATGCGCAATACCACTTAATGCTGTCCTTTGTATTGTGGATTGCAAATTATCAAAGAAAATCAAATACTAAACAGCACAGAATATTGGATTTAAAATATTAGCTGGTGTAATATTGATTATATTCAAACATTCAGAAACTATCATCCAATGAATATTTAGCATCTAAAGGACGATTTGAAGGGGACATTCCAGAGTAAATTTATTTCCAACTTACTTAGAACAAATACCCAAGACCAGCTCAGAGTTATTCAGAAGTTCATTTAAGGTAAAGTATTTTACATTTAATGAAATCCTATTGAACTCTAGACTTGGAAGACACCACAAGAGCCATCCAATCCACCACCACCACCACCACCACCCCGGGCCTGCAGGAAAAGCACAAAGCAACCAACTCTTCTGACAGAGTTACGGACTAGCAATTCAAGGTTATAAATTTCTTTGAGAATTAAGGAGTAATGTGTTCAGTGGAAGTCATTCCTTGGTAGGTCTGCATAGGCTTGCAGCCACCGTTCCAAGTCAACTTTTGGTTAATTAGATTTTTTTTTCCTAAATGTATCAGTTCAAAGATTGAATCTGCTTTGGGGATTTTACCACTTTTCACCTCCTCGTTATACCCTATATTTGCCAGGTATTCTCATCCTCTTTTATTTTCCCATATAATTGCTTGTGACTGTTGATATATGAGAAACAGAAAGTTTGTTTACTTCCCAATTCTTTTAAGTAGCTCATGTGCAAGTTGTTTTTTTTTTTAATGTTTTACCTGAAAGCGATAAATGGATGTTTTGGGGAAAGTCCATGTTTGTTGTTCAACATTTCAAGAATAAAAAGGAAACCGATCTGTCTTATTCCAAACTTATCAGCAGTCCTGGAATGCCAGCTGCTGTATGGGAAAGTGTGAGAAAAAGTGAGTGAGAGAGCTCCCAAAAAGCATAAACACAAAGTATTTCTATACCACTGTGCAATTAAAATAAACCATTAGGAAATTATAAAAATATAAGTAGTTTCCTCTTAAAACAAGGCATGTAAGGAGCACCCATTCTTGTCTTTAAGCTGTTTCTGAGAGATTTTTCAAAGCCGTAATTGCACTTGAATACATGGCCGGCCCTTGCACTACCTCTTTAAAGCACACACTTTGTTTTGTGCAATGTTGCCAAAATCTGGTGTGTTATGAACCCTGGTATAAAGCTTCCAAGGTTAAAACCGGCAATTTAATTGTGTTTTAAAATGAGAAGAATTGAGCAGAAACTTTTAAGCAGTGGCTGGATGGCGATCTGTTAGGGATTCTTTGATTGTGCCTTTTTCCTGCGTGGTAGAGGGTTGGACTAGATGGCCTCTTCCAACTCTATGATTCTATGATTTCACCAACTCTTGGATATACCTCTGGTGAGTATTATTTATTTATTTACAACATTCATATCCCGCTCTTCTCAAACACCCCCCTCCCCCCCGGGAGGGGGAGGGGAATCAAGAGTGGCTTACACTGGAAACATTTTGATGCTGCAAATATGACAAATTTGATGCTGCAAGTATGACCAGTTAACAACCTAACTACCACTAGGAATGGAAAGAATATTCAGGGAAAGGTTGAAAAACACATTTTACTGAGCATTGATGCAAAGAATCCTGGAATGGTGAGTACTTTTCGACTTCTATGCAAAATTTGCACATAATCGTTTTTGAATAGAAGACAACAACAGCAATATTTGCTACCGGGCACAATTCAAAGTGCTGGTTTTGGCCTTTAAAGCTCTAAACGGTTCTGGTCCAACTTATCTGTCGGAACGCATCTCTCCCTATGAACCATCAAGATGCTTAAGATCATCCGGAGAGGCCCTGCTCTCGGTCCCGCCTACTTCGCAGGTGCGCCTGGCGGGGATGAGAGACAGGGCCTTCTCAGTGGTGGCTCCTTGACTTTGGAACTTCCTTCCTAGTGACATCAGATCAGCCCCCTCCCTCCTGACATTTCGTAAGAAAGTCAAGGCTTGGCTTTTCAAGCAAGCATTCGCAGACGAACTTTAATCGAGAACATGGATTACTATGATGATGAAATGGAAACCGATTTTAAGATCGTGGAGCTAAGATTTGTATTTTGTAGTTTTTAACTGTTATGAGCAGGCTTCTAAGCTGCTCATGTGCAGAAAAGAGATTCACATCATTTTATTAGATGTATTGTATGTGGGCACTTGTTGCCGCTTGTTCACCGCCTCGAGTCGCCTTCGGGCTGAGAGAAGCGGTATAGAAACATGGCATGAAAATTCTGTAATTGATTGATTTGCTTTTTTTTGCACAGGAATAAGTTTTTCTGCATTAAACCATTGCTGACCATGCCAATAATGTTCTTTTTTTCCAATTAAAATACAGATTTCTGTGGAAAACAAGCATGTGTAAATGGCAATATCTTTTTTAAAATGTGCATTTCTTGCAATAAGAAGAAAAATGCTAAAATAATTAATTGCTAATTATGAAAAGTAGTTTAGTGAAGAATTACATCCCCAGCTACCACTGATCTTCCTGAGCAGGCTTCTAAGCTGCTCATGTGCAGAAAGATTAGAGCACCCTAAACTGGAAGGGGTTTCACTAAAATTAAATACAGTTTCTGTCAAACACATGCTGAAGTTATGACTGACAGCAGCCAAGTCTCTCTCTTCCCATTTTGCTGCTCTTTTACATTTTAGGGCGAGGGAGAGAATCAGCGTTATCCATGTTTTCTTATGAAGTACAATATTTTAAAATAATAATTCTTGTTCAGCTACCTCCCACAGATCCATTTATATGGCCTATTATTGTCATAAGCCTATTTAAGAGTCATAGACCTGTATAACAAATTCACTTACTGTTAGACATCCTAACCCCTTGGGGAAGATGGCATACGTATCAAAAATTGTAAGCTAATGAGACATCCCTTAACACTAAGTCCTACATTGGATGTAAATGATCAGCAGCTCAGCCAGAAGACAATGAAGAAAGTGAGTTATATTTATTTCGCCAACGTAAGAACAAGGGAGATATTAAAGCTACAGAAATACTATATGGAATGAGGATTATCTCCATTGTTGTTGTCTTGGTTTGGTACAAAATACCATTTTATTTGTTTTGGTTTTTTAAAACAATTATGTGTGGACTATGTGAACATTAATTGGAAATAGTGACGCAGTGCAGGAATACTGATTAAAAATAATGGGAAAGCAATACTTTTGAAATAAGAACCTGTAGTTATTGCTTGTAGGATTCAATTTGAACTAACCAGTACAGGGGCTGAGATAATTTTAAGGTTAGTTTATATTTGAAGAATTAAATCTTCCCTTTTATGTTAGACTATTTGGTTTTTAATAATAATAATAATAATAATAATACTCTGACACAACCCAATATAGGTGGCCCCAGTGGTGATCGGCACACTGGATGCAGTTCCTAAAGACCTTGATGTGAACTTAATACACTTCACCCTCCAATAAGTTAATTTCGCAGAACTTTCTTGAAGGGAGGAGGGGCTGGCATAGTGTGATGCCAGCCCCTTTTCCCTCATTCTGCGAAAGGACATCGCCCACCACTCCCGCCCATGGACAGTATAGTAATGATCATCAAATGGTTTAACATTTGGGGTCAGATAGGAATTTTCCCATGAGGGTTTTGCCTATCCTATACTGTTGTCTTAGGGGCTAGATGGAATGGTCGGCTTATAAACTAGCCAAGTGTAAATAGATTAGTTATTCAAAGGTTTGTATACAGTTAAGGCACCCCTTAAGGGTGTGAGGCATTCTGCAAACACTCATCTAGATTTTAATTTTAGGGGTGAGGTGATGGTGAATGCCCCAGGAGCGGGGAGAGTCTGCTCTCAAAAGTTGAGAGAGATTTCTCCTGATGTTTCCCTTACGGGTTGCCCGGGTTTAAATCTACAGGGGACCCAGGTAGTACGCCTGAATAGCTGAGGGGTAGACTTTAGAAGACGCTACCTCAGCTTACACACACCAAGTTGAACTGACACCTAAAAGTTAGTTGAGTTATAAGCTAAATAGGTAACAATAAAGTTGCCCAAGTTTGAATCCATATATTTTGTGTCTGTCTCTTTATTTCGGGGGGTTGGAAGACAAACACAATCAGCACTGACAAAATAACCATCTGACAGCTGCAAAACGCCACACTACTTGGAACTGCACACATTATTTGCTGATACATCACACAGTCCTAGACCCTTGGGAAGTGTCCATCGTGTGATCCAATACAACAGCCAGCATACTAATCTTCTTTGTTGTGTACTAATCTTGTTCTGTTTCAAATCATCATCATCTTTATTTATATTCTTCCCTACCTCCCCAAGAGGACCCAGAGCGGATTCCAACAAACAAAAAAGGCAAACATTCAATGCCCCAAAAGAATTACATCCCTAGCTAATCAATCACACCCTTCCAATTTTAAATTATTAATCAGTGGGAATTGGAAAGACATAGAAAAGCAAAACGATGTTCTACGTTTCAAAATTTCTTGTTTACGTATACAGTGTTCCTTCACTTATTGCTGGGGTTAGGTTCCAGGACCTCCCACAATAAGTGAAAAACCGTGATGTACGGATGCTCTATTTATTTTAATATTTATACATTATTTTAGTAGTTATATAATATTGTAAGTCTTTATAAACTTAAAATAAAGTGAAGGAAAGGAAGGAAAGGCCCTTCAAGGTTGGAGGGAAAGAGGACTGAGGAGGGAAAGCACCTTTGAGAGAGGCGGCAGCAAAACCCCAAAGGACAGCATAAATACCATGATATATATTTTAAATTAATATTTTTTTGAAATCCGCAAAACAGCGAGCCTGGAATAAGTGAACCGCACAGTAGCAAGGGAACACTGTATGTACTGAAACAAGGTTACCAGTGCTCACCATACCAAGGTTGCTTCCAAGATTTTTTATCTATTGATGACAGATTCATTTTTGTAGAAAGTGTAAGGTGATTTGTTTTGGAGAAGGCACTGTCTATTCCCTACCAACTCTCAACAGACACCCACAATATCGCAAAAAGACAATATATAGTACAACAGTTTGCATAGATCTAGGAAAACAGATGCCAACTTTGGCCCAAAGGGCAACTTGAAAAAAAGAAAGAAACGAAACAGAAGATTGAATGAAAAGCTCTTCCATTATGGCATCTCCACTGCCGGGAACAACCTTGCCTGCTTTGTTTCTGCCTGACAGAAAAGCAAAATCAGTTTGAAAAGAAAAATGCTCAATGTTCTATATGGACGAAGTGCTCATTGCATGCCAGGAATAGTTGGATCTGATTTGCATGTTCTGAAAAAGTACGTGGCATATTTAGAGATAGCAACTGGACACGAGCATTCTGACCAAATAATACCTTTTAAAAAACTCTTCTGTGTTTAGTTGGTGAAAGATGAGGATAGCATCAAAGCAACACCAAAGAAATGGATGTGATGCACATGTAGCACTGCAGGAAAACATGTTTTGATTTTTTTCTGTGGCTGTATACATAGACAACAATAGAGGAAAAACTAACTCTAAATCACATTTTAGAAGAACACCCTTCTGCTTATCAAAGCCTCTGCAAAAATGGTAGATGCACTTGATTTAGAGTGCCGGATACCACTACCGTATTTTCTGGCATATACGACTACTTTTTAATCCAAGAAAATCTTCTCAGAAGTCAGAAGTCGTCTTATATGCGGGAGCCATCTTATACGCAGGAGCCGTCTTATAGAGCAGGTGCTGAAACTTCCAATTCGGATTGGAGAATCTGTGGTTGCCGCATATGGAAGGGGGAGCTCAAAAATGGCAGTGGCCTCGTCCCTGCCGTATGCAGCGACTGTATGAAAGCATTAAAGGCAACACTGTACAAGTACAGTAGAAGACATTCCATTCATCAGGATTCGTGGACTTAATGCAGTCCCGATGGTGAGCTGAAGGGGCGCCTCTCCGGGAAGGTGTAAGTGAAGGGCGGAGCAAGCTGCAGGCGTCCGGGGCACCCGGTATATGGAAAAAAGAGATAGAGTGGCAGTGGCTCTAGGCCCAGAAAAACGCACCTCTTTTACCTGTCTCTCTCACCCTTGTACCCTATTACCGTACCACTTTCTCTGCCTCTCAAATCTCGCTCCTGAAGACTGCAGTGAAGCGGTGCAGGTGTGCATGTGGATCAAGCACAACATGGGAAGCCTCTGTGTCGATGACACCTGAAGTCATTATAGGTGGGATAAATACATCTTGGTATGATGGCCACCATAGGGCTCTGTCCTCAAGATAGAATAAAAGCATCCTAGGACACTAAATTTACCCTGTCTGATGAGGCTCTGGTACTGTTAAATATACCTGGGTCATAGGAATGGAATTTATATGCTTTTATGTAACGATTTCTCTGTTTTATACATGATTAAGGGCACACAACTAATATTACGGGGCCAGTAGTTGGGCTATTTTAATGTCTTAATGATGTAAGTATTGTTTTTATATTATTATTTAACTCACAGTTTAAGTTTTATGCTCTTTTAACATAACTGTTGTTTTTTTGTTTTTGTTTTTAATTTAAAGTATTTAATCTTTTTATTTATTGTTTCCATCAGTTTATTGTTCATTGTTATAATAATAAGGAGAGGGACGGGACAGAAATAAAGTTTTATTTTATTATTATTATTATTATTAAGCTGTAGTCATTTTATAAGAGAAACAGAAACTTCCACCATTTTTCTTAAAGCCATGCTAGAAATGACTGCAGAGAATAGCCAGAGACCTATTCACATTAAATCATGACTAAGAATTATTAAAATGAAAGTGTTTTAAATTATCAGGTATCTGATGACCTTTTCAGAATGTGTAAACCGGGAGTAAAACCAGAATGTTTTATCCAGTCCTTGGTGAACACATACAGAGTTAATGGATCATAGGTAGTCCTGGAGCTGCCCTATTGGATATGTTGGTAATACTGTTCCCGATACCACAGAAAGATGCACTTATCCAAGAAGTTGGCTTAAGGTATAGCAGGGCTGTCCAACTTCTATGGGCCCAAGGGCCGGAATTCCAGTCACTGATCACCTGGGGGCCGAAGGGTCTGCCTCCGCCCCCGGCTCTGCCCCCGCCCCTGCCCCGGCTCCGCCCCCTCTCCGGCTCCAATTTACTTACAATTGACCTTGAGTTGTGGAGTTGTAGTTCACCTCCACCCAGAGAGCACTGTGGACTCAAATAATGATGGATCTGGACCAAACTTGGCATGAATACTCAATATACCCAAATGGGAACACTGGTGGATTTGGGGGAATGTTCCTAATACCTTTGAGTTATTTGAGTCCACACTCAAATTGGGACACACCAAAAAACCCCAAACACCTCAATGCCGTTTAGGGCTTGATGGGGCCTCCTTTCCCAGAGGCGGGTGGGGAGGCCCAAGGAGCTCCCTCCCTCCCTCCCTGAAGGGAAAACAAGCCGCGGGGGCAGGCGCAAAGGAAGCCACGTTGCGCCCTGCATGCGGGGGAAGGCAGCACAACAAGGGGGGGGGGCGGAGGAGGGAAGGAAGCGTCGCCAAGGAAACCGCCGCTGAGGACCCCTCCCCCTCACCCAACGTCCCACTGTTTTTAGATTGATTGATTCGAGCCAGGCCCTTCCTTACCCATTCTGCGGGAGCCCCGCCACAGGGCCGAAGCGCCAACGCCGTCCCCGAAGAGCCCTGCTGGAGCCGAGGCCAAGCTCAGGCCGGGCGCAGCGGCTCTCCCATCCACGGGGCGGGAAGCAAGGGCCCTCCACAGGAAGAGGACGGAGCCAGGAGGGGCTTTCCCTGCCTCACCCCCTCCTCCCTCTCTCTGAGGGAATGGGGGCTGGCCTGGAAGCAGCCGCGAGGGAGGAGGAGGCGCGCACCCAGGCCGGCCGCAAATTCCACGGGACCCGAAATTTTGGCAGCTATCGCGAGACTACGCAGCCACAGATGGGATTTCGACCTCCCTCGAAATCTCGTCTGTGGCTGCGTAGCCTCACGATGCTTGCCTAAACCCGGAAGTAGGTATTTATTATTATTATTATTATTATTAATTTGTATTTCATTAAAACAAGTTAGGGGGCCGTAGGGAAGGGGCTCGGGGGCCGTGTACGGGCCCAGGGCCACCTGTTGGACAGCCCTGAGGTATAGGATTTGCATGAAGGTCACTTTCCAAAATAATACTCCAAGACTACCTTTCTTGGCTCTTTCTAAATAATTTTGCATTTCTTAATAACAGTATCAGCAAAATAATTCTCATTTTATCTAGGCCACGGTATTTTCCCTAATTTCCTGTTACATCTTTACTTCAGTTATCTAGGACAGTGATTTTCAACCTTTTTTGAGCCGCGGCACATTTTTTACATTTACAAAAACCAAAATGACACAAACTGACACTCTAACACAGTAATACTTATAGTTAATATGTTTTTAAATGTATTTATACACTCACTTAGTGTGAAACCTGGGCCTGTTTCGATGAACACAAAATAGATATCCTGGCAGGAATGGTAGAAAGACACAAACGAAGCTCTTGCGCAACAGCTGTCAGTCTCTCTGTGTTTTTAGTGATCCCAAATTGCCACTGTCACTTGACGCGCAGCTGCAGCACTAACTCTAACTTTGTTTACTTAGCCGCGTCTGAGCGAATCCAAGATGGCGTGACCATAGCACTCTTGCATCACTTCTTAGGTGATGCGAGAGTGCTATGGTTCCATTTCTTAAAGGGACAGATGCACCTTATAGTTTATATATGAATGAAGTTTGAAAATAATTTTCCGCGGCACACCTGATGATCTCTCATGGCACACTAGTGTTCCGCGGCACACTGGTTGAAAATCACTGCTCTAGGATGCAAATGTATATGCTTTAAGAGTGTCAGCGATGCATGTTACAGCATCAAGACCTATGCTGATTTTCCCTATATAGTAGTGAGGATTATGCCCTCTGTGGCCCCAATGCTTGACCACAAGTAATCCTTTAAGGGAATAATGCTTCTCTAAGAATTTATTTTCCAACTTAAAAACACTTTTCCAGGAGCTATGGAATCATCTCCCTGAAATTACAAGTTATCAGGGGATTGGAGACATTAAAAACATAGGCCTAGCACTTTTTAGAAATATCCCCATAGGCTCCGCAAATGAACACCACCAAATGACTATTGGGAAGCAATAGTGGTAGTTAGTGGTAATATCAGAAGCCATCCTTGGAATATCAGTTTTTGGGTTTTTTATTTTTTACTTTACCCTGGGCTATGCCACCTTTGTTTTAATGCATCAATTTTCTGAGGCACCAGGCTGTGGAAATCGACTTCATACTCTCCCTGTGAAACCTGCAATGCAACTAAGATAGGAAGGGATTGTATCATGGGAAATCTTCTGCAATCCGCAATCAAAGCAATTCTGCATGTATACTAGAACTGTACTGTTTCAAAAAACAGGCATAAATGACAAATCCAAATGATATTGAGGTGACCCCCCTTTCTCAGGCTTATGTGAAAGATAGTCTCCTGAGGCAACAGAACATTGAACTTTTTTCCTGCAACTATATGGACTTGTGAATTTTCTCTCCCTGGACTTTATCTCAAGACTTCTGCCTACATGAATTGAATCCACTGAAGCCCCCTTTCCCCTGCCCCTACTCAAAAGGGATGTTTTGTCGCTCCCAAAGCCTGGACTTTCCCCCCAATATTTTCCTGGACTCTCTTTATGAAATAACTGGGTAAAATGGACAAATAAATGATGAACAAAACTAGGAATGGCATCCCCTCTCCCTAAGCTTCATTGTACCTCTCGCCACATGCCCCCTCCTCATAAAATGTATTTTTTAAAGATAGCAAAGCTGACCAAGCATGCATGACTCAAACATGGAAAATCCCCAACAATATTTTGCAGGTCTGTGGTTATAATTAGCTTCTTTCTTTGGCCTGTCCCAAATAGCTGATAATAACAAAAGGATCTATGGGGCTCTGATCTCTGAGATTTTCGTCTATCAGAGCACAACGGGTCACCTGGCAAGTTTCTTTGTAAAACAAAAGGGGCCATCTCCTAGGATCGAAACTTGGGATGTTGGCCACAATACATCCTATTTACCTTTTACATTTGCTAAATAAAACACCCACAGATGTCATACCATCAGGAAATGACAAACTACAGATCTTGTGTTCAGGTAACCAGGAAAACCATTTATTTCAAAATCAGTACAATAGGTGACAAGATTGAGGACTCCAGGAGGTCTTCTCTTGTCAATCAAGTCTTCATTAGCATGTCATAATCTCATCACCAGAATTCTGACCTCATTGTTTACTATCTCCTCCCGCCTCTTGTCCCTCATTGGCCCAAATGCCAAGGCGAGGAAATTCTCTCATTGGCCAGAATGCAGGCGGTGCTATTTCACCATTGGCTGAGAGAAGCCAGCCAGCGTTTCGCCCCTCAGCTGTTGCGAAAGTTCCAACCAATCAGGATGAAGTGCAGGAACGGGGGCGGGCGGGAGATTTGAAACTGACTGTTCTAAAAATGTGAATGATTGCTGCTGTCATCTTTTCTCAGCTGGGATAGAACTCACTTCCGGATCTTGGTGAGAACCTACTATTGGGACTTAGGAGCTATTTTGACATTTCTTACTGCCCACCAAGGTTTTCCATCAAAGACCCTCACTTTAGAGGAACCTAGGGTCTCAGCCTCTAAGGCAAGACTACCCTAAATTCATATCCTATATCACAAATACATAACTATCAAGCAACTAATTTAGCTTTCTTAAAGTTTCTTGCACATAGGTTGTGTATTTAGCCTACTGCTACAGCCAGCAGTTTGTAGTTTTAGTAATGCAGTTGTCCCAAATACCAAGATCTTTTCTTATTTCCAAATAGTTCAGGATTACAAGAAAGAATGGAATTAAATACATTAAATTAACAAACCAAGCATGTAATGAAGGCACAAAGATGAAGAAACTTATCATCCCATCACCAAAGCCCATGTAACATTACAAAAGGCACATTTGATGGAGCAAAAAGTAAAAAAAAACCCTGATATTCCGAGGATGGTTTCTGATATTACCACACTAACTACCACTGATAATTGCTTCTCAATAGTCATTTGGTGGTGTTCATTTGCAGAGCCTATGGGGATATTGGTATGTTAAGTGCAATCATACCTGAAGTCATTTTACACAACATTCTTTCCAAACATTATGAAAGATTGGGCATCTAATTCTGTTGACTCATATAAACAGGCACTATAAACCAACTAGGGAAATCGTTTTACAGGCAGTTGAAACACTGAATAACACCCAAAGCCATTCTCTGGGGAATCTATGTTTTTTGCAAAATTCAGGTGATAAAGCTTTTCCTGGAATATATCACCTGCATGTGTGAATTGTGTTCTCCCTTGTCTAGAAAACTTTCCCTATGTAAACATCTATATATCATTAAAGAGGACATATTCTAGCTCTTACTTAGAATGCTGGTTTTTTATGTGCCAGGACCTCTTTCTGTGATTAGGGAAAACATTCGAGTATAGCAAGCCCCACTTTCAGCCCAGAATTCAGGCACCTAATTCTGTTGACTGTGTAAGTGATGGCTTTACATTGCTAACCTAAGGTAAATGGGATAGCATATTCAGGAGTATGGTACCAATACTGTC
Organism: Anolis apletophallus; assembly: GCA_030556195.1. Classification (NCBI taxonomy): domain Eukaryota; kingdom Metazoa; phylum Chordata; class Lepidosauria; order Squamata; family Anolidae; genus Anolis; species Anolis apletophallus. The sequence goes on along the minus strand of JARBWK010000009.1, from coordinate 21,979,909 downwards.
ATAGGCATGATCCCATTACGTATATCACTTAACCATAGTTCAGCAAAAGGGAAAATACATTTTGAAAGAGTCAACCTTCTCCACACAGAGGCCCTACCATGTCCTTTTTCTTCCTTTTGCTATTGACATATCCAAAGAACCTCTTTTTATTGGTTTTAATCTCTCTGGGAAGCTTGAGCTCATTTTGCACCTTAGACTTACAAACCTTTTCCCTACATACGTTGGTTATTTGTTTGAATTCTTCTTTGGTGATCCCCCCCCCTTCCAGTTCTTTGGACATCCATTCTGGTTATTTTTCACTCCTATTTTTCCCCCTCTTTGCAGGCACTGTTTGCAATTGTGCCTTCAGTATCTCACTTTTAAGAAACTTCCATCCATCATTAACTCCCTTCTCTTTTAGTATTCCTATCCATGGAATCAAACTCAGTATTTCCTTAAATTTCTTGAAGTCAGATCTCTTAAAGTCTAGACTGTATGTGTTGCGATCAGATGCCCTTCAAATAAAGCCAAGCCAGATAAAAGGCAATAAAGTTTATTTACAACCCTTCTGTGCCTGCAAGGCACAAAAGGAGAACAGAAATAATGTTTAAAGTCAGCGTTAACACATAAAAGTTCCAGTCCTGGAGAAAAGAAACCCAGATCTTCATCAATTGACACCCCAAAACCCACTATCTAAACTAAAGAAGAGAATGCTTGCAAAAGACTCCAAATGCAGCCGTAGCCATAAACTTAGTCAAGCCAGTCCGAAGGTCGTTAGCCAGTTGTCAATCACGAAAGGCAGCAGCAGGCAAAACTGATGAAGGGAACAGCAGCAAAGCAGGAGCCTGGAATCCCAACAACACAAGGAGGAGGACCCACACAGGAAGCATTCAGGAGCTAATATAGGAAATAGATCCTTAGGTGGGAGTGACCATGTGCTCCTGGAGTTCGTGATACAAAGGAAGAGTGAAACTTAAGAGAAGTCAGACATGCTGTGGTAACTGAGCCTATGGCTCAGGTTATTTATTTATTTATTTTATTTATTTATTGTTCAATCTTATATTCCGCTCCTCCCTGCAGGCTCGGGGTGGATAACAACAATAAAATGGGCAGACATGTCACAGACATGTAGCCCTACAGTAAAAACATTAAACACATTAAAACACATTACATCACATCATAGTGTAAAGGACGACCAGGCACTTTCCTAGACCAGTGCGTCTAGTTGAAGGCTAATCTAAAGAGGGCAGTTTTGCAGGCCCTTCGGAAAGGGGCAAGCTCCGAGATGGCTCGGGTGCTATCCGGAAGAGAGTTCCATAGCACTGGAGCTGCCACGGAAAATGCTCGTTGTCTAGTTGCGGACAGATGGCAGGAGCGGATTGATGGTACTGACAACAGATTCTGTTCATCTGAGCGCAGTGATCTCGGGGGAATGTACGGGGTAAGGCGATCCTTCAGGTACGCAGGCCCTAGGCCATGTAAAGCCTTGAAGGTTAAAACCAACACCTTGAAGGCAATTCGGTACTCAATAGGGAGCCAGTGCAGTTGCCGAAAGATGGGCGTAATGTGCTCCCTCACTGGCGATCCCGCCAGCAAGCGAGCAGCGGCATTCTGCACTAGCTTGAGTTTCCGGATTGTCGACAAGGGAAGGCCGACGTAGAGGGTGTTACAGTAGTCCAGCCTCGAGATGACCGTCGCTTGGATTACCGTGGCCAGGTCGTTCCTGGACAGGTAGGGGGCCAGTCACCTAGCCTGTCGTAGGTGGAAGAAAGACGTCCTGCTGACCACGGAGACCTGCGCCTCCATGCTGCACACCCAAGCTCTTAACCAAGGGTGACGGGCTAAGCTGTCTGCCATCCAGGGTAGGCAACCGGTACCCACCCAGCCCAGGCCGACCGGGCCACAGGATCTCCGTCTTTGACGGGTTCACCTTCAGCCGGCTGGCACGCAGCCAACCAGTCACGGCTTCGAGGCATAGATGGAAACAATCGGGTACGGTGTCCAGCCTGCCGTCCATTCTCAGCAGAAGCTGGGTGTCATCAGCGTACTGATAACACTCCAGACCAAAGTCGCGAGCCAGCTGTGCCAGGGGGCGCATATAAATGAAATTGAGGGTCTGCTTCTAACTGGTTAGATGATTCAGCCTTATTGTTGGAGTGCAACTTCCATTGGCCCTAGACTGTGTAGTGAAGGAATAAGGATATTACTAGATGTGAGCTGTCTGATCAGTTAGGAGGAGAGGCACATCTTTCATTGTGGACAGGATTCGGACAGCTCTCTGGATTCATTCTCTATCATGCCCTATCACCCCACCCCTATCCCAAAAAAGCCCTGCTAGTATTGAAGTTGATTCATGAAAGTTATATGTACCAAGTGTGGTCCAGATTCATAATTGATGAGATTGGCACAGCTCTCTGTATGTTGGAGGACTACAAATCCATCATCCTCTATCAATTTTGACAAACCCCTACCAATATATTAAGTTGATCATAATGGGTTTATGTGCCAAGTTTCGTCCAGATCTATCATTGGTGGGATTCATATGGTTCTCTGGATATGGATGGACTGTAATTGTCATCAATGTCTATCATCCCCACTGTACCGTCGTGCCCAGGCACTATAGGGTTGAAACTGGGTTGTGCTTCTTTCTCTAGCCTGGGAGACCGCGGGTGCCTTTCTCCGAAGCTTGAGGATCCCAACAACTAAGACGAACATCAAACAAAGTCTTTATTTTGTCAAAGTCCTTGTCAGACTTGGTCCAAATACTTAAGGTTCCAAATACAAAAACAGTCAATTTACGAGATTAAGCAGCCGTTCTTTCAGAGGTTCTTAGTCTTTCCGTTAGCTACCGTGACAAAGGACTGAGGAGTCCCCCCAAGCTTCCCTCAATGACAGGGAGATCCGAGGATGCTCTCTGCCCTGAACTCTGAGTTGCTATATAGAAAGAACTGATCTTTCCCTTTAAAACTCAGAGCCAGTTTGAAGGTGATGCTGGATGAAGCTGTAGTGCTTGTGATGGCTTGTCAAAGCCGGCCTGGCTATCCCAATAAGCACATCTGACTCTCTGGCCTTTCTGCCGAAGACTAACTGACTCTAAAAATGGAGGTCCCTCTCCCCAAGAGAAAAGCCGGGCCCCCGACAAAGAAGATACTTCTGCAGGCTAATGACTGCAAAGGCCTTGCAGACTAACTATAAAACTCAGTTAATAATTAACTATCAGGGACTATCGGGGAATCTCTGAGTCTGCAGCATCCCTGCAGAAATGCAAAGGGATGTTACTTCTTCTAGCTTTGGGGCAATGCAAATCAGACATCAGCTATGCCGGAACACCCACCAACCTCACCAGTATTTCCAGTTAGATCATGATGGGTACATGTGCCCATCATGAGATCCATTGTAGGTGGGATAAATACATCTTTCTGGGTGTGTTATTTATTTATTTGTTTGTTTGTTTGTTTATTGGACTTGTACACTGCCACTCCCAAAGGCTCGGGGTGGTTTACAACATAGTTCAATGAAAACAATAATGGGTAAAATAAAAGTGCAATAGTAAGTAAAACAGTAAATAAAAAGCACAACTAAAATCACAAGCTTTCAAAGGCCTGTCTAGACAAGTGCATCTTGCAGGCTCTGCAGAAGGTGGCCAGATTTTGCAGAGCCCATGTTTCCGGTGGTAGCGTGTTCCATAGAACCGGGCAATGATTGAAAATGCCCTGCGCCTTGTCGAAGTCAGGTGGAAAGACTTCACACTAGGGATGTCTAGAAGATTCTGGTCTTCTGAAGTGATCTTGGAGGGTTATATGGAATCAGGTAATCCCGTAGCTGAACTACAACTCCCATAATCTTTTGTCATTTCCCCAGTACTTTAGGTTGGTCATGATGGGTAAGTGTGGTAGGCTTGGTACATAAACATCATTGGTTGGATTTACACAGCTCCCTGGAAAGGAAGGGTCTACAGCTCCCTTCCTCCTCCATTGATCCCTCCCAAACCCAATGATTATTTCAAGCTGGAACATGATGGACCTCTGAATGAAGTTTGGTCCTGATCCATCAAGTCATCCCAGAATATACACACATACATACATACATACACAATTTCACTTTTATTATACATAGATAAATTATGATTATGATTATTATATTTATTTATAACCTGTTTTCTCTCCCCAGAGGGACTCAAAGTGACAATAGATAGAAAGGGTAGGGGAACATAGGAAGGAAAGTGGCTAGAGAGAGAACATTTACGCATCTTCTACACACTATTGATGTATCTGTGTATGTCAGGACCTGCATGTTTAATTGCAAATGGGCTTTCTCTGCACAGAATGTTTTTAATGTAGCATCTAATTTTAATGTTCATCTTTGTATCTTAAAGAATACTTTTTCTAAAAAGCCTATCATGGAACAAAGACTTGAAAATATGATTCACCTTCAAATTCAGCTGGTATAGAAATAAAACGTAAACAATCTATGATTCATGTTCTATTCATGAAGAAATAGCCATTTTTTTTCTACTCCAGCAAACTCTAGCTAAGGGGACCCCAAACTAAGGCCTGCGCTCCTGATCCAGCCAGTCAAGGTCTCTTCCTAAGCATACAATGCATATTGCCCCTCCCCCCGTGCACAATCCTGCACTGGCATACAAAGCTTCCCCCTGCCATGCACGCTGCTGCCCACAGTACAGCACACAGACACCCCCACTGGCGAAGGAAGGAGGGAAAGAGAAAAGGAAAGGAAGGAGGGGAAAGAAGGAAAAGAGAGAGAGGGAGGAAGAAAAGGAAGGAAGGAAGATGATAGGAAGAAAAAGAAGAATGGAGGGCGGAAGAAAAGGAGAGAAGGGAAACAGCAAAAAGGAAGGAGGGAGGGAGAAAAAGAGGTAAGGGAAATAGGAAAGAGGGAAGGAAGAAGAAATTAGAAAATGAAGGAGGGAGGGAAAAGGAAAGAGGGAGGGGTGGAGGAGGGGAAAAGGAAGAAAGCAGAGAGGGAATGAGAAACAGAGTGAAGGAAGAAAAGTATAAAAGAAAGAAGTGTAGGTTGGAAAGAGAGAAGGGAGGAAATTAGAAAAAAGTGGCATAGTGATTTGATCTTCAGACTGCAGCTCTGAACGCAGTGCGTGACTTTAAGGAAGTCACACTCTCTCCACCTTAGATGAAGACATATGAAAATCCCTTTTGAATAAATCTTGACCAGAAACCTCTGTGATAGGATTGCCTTAAGATTGTCCTCTTTCTGAAAGGACTTAAAGACACACAACACCAGTCCTATCTCATCAGTCAGAAGCAGGCCCACACTTCTCATTGAAATATTGGTAAATTTATGTTGGTTAAAATTGTTCTTTATTTCAAATATTATATTGTTCTTTCATGTTTTTGTGCACTACAATTAAGATATGTGCAGTGTGCATAAGAATTTGTCCATTTTTTTCAACGTATGGTCCCCAACTAGGGGTGGATATCTCCGTCCGTAATACTTTGATTTCCGTTGAATTTTCGTATTTAAAATTATTTTGACCCTATATTGACCCTCGGCATCCAACCCGGAAGTGACGTTTCAAAACCAAAGCCGGAATCGCCATTTCCGTAAAGGGCACGTTATTAGGTCGTTATTTCTGCTCTTTCTTATCTTTAACCCGCGATGCTTCTGAGCTGGGGGGGAAGAGTGCAGGGCTTCTCCTCGCCTCCTCCTTCCCTGCTGAGAATTACGGGCGATAGCCTTGACGCGCGTTAGTTCTCAGCAGGGAAGGAGGAGGAGAGGGGATGCCCTCCGCCCCTCCTTCCCTGCTGAGAACTGCGTGTGTCAGAGCTATCGCGCGTAGTTCTCAGCAGGAAAGGAGGGGCGGAGGGCATCCCTCGCCTCCTCCTTCCCTGCTGAGAACTAACGCGGGATCGCGGCTTCAGCATTCTGCTCACCCCCACCCCTCCTTACCAGCTGGGAACTAATGCACGGGGGTTGATTCCCAGCTGGCGTAACGAATAATAATGGATTTTGTTATTAGTTACATTTCAATTTCGAAATTATTATAATTTTTTCGGAACACTTTCTATTTAGAAACAACAGCGGCAAACACCCCTCCCCCCACATGAGTTTAGAAACAAAATATTTATGGATCAACCACCCCTACCCCCAACAGTCTAAGGAGCTGCCAATTAGCCCCACAGCTTAAAAAGCAGGGGCACAGGCTTGTCACTATGACTCTGCCATCAATTTCCAGATCTTGAATGAAATGAGACAATAGGAATATCCTTATATCAACAATCCACCATTCCATCAATAAGTGATAGGTTTTTTAATATAGAGAATGACATTTTGTGACCAAACATGGGTGAAAAAAAACACATGCTAGGCTATAACACAGGGGTGGGCAATTACCGGCCCTCCAGGTGTTTTGGACTCCAACTCCCAGAAATCTAACAGTTGGTAAACTGGCTAGGATTTCTGGGAGTTGGAGTCCAAAACACCTGGAGGGCCGGTAATTGCCCACCCCTGCTATAACACAATTATTCTGTTGCAAGAACTTTTGTTGGCAATGGTGTTGCTAAGCAATCATGCTCCCCGCTTTGCAAATCTCTCTCCCAGAAGTCTGGAAAACCCTATGGAGCAGGTTTTAAGGTGCCATAGCGCGTTAATGGTATGGGGAGAGAGGAGAGGTTGGGAAGAAAGACCTGTCACATTCAAAACCTATCGTCGTGTTGGATCTAGACATCCATGCCTCCTTTATGTACCTTTTCTCTAGCAGGGTTTTTTTTATTAATGAAGTGAGTTCTTACAATATTAACTGATTATAGCTGGTAATACAATTTAAAATAATTTTATTTTCCTGTCAGTCGTGCAAAGTTCTCTGTGCAAAGCAATATATCTGTTTGGCATTTTAAAAATTAAAATTCCATATTTTAAAATATGCTGTTCTATTGTCTCCTCAAAATGACCGAGATCCCCTTTTGTGCATGAAAACTTTACTGGTTCTATCTAGTGGAAATGTCCCCAATGCCTTTTTTATTCCTTTAATTTATCATGAAACAATCCACCATTACTTCTGCAAATTCCAAAAAGAAACAAGCGCCACAAAACAAAGAATGGCAAACTAGTCCTAGACAGCCATAAACAGAATTCTTCTCTCTGAATGTAGCACCTCTCCATGCAGATAGGAGATTTGCTTTTAAAAATGAGCAAAGTTTCAACATTATTCAGTGATACCTGTAGGCACTATGTTTTAAGACCAACAGTGGGCTGACAAAATCTTTAAATCTCTGTGCTTCTTTATGTCTTTTGTCTTTTCCACCTCAAGGCCACTGCCGCTCTTTCCACCCTGGCACCAAATAGCTTGTTGCAAGCAATATTACACTTCCAAGGACAGAGAAATAATAGAGTGTTTGCAACTTTCTTTGGCAAAGGCCAGGCCTTTTTGCAAACTGCACTTTATGCTGGCTTGCATCCAAGCCCTACTCATGCAAGCAGAAACATATCTTGTGGGAGGGTGGGCAAGTATTCATTGACAAGCCCCTCTCTGAATACAGCAGTGGTTCCCCCCCCCCTCTTTTTTTGGATGAGGTATCACTTGACCTGGGACCACTTTGACCAGGGACCACTCTCCAACATTGATACCAAAAGGATTATAAATCAGTTTTTGGTCAACTTTAAATTTGGTTTGGTTATTTGGGGTGCTAATTCAAAAAATTGCATTGGCTAGACCATTGGCTAGACCTTTTTTGAGCCGCGGCACATTTTTTACATTTACAAAATCTTGGGGCATACCACCAACCAAAATGACACAAAATGACACTCTAACTTACTATATTGTACTATACCATTATGCTGTAATATTAATAGTAATATTACAAGTAATATACAATATATAATTTCAATATTGTATTATTTTTTAAAGTGTTATCTTGTATTACATTATAATAATATAAATATTATAGGTACCTACAATATATTATCAGTAAAGCACAGGAGTTAATCCTGACTGTTATCATTACTCTCATAGTCAATAACGATATACACCATGACTATGGTAAATACTGATAATATAACAATATAATAGCATTTACTAAGGGAAAATAATATTATGTTAATACATAGTTAATAATAATAATATAGCCCTTGAGGCTCCTTCCACGTCACGTCACAGTCTCTGAGGCCCGGTAGGCCGCTCGAGTACCTGCCTGGAGGCGGGCCCCGTTGTTCCCCGCGTCGTGGCAGCAGTGGGCAAAGAGGCAGTAGAGCCGCAGGTAGGAGGGGAAGCCTGTGAAAGCGGAGGTGGCGGCGCCGGCCAGGGCCAGGCTCAGGGGCTCCACCACCCCGGCCGGCTGGACCAGCGCCAGGCCCGCCGCCAAGCCCAGCACCGCCAGGCACACCCACCGCCGTATCACCCAGCACTTCCGCTCCACTGCCGTCCCCTCAGGGAAGGCACTTCCGGTCCCGCCGCCTCCGCTGCCGCCATCTTGGTGCCGGGTGGGAGTTCAAGGCCCACTGCGACGGGATTGGCCCGCAGGGAATAAAGGGGTGTGGATTACTCAAGACTCAAGAGGTTCCAATTTCCCATGGCACACCTGATGATCGTTCACGGCACACCAGTTGGGAAACACTGGGCTAGACCACATAAGCTCTAGTTTCCGATACAGAACATGTGCCATCCAGTAGTCACAATGTGCTCACCCACAGAAAATCGTATTTAATAATTTAGAGCTGGTATGGTTGTAGTAATCTTTTGTGGGTAGTCGCCTCTCCAATCCTAACATTCCCATCGTCTCGGCACTATAAGAGGGTTTTGCAAGGCCAGTGGCTTTCATTGCCGCGTGGTTTAGAGGCAATGGTGTAGTAATGATGAGGCCGCAGACCATATTTTCATTCTTGCAAACAACTGGTGGCCCATGGACCACAGATTGGGAATCACTGATTTACAGCCACCCTCAGCTCCTGAAATATTGCACCAGAAAGTTGTGTGCCATGTGACCAGGCCAGTCCTACCATTAGACAAAATGAGGCAACTGTCTCAGGTGACAGGTGTGGAGGTGGTGGTAAAAATACTGACAGTTCTTCCAGAAATGGGAGTAACTATATCATCTAGAAACTGGCCATGAGTCACACAACGTTTGAAACAAACTTCTCGAAATGGCAACTCCAAAATATACACATCTCTACCTGAATTTACTCTGGAGGAGCAGGTGGCTGAATTGGAACCTCTATCCTCACCCTTCGGTGTACTCTGAAGAAATCTCTGCCATTTCCATTGGAGACAAATTCCCTCAAGGAAGTGTGCTAAGGTCGCTGCTCAAGTCACTTATACAAATACAGATTGTACATCCCTTATCCAAAATTGTCTTGCTGTGAGTTTTCTGGGCAGCATAGACATGTTCCTGATGCATTCTCTCCTGATGTTTCGCCCACATCTACGGCAGGCATCCTAAGAGGCAAGTGAGGTTTGTATATCTGCGGAATGTCCATACTCCAGAATTGTCCCCACAAGTGGCTGAAATAGTGACACCTTTCCTTCCTGGTCATTCAGTGTACACAAACGTTGCTTACTGCACTAAATGATTAAATTTTTATATCAAATTACATTCAAGCTATGTCCATTGTATAAAAGTATATAAGCTTTGTTTCATGCACAAAGTGACTAAAAATGATATATGAAATTATATTCACGCCATGTATACTGTACAAAACAGAAAGAGGTGTGTGTGTGTGTGCGTGTAGAGAGAGAGAGAGAAAAGAAACGGTTTTACCCTGACATTAAGTCCAGTCGTGTCTGACTCGGGGGGGGGGGGTTGCTCATCTCCATTTCTAAGCCGAAGAGCTGGCATTGTCCATAGACACCTCCAAGGTCATATGGCTGGCATGACTGCATGGAGCACCGTTATCTTCCCACTCGAGTGGTACCTATTGATCTACTCACATTTGCATGTTTTTGAACTGCGAGGTTGGCAGAAGCTGGGGCTGACAGCGGGAGCTCATCCCGCTTGCCCAGATTCGAACCTGCGATTTTTCGATCAACAAGTTCAGCAGCTCAGCAGTTTAACTCACTGTGCCACTGGGGGCTTCATATATATATAGATAGATAGATAGATAGATAGATAGATAGATAGAATGTTTGTATGTATGTATGTGGATATGTGCCAGCTTTCTGATTGGCTCCCTGCCTCCACATTCCAATGTTATGATAGGATGCCACTGAGGGCGAATCTGCATATGGGTACTGCTTGGCCAGCCTCCAACATTCCGAGGCGGCAGAGAGGGGATTGGTTGCCACTGTGATACAATTTGCATATTGTATCCGATTGGGCAGTGTCAACATTCCAACACTCTTAGGCGGAAGAGAGGGAAAACAAAAGAGCCTCAGGCAGTCGGGAATGGTGGGAGTTGCAGTCCAAAACACCTTGCGGTCCCCAACAATAACGGAACAGGACCAAACTTGGCACACAGACCCCCAAGACCCACCCTATATCCTGGTGCAGTTTGAGGGAGGATGGACCATTTATGATGGGACTTGAAGTACCTCCACTCACTTCACGTGACCGCTGCGACCCTCATCCAATGACTGATCAAGACCAAACTTGGCACACATAACCCCCATAACCCACTCTACATCCTGGTGCCATTTGGAGGAGGACGGACCATGGATTATGGGACTTGCAGTACCTTCGCTCACATCCTGAGACAACTGTGAGCCACATAAATAACTGATAGAGATAGACCAACCTTGGCACATGATGCCTTCTCAAATAACCCGGGCGGCACCGGGTCCCCAAGCTAGTGTGTGTGTGTGTGTGTGTGTGTTTGTGTGTGTGTGTGTGTGTGTATTCAAACCATGTGTATTATAGGAGACAAATGTATATAAACTTTGTTGCATGCACAAAGTGATTACTAAATACGAAATAAAATCACATTCAAGTCATGTGTATTGCATGAAACCTAAATGTAGAGAAACTTTGCTGCCTGCACAAAATGATTAAAAATATGATATATACTCAAGTCATGCATACTGTACGAAACAAACCTACGCAAACTTTGCTTCATGCAAAAACGATGACACATAATATCGTGAATCAAAACAATTAAAAACAAGATGCAGACCAAACAAAACCCATGTGGTGTGTGTTTCAACCAGGCCTGGGCAAACTTCGGCCCTCCGGGTGTTTTGGACTTCAACTCCCACAATTCCTAACAGCCGATAGGCTGTTAGGAATTGTGGAGCTGATTAGTCCAAACACCTGAGGGCCGAAGTTTGCCCAGGCCTGGTTTACACCTTGGTCCCACCTCCCAAATCTCTTTCATCTTGGATGTGCTGATATACAAACCCAAAGAAATCCTAATTTTGGTGGGAGAAGGGGTATTCAACCTATACCAAGTGAAGAAAGAGTGGTCCTTTGTGGAATCAGAGAAACTGGCACTTGAGTCATCTTTCCAGGGCCAAGGAAAAGCCAAAAGGCGCAGCAAGGCTCAGGTAGAGAGGCTGGGGGTGGGTTAAGATCAGGGGCAGCAGGTAAAAAGGACAGGAGGTAGAATGCACTCAGCAGCAGCAGCACAACACAGAGGCAACGCAGGCACAACCAACAGCCCCCTGCCCTCCCTCTCTTCCCTGCTGCTCTGGCAGCCTCACCGCCTGTGGAGCCGGCTTCCTCCAGCTGCGCCGAGATGCTGGCCACTCTCTTGCTGTTCATGGCTGAGGATGCGAGGGAGAGCCTGGGTACCTCTTCCTATCCTCGTTGCTGCTGCTGCTGCTTCTGACTGGCAGGCGGGCGAGCGTGTGGCAAAGGCAGAGGCGCCTCACCTGAGCAGGCAGGACCTGGGCTGAGTTTGCCAAAGAGGGAAGCAGCAGCCCCGCCTCAGAGCCAAGAGAGCGCGCCTGCTGCTCCTGCTGCTTTCATTCTGGACTGTAGCTCGGGAATGCTCCCTCTCTCGGCTCCACCTCTCCCCAATGCTTCTTTTTTGACAACCACCACTAGACAGAGTTCCTTGGAGGTGGCCAGAGTCCCAGTTTGGACCACAATGAAGCCTTGCCCCTCCAGGGTTTGTCTCACAGACGAAATGCCACTTACTTGCAGGACAAGCAACACCTAGCTGGGATTCCCACTTCTCTCTCCCGGCATTACTTCGCGAACAAAGATTCTTAGGAAGGACTCGTCCCACGCTTTTTACAAGCGCGTTGATGACTAAAAAGGCCAACCTGAGATAAGCAAGTCCGGTTGCAGAAAGCACAGCAGAAAGTCTCCTTCGGCGAAGTTGTTTCCAAGTTGCGGTTCTTTCTGCGTTGTCGTTTCTTTTCGAGACCCATTCGACATGTCTTCTCAAAAGAGGCCGCAGCATTGTGGATAGTGCGTCTCCATGCCTCCTGATGTGAGGCCAGGGTGGACCATTGTTGGAGATCAATCTGGCCGAGCCTGAGATGTTGTTTCAGGGAGTCCTTATATCTCTTTTGGGGGGCGCCTCTCTTGCGCTGACCCACGGCAAGTTCACCATAGAGTAGTATCTTTGGGAGGCGGTGGTCCTCCATCCTAGAGATGTGCCCTGCCCAGCGCAGCTGTGTTCTCAATAGCATGGCCTCAATGCTGGTGATCCCTGCTTGCTCAAGGACAGCAACATTCGTCACATAGTCGGTCCAGTGTATATTTCGGATTGTGCGAAGACAGCGCTGATGAAAGCGTTCGAGGAGTCGTAGGTGTTGGCAATAGGTGACCCATGTTTCAGACCCATAGAGGAGAATGGACAGTATGATAGCTCTGTACACACTGATTTTGGTGCTTTGTCTCAGGTGCTTGTTGCTCCAGACTCTTTTGTGAAGCCTTCCGAATGCACTATATGCCTTTGATAATCTGTGATCTATCTCTTTGTCAATCTTGGCGTCTGAAGAGATGATGCTTCCCAGGTAGGTGAACTGCTGAACGGACTTAAGCACAGATGTGCCTATGCTGACGTGAGGATGATGGTGTTCTTCCTGTGGTGCGGGCTGGTAGAGGACATCTGTTTTCTTCAGGCTGACTTCCAGCCCAAACAGCTCTGCTCCAGTGTTTGTCGAAATGCCACTTTCTTGCACGACAAGCAACACCTGGCTGGGATTCCCGCTTCTACACAACTGTTGAAGGGAGGGGAGCCCTCTGCAGTTTTCTCGGACCCCTTCCTTGTCATCTTGACTTTTCTTCGCAAAGGAAGATTCTTAGGAAGGACTCATCCCACCTTTCCTCAAGTGCATTGATGATTCAGAGGTTGGATGTGTCCTTCGAGCCTGTGCAATGGATTTTTCTGGTGGAGCGCAGCGTGCACAGAACTGGCCTCACCCTTTAAACCAGTGATTCCCAAACTTTTTTGGCCTACCGCCCCCTTTCCAGGAAAAAAATTACTCACCGCCCCCCCCCCCCTAGAAATTTTTTTTTTTTAAAAAAAATGTAATCGCAATTAAACAGAAAGATATTAGGCTTGGGTTCGAATCCTAAAATCGCAATTCTAAAATCAAATGGGGGGGGGGATTATTTTTTTGATTAGTATATTAAAAACTTACAAAAAAATTTGCAAAAAGTGCTAAAATGTAACTTAAGTACTAACGAAATTCTAAAGTGGTTCTAAAGTAGGAAAAGCAGGGAAACAGTTAAAAATCAAGGGGAACACTCCCTTCACCTCTGCAGTGCAATTAAGTGGAGCTGTACATGTATAACATAAATATAAGAGGTAGTAGTAGCTACTAGCTCTCAGGACCATTGTGAAAGTGAAGTACAATTCTCCCCCTTAATATTTCCCCTTTCCCTCCTTTCTTCATTCTCTACCCTCTTCTTTCATTCCTTCCTTTGCTCTGTGCTTCCCCATCCCTTCTCTTCTCTTCGGCACCCCTCTTTCCCCCACGGCGCGCCTCGCTCACCCCCTCGCCTCTCTCTAGCCTCGATCCATGGATCGAGGCTAGAGAGTGGCAGAGAGGGGGCCCCTTTCCAGCTAAAATATAAGCCGACCCAGGCTTGGGCCGGCTGATATTTTAGTGGGAAAGGGGCCCCGCGCGCCTCTCTGCCTCTCTCTAGCCTCGATCCAGGCTAGAGAGAGGCAGAGGGGTGCACGGGGCCCCTTTCCAGCTAAAATATAAGCCGACCCAGGCTTGGGCCGGCTTATATTTTAGTGGGAAAAGGCCCCGCGGCCCTCTCTGCCTCTCTCTAGCCCCGATGCATGGATCGAGGCTAGAGAGAGGCAGAGAGGGCGCGGGGCTTTCTCCTCCTCTCTCGCAGGCCTGTCATTGGAGAGAGGAGGAGGAGGCCCTCGCTCACCCCATCCATGTTTCTTTGCCTCTGATTGGCTAAAGGAAAGGTGGAGTGAAGGGAGGGTATGTCCACCTGGTATCCATCAGCCAATGACAAAACACGCTTACTAAGGGCAAAGAAACCATACGAATGCTTTACGACCCAGATACAAAAATGGCGCCCCGAAGTGCCGTAAAAGAAAGTCTACTTCCTGGTTCGCGACAGCGATACGTAAAACATCAAAAGTCCCATTACATACGAATCTCTAACGAATCCATTTAATTTCCGTTTCATTTTTCCCATGCCTAAAAGATATATGTATTCATGCAGTAGTTCTCAACCTTCCTAATGCCGTGACCCCTAAATAAGATTCCTCATGTTGTGGTAACCCCATCCATATTTTTGTTGCTACTTCATAAAGAATTTTGCTACTTTTATAAATTCTAATGCAAATATCTAATATGCAGGATGTATTTTCATTGTTACAAATTGAACATAATTAAAGCATAGTGATTCATCACAAAACAATATGTTTGGGGGAGTATGGACAAGGATTTATAGTTCTCCTAAAATCAAAGAGCATTCTGAACTCCCAACAGCAATGGAATTGAACTAAACTTGAGCAATAGAGAATACTGGACCTTGGGAATTGGGAGCTGCTTGCATTTTCCTTCATGCCACGGCCATCTTCCAGGAGGCGTTCCTTCTCTGCTGGACCAACTGGCAGTTACACACTCGCATATGCGTGACTGTCTCAGCCCTGGTCAGGCATTACCTGGAAACCGCAGCACGCCCCCCCTTCCTCTCCTCAACTCCGCCCATGGCGCAGTCCCTTATCGCCCCTTCCTTCCAAGGGACCCATTGGATTGAAAGGGGCGATACAGGACTGCGCTGTTGTTTCCAAGTTGCGGTTCTTTCTGCGTTGTCATTTCTCTTTGAGACCCATTCGACATGTCTTCTCAAAAGAGGTCGCAGCATTGTGGATAGTGCGTCTCCACGCCTCCCGATGTGAGGCCAGGGTGTACCATTGTTGGTGATCAATCTGGCTGAGCTTGAGATGTTGTTTCAGGGAGTCCTTATATCTCTTTTTGGGGGCGCCTCTCTTGCGCTGACCCATGGCGAGTTCACCGTAGAGTAGTATCTTTGGGAGGCGGTGGTCCTCCATCCTAGAGACGTGCCCTGCCCAGCACGGCTGTGTTCTCAATATCATGGCCCCAATGCTGGTGATCCCTGCTTGCTCAAGGACAGCAACATTCATCACATAGTCGGTCCAGTGTATATTTAGGATTGTGCGAAGACAGCGCTGATGAAAGCATTCGAGGAGTCGTAGATGTTGGTGATAGGCGACCCATGTTTCAGACCCATAGAGGAGAATAGACAATACGATAGCTCTGTACACACTGATTTTGGTGCTTTGCCTCAGGTGCTTGTTGCTCCAGACTCTTTTGTGAAGCCTTCCAAATTCACTATATTCCTTTGCTAATCTGTGATCTATCTCTTTATCAATCTTGGTGTCTGAAGAGATAATGCTTCCCAGGTAGGTGAACTGCTGAACGGACTTAAGCACAGATTGGCCTATGCTGACGTGGGGATGATGGTGTTCTTCCTGTGGTGTGGGCTGGTAGAGGACTTCCGTTTTCTTCAGGCTGACTTCCAGCCCAAACAGCTCTGCAGCTGTTGCAAAGCAGGCTGTTAGGCGCTGCAGGGCTGCTTCTGAATGGGCGACAAGGGCAACATCGTCAGCAAAAAGCAGCTCATGGACTAGATAGTTTAGAGTCTTAGTGCGAGCCCTCAGATGGCTTAAGTTGAACAAGCTACCATCAGTACGATAGCATATATATATGCCTTCTTTTCGAGGTCTGCCGTAGCCCTTTGGATCATCATGCAAATGTGTATACAAATGTGCTAAATAAAAATAAATCTAACCCTCTATTTTATATGAACTAGACAACATTGAGATTATGTCTAATCTAGACGTTAAAAAGGTATTCGTGGAATGGATTACACAGGGTAGGTAACACTGTAGAATCATTTCCCTTTGGGTCTGCCCCTCTCACATATTCAGCTCTCAACAGTAGGAAAAGAGGGCCAACCACTTTCGAGCAAGCAGACCACAGCAGAGCCTTTATATTTACTTTGCAATACTGTTGTCAGTTCCCTCCTTGCAGTTTTTGTGCAAGATAGCATTAAAGATTAATCATCACAGATCATCAATCCTTCACTGGATTCATATTATGCCAGTCAACCTCTCCCTTCTACCATAAATCCTGAATGAAAAAGCAGTCTTCATACACACACACCTTTCTAATTTAATTCTTCCCGCTCTTAAAATTATCCTGCCCACTTAATTTTTTTGAAGCATATAGAAAAAGAATTCTGATCGAAATTATGCTTCTGATAAAATCACACTGTTGACAGTACCTTTGATGCATTTCTTGGCAGCTTCATTGTTACCTCTTTTTAATGCACACACACACACAAGGGTGGGTCAATAAGTTCGTGACTTTTTGAATGAAACACGGGTTTTTGGATAAAAAATCATTTTATTTTTCAACGTAGTCTCCTTTGAGCTCTATACACTTTGTCCAACATTCATCCGAGCCATTTCTTCAGGTTTGGAAACAAGAAATAGTCACTCTGGGCTATATCCGGAGAATAGGGCAGATGAGGGAGCAATTCGTATCCCAATTCATGGATTGTTGTCATGGCAACTGCACATGTGTGCATCCTTGCATTGTCCTGGTGCAAAACAACTTTTTTTTTGACCAAATGCAGTCGTTTTTTTTCAAATCCTCATTAAATCGACCCAATAATAATATTCGCCATTGATTGTTTTACCCTTTTGAAGGTAGTCAATGTGGATTATACTGCGTGCATCCCCAAAAACGGTCGCCATGACTTTATTGGCTGACAAACCCACCTTGGCCTTCTTTGGTGCCGATTCACCCCGAGAAACCCACTGTTTTGACTGCTGTTTGGTCTCTGGTGTGTTCTGGTGGATCCACATTTCGTCCACGGTTACGAAACGGTGCAAAAACTCATCCAAAAATGCGGTTGAACTACAGCAAACATTCCTGCGAAATTGTCACACGATTGTGTTTGTGGTCGATTGTGAGCAAATGCGGCACCCATCTTGTGGAAAGCTTTCTCATACCCAAGTGATCATTTAAAATTGAAACCACTGAGCCACGTGAGATGCCTATGGCTTCCACAATCTCTCGCACTTTCGACCTCCGATCGGCCAACACCATATCATGAATTTTTTCAATTGTTTTGGGTGTAGAGACCTCAACTGGGCATCCAGAACATTTGGCATCTTCCGTGCTTTTACAGCCACAACGAAATTCAGTAAACCACTTTTTTTACCATTGGCATTGATGGTGCAGAGTCCCCATAGTATTTATTTATTGATTGATTGATTGATTTTATTATTTATGAGTCGCCCTCCACGTCAGTGCTCCGGGCGACTTACACATAAAACACATAAAACAGTTCAAATAATTAAAAGCTAAAAGAATAGGAAATTAATTAAAATAGTTCCAGTAACTCAGGCTAAGTCTGTGAGGTGTCCTTAGCCGTAAGCCTTTCGGAAGAGCCAGGTCTTCAATGCGGTCAGGAACTGGGGCATGTCCAGTATAGCTCTCTGCTCCGCCGGCATCAGGTTCCAAAGAGCAGGGGCCGCGATGGAAAAGGCTCTCCGTCTTGTGATGTCGGCGGGCCTCACTCACACCTGGAATGCGGAGAAGGTCCCTGTTCACTGAACGCGGCGACCTTAAATGGACTGGTTCGAACAAGCGGTCTTTTAAATAAGCTGGGCCGGCGCCATGGAGGGCCTTAAAGGTAAGCGACAAGATCTTGTGGATGGCACTGAGCTCGACTGGCAGCCAGTGCAGGCGCTGTAGAGATGGCGCGATATGGCATCTCAGCGGTGTCCCGGTGAGGAGTCTGGCGGCTGCATTCTGCACTAGCTGGATTTTACGAGTGGTTGACTGCGGCAACCCCACGTACAAGGCATTACAGTAGTCCAGCCGCGATGTCACTGTGGCATGGACCACCGTAGCCAGCGCATCTGATGGAAGGTAAGGTGCCAGTTGACGTGCCTGGCGTAGGTGGAAGAAAGCTCCCTTACTTGTCGCAGCAACCTGGGCCTCCAGCGAGAGTCTCGAGTCTAGTATCACACCGAGACTCTTCACCGACGGGGCCGGGATCAGCGGCTCTCCCTCAAAGGGAGGCAGCGGAATGGGTGGCTCTGGGCGTCCCGGCCATAGAATCTCTGTCTTTGATGGATTGATCTTGAGTTTGTATGAGCGGAGCCATCTGGTCACTGCCTCTAGTCCTTGTCTGAAATTCTCAGGCACCGATGTTACGCCTGGCTCAAGCTTCAGCAGGAGCTGGGTGTCATCTGCATATTGATAGCACCCAAATCCAAAACTTCTGGCTATGCTTGCCAAGGGTTGGACGTAGATGTTAAAAAGCGTTGGTGACAAAATGGCGCCTTGGGGGACTCCACAGTCCAGGGTGGATTTCTTGGACACTTGGCCTCGCCACTCAACACGCTGCGAGCGGCCCCGCAGGAAGGAATCGAACCAGGCCAAAGCTGTGCCTTGAATCCCAATGGCTGATAGTCGCCGCAACAGCAGGTCATGGTCCACCGTGTCGAACGGTGAGGTCGAGTAGCACCAGGATAGCTGAACCTCCCTTCTCCAATTGGCGGCGGATGTCGTCGTAATGGCCACCAGAACGGTCTCGGTCCCGTGACCGGAGCGAAAC
The DNA here is from genome assembly GCA_030556195.1 of Anolis apletophallus. Classification (NCBI taxonomy): domain Eukaryota; kingdom Metazoa; phylum Chordata; class Lepidosauria; order Squamata; family Anolidae; genus Anolis; species Anolis apletophallus. The sequence continues at coordinate 21,960,941 of JARBWK010000009.1, read as the reverse complement.
CCGATTGGCAGGGGTCCAGGCTTCCTGAGGTTTCAGGAATTCCTGTAATTGGATCGCTGCTGCCCGTTCAATCAGTTTCCCGAGGAAGGGTAGGTTTGAGACCGGACGGTAGTTTGCCGGCGTCGCTGGATCCAGATTCACCTTCTTCAGCAGCGGGCGGACTCTAGCCTCCTTCAGCGCATCGGGAAAAACTCCCAGCTCCAATGAGTGGTTTATCAACCCTGTCAGAGTGGCCGAGAGGCTCCCGCACAGGACTTAATCAGATGGGACGGCACGGGTCTGTAGAGCAGGTGGTTGCCCTTGCTGCGGCCAGGATTTGATTAATCTCCTCTGAATTCAGGGCCTTAAACTGGTCGAGTTTCTGGCTGGGCGATGGAGCTGGATTCTTTCCCATCCCGCTCCTCTCCTCAGATATAGAGGGTAAATCACGCCTAAGGGCAATTATTTTCTCAGTGAAGAAATCTTGAAATTCTTCCGCTGAGATAGCTGAGTTTTCATTGTCTCTCGGCAGTGAGTTGGGCATAGCCAGGTCTCGAACGATCTTAAAGATCTGTGCTGGGCGCGATCTTGCTGCCGCTATTAAGGAGGAGTTATAGGTCTTCTTGGCCTCTTTGACCGCCCGTTCATATGACCTGCGCATGTCTCTGAAGGCTGTTCTCAACGTCTGAGTTGGTTTCCGACGCCACGCGCTCTCTAGCTGCTTCCGCCTTCGCTTCAGCAGTCGCAGGTTGTCCGTGAACCATGGAGAATGGACTCTTCGTGGCCTGATCAGGCATCTGGGGGCTATTTGGTCGATGGCTTTCGACAAGACTGTATTCCATCTGTCCACCCGTTGATTCAAGGTCCCACCAGGAACTTCCATCGGCTCAATGGCTGCTGTGAAACAGCTGGGGTCCATATGCCTCTTCTGGCGTGCCAGGATGGGTTTTGGCTCTGGCCTTGCTGGTAGGGGAATTCTGATGTCGACCTTCAGAGTGAAGTGATCCGACCAGGGAACCTTCGTTGTTACTTGCTGCGTAACCCTCAACCCGTACCCAAAGATTAGGTCTAAGGTATGTCCGGCCTGGTGTGTGGGGCCGGACTCCATCAAAATGAGACCTAGTGTGTCCATGGATCGGATGAACTCCTTCGCTAGGGGGGATGGCATATTAGCGTCTGCATGGATGTTAAAATCTCCCAAAACAATAAGTCTTGGGAATCTAAGTGTCCAGTCCGCGGCAAGATCGAGCAGATTGAATAAGCTCTCCTTCGGGGTTTATCAAGCTTAGCCTTGGTTTGAGTGATGTTTTTTCTATTAAAAATCTATTAATGAGCACACAAAATTCACTTTTTTCCCATTTTCTCCTCAAATCACGCAGTAGTCTGCTATCAATGGCTGTCAAACACAAACTAAATGACGCAGCTTGTTCAAATTTTGACAGGAGTCCACTGACAGATGCCTGTTGACAGGAGCAGTGTTGCGCTTTCAGTTAAGAGGCGGGAAATTCAAAAAGTCACTGACTTATTGACCCACCCTTGTATATATTCTCAATGCATCTCTGGGCTACCTGATGTTTCAAATATTTCTTAAATAGACTATGGACCTGATTTATTATATACAATGGTTCTGTTGTATAAGATATGTTACAAAATGTAGTCTTGTGTAGTCTATTTTTAATGTTTCATTAGAAATATAACCCAAAGCACTCTTGTGTATTCTGTTTAAAGATGAATACAAATTATATTAAGACACATTGCTAAATTTTAACCATTCCACATATCAAGTTCCATCATATTTCTGTATCCATAAGGTTTCTATGTGCAAAATATTCATGGATTTTCTAATTCACAAGGTTTGTATCTGGCACTGCTCATCTGCTAGTGCAAAATTGTAATGGATTGCATTAGAAATCCCATGTTCAAATATTGGTGCATTGAGCAGATTTCTGTTGGAGTAAAGCTGGTGATTTTGGCTACCTAGAAATATTTTTGCCTAGGAATCTGCCCGACCAGAAATCTGACCCTCTATTTTATATGAACTAGAGATTATTGATTCAGATAGATTAAATAAAGGTTTTCCCCTGACATTAAGTCCAATCGTGTCCGACTCTGGAGGTTGGTGCTCATCTCCATTTTTAAGCCAAAGAACCGGCATTGTCACCTCCAAGGTCATGTGGCTGGTACGACTGCATGGAGCACCACTACCTTCCCGCCAAAGTGGTACCTACTGTTTACTCACATTTGCATGTTTTCAAACTGCTAGGTTGGCAGAAGCTGAGGTTAACAGTGGGAGCTCATGCCGCTCCCCGAATTTGAACCTGCGACCTTTCAATCAACAAGTTCAGCAGCTCAGCAGTTTAAACTACTGTGCCTCCCACTGATTCAGATAATGATTTGAATGTTAAATAGCCTCTGATTGTATGTCTATATGTCTTGTGTGTCTATGGCATTGAATGTTTGCAATGTATGTGTACATTGTAATCCACCCTGAGTACCCTGCGGGGTGAGAAGGGTGGAATATAAATACTGTAAATAAAATAAATAAATAAATAATGATATCTGATCCAGATGTTAAAAGGGCATTTGTGGAATGGATTGCATGGGGTAGAATTCTGTTAGTAGTATAGACTACTGCAACGTGCTCTACGTGGTGTTGCCTTTGAAGACTGTCCGGAAGCTTCAATTGGTCCAATGGACGGCAGCCAGATTGTTAACAGGAGTGGCGCTCAGGGAGTTCCATTGGTTGCCAGTCTGCTACCGGGCACAATTCAAAGTGCTGGCTTTAGCCTATAAAGTGTGTATATGTCAGATGGAATCAGACTCTATAGGCTCAGTGTCATAAATCAAGGAAAACACCCAAAGTATGCAAAATATGTCTCTATAATATCACATTGGTGTCAATGAATGCATGGTATATCACATTAAACATACAATGATAAACAATGAAGGCGCCCGATGCAATACGCTCCCAAAAGTACTTGCCCTATGGCGAATAGTTGCTGGAAAAGGTCCGCTCTCTGTGCCAAGCTTATGGTGGCGGCTCGGGCTCAGCGTGGGCCGATGCGCGAGCAGGGAGAGGAGGCGCTGAGTGATGCTCCAAAGGGGAAAATTTTCCCCAGACTAAGCATGGAGGAAGAGGCGGTGTGGCTTCTTCTTCACATGAAGGCTTGGAGGTTTAGCAGAGCCGACGGCCAGCTGATGCTATGTATTTTCCGCGGTTTTTTAAACCGTTTCGGAAGGCCCCATAGGCTCCTTTTTCAAGGCTCTTGTAGCTATACCAAGCAGCAGTCACATATCAGGTAGAGAGATGCACATAACCCTGCTCCATGTGGATTAGGGTGACCCACAGAAAATACATAGCATCAGCTGGCCGTCGGCTCTGCTAAACCTCCAAGCCTTCATGTGAAGAAGAAGCCACACCGCCTCTTCCTCCATGCTTAGTCTGGGGAAAATTTTCCCCTTTGGAGCATTGATGCTCTTTATCGGACTGCTTTGTGTTTTGTGAATCCAACCCACCCGCCTGTGATCCCATCATCCCCTCCCGCGTCGCTTCCTGGGATTCCCCACAGTGGTTTTCAGCTCACAGAGAGCACCACGAAGACGCGAGACCGCCAGGCCTATTGATAGGACGCCTGGGATTCCCCTCCATTGCACGGGGATTTCCCCATCCATGGTTTCATCTTTCCGGGGAACCCCTCACACCACTCCCAACGTGCTGGCGTCATTGCTACATCATTGAATTGACGACGACCACGTCAGGCGCTGCTACGCGTCATCACTCAGCGCCTCCTCTTCCTGCTCGCGCATCGGCCCACGCTGAGCCCGAGCCGCCACCATAAGCTTGGCACAGAGAGCGGACCTTTTCCAGCAACTATTCGCCATAGGGCAAGTACTTTTGGGAGCGTATTGCATCGGGCGCCTTCATTGTTTATCATTGTATGTTTAATGTGATATACCATGCATTCATTGCCACCAATGTGATATTATAGAGACATATTTTGCATACTTTGGGTGTTTTCCTTGATTTATGACACTGAGCCTATAGAGTCTGATTCCATCTGGCATATACACACTGCTGTTTGTGTTAGCTTTCATTACCAGCCAGCTCGTTTTTCTTTAGCCTATAAAGCCCTAAACGGTTCTGGCCCAATTTACCTGTCTGAACGCATCTCCCTTATGAACCATATAATTTTATCCACTGGATGTTCATTATCTGTATAACTTGTATGAACCATCTAAGACCTTAAGATCATCCAGGGAGGCCCTGCTCTCGATCCCGCCTTCATCACATGTACGTTTGGTGGGGACAGAAGACAGGGCCTTCTCTGTGGTGGCCCCTCAGCTATGGAATGCCCTCCCTACGGAGATTAGATCGGCCCCCTCACTCTTAATGTTTCGGAGACAAGTTAAAACATGGTTATATGAGCAAGCCTTCACAAATGCAGAGTAACTGATATAGGAAATGGAATCACTCGACAATGGAACTTGGAGAATGTTATTAAACTAGGAGACGCTGATGACAATGTTGTTGGTTTTTATTGTTTTCATTGCTTCTACTGTGATTTTATACTGTTTTAATGTTTAATTTGTATTTTGCTGTTATGTGTACTGACTTGTTGTAAACCACCTTGAGTTGCCGATAAGGCTGAGAAAGGTGAAATAAAAGTATAGTAAAGGCATAAATAAATAGTACATGGTACTATCAGGTCACGCAGTAGTGGTGAGCAGCCCTTTCCCCAGTGTCTTTCTTCCATCACTGCCACTATGCTAATATCCTTTTTTCTCCTGCCAGCATAACTACAGAGGTATTCAAAAATGCATTTGGAACTGTGAAATCACTTCAGCGCAAGTGGTTATTATTAAGCCATTTGTTGTCATGATTAGAAACTCTCTTAAGTTGTTCCATTAATGAGCTGCACTTTTAATATCTTTGAATGTGTTTATAAAAAATGTATGCACTTAACATTTTCTTTGCACTGTATGGTCTTTTAATGGAGACACAGAAAATTAGGAGGCTGTGCACCACTTGAGTGGGCTTCAGAACATAGGCAGGCCAATTGCTGCTGCTGATAATGGGACAACCTTGGAAGGAAACGTAAAATCATCATTCCAGGTGGGAGCAAATGATGGAAGATTCTTACAAAGGCCAGCTTTCCATGTAATAAAGACTAAACTGTAACAAGTTATGGTCTTTGGCTTTTTCCCTTTTTTTACAAAGGGAAAAACATTGCTAAGCCGAAGAGCCGGCATTGTCTGTAGACACCTCCACCTCATGCAGCGGCATGACTGCATGGAGAGAGGTGTTATACATTTTGCTGGGGTTGCGCAGTTCAACCTCAGTGAAAGTAAAGGGTCTACTACAACAGTGTTTTTCAACCTTTTTTGAGCCACAGCACATTTTTTACATTTAGAAAATCCTGGGGCACACCACCAACCAAAATGACACAAAATGACACTCTAACACAGTAATACATAGGTCTTGCTCAACAGCTGGGAGTTATAGTTCACCCGCAATCAAAGAGCACTCTGAACTCCACCAATGATGGAATGGAATCAAACTTCCCACACAGAACTCCCATAACCAAGAGAAAATACTATAAGGGTTTGGTGGGTATTGACCTTGAGTTTTGGAGTTGTAGTTCACCTATATCCAGAGAGCACTGTGGACTCAAACAATGTTGGATCAGGACCAAACTTGGCATGAATACTCAATATGCCCAAATGTGAACACAGATGGAGTTTGGGGAAAATAGACCTTGACATTTGGGAGTTACAGTTTCTGGGATTTATAGTTAACACACAATCAAAGAGCATCCTGAACTCTTGCAACAATGGAATTGAACCAAGCTTGGCATATTGAACTCTCATTACCAACAGAAAGTACTGAAAGCGTTTGCTTGGGAATTGACTTTGAATTTGGAAGTTGTAGTTCACCTACATCCAGAGAGCACTGTGGACTCAAATAATGATGGGCGGGCCTCTTCCTCATGGGGAGGGGGACACTCCACCTCTTTCTGACCTGGCCCCTTCTTCTTCTTCACTGCTGCCTGGCCCTTCCTCCTCCTCCTCCCCCCGCAATCAGCAATAACAGGAGTTCGGCAGGAGGGGGAAGAAAGGGTGTTGGAACCCACGGCACACCTGATGATCGCTTAATTTCAAAAATTAAGCGATCAAATTGAAGCATCAATTTAAGACAAAACCCACTCAAAGCATAGTTTAGAATGACCATGCACACCTTTCATGGACCACCAGTGGCCTCCAAGAACTAAAATATGGTCCACGGCCTCACTGTTACTACACCACGCCTCTCTTGCGCTGACCCGTAGCGAGTTCACCATAGAGTAGTATCTTTGGGAGGCGGTGGTCCTCCATCCTAGAGATGTGCCCTGCCCAGCACAGCTGTGTTCTCAATAGCATGGCCTCAACCTGCTTGCTCAAGGACAGCAATATTCGTCACATAGTCGGTCCAGTGTATATTTAGGAATGAGCGAAGGCAGCGCTGATGAAAGTGTTCGAGGAGTCGTAGGTGTTGGCGATAGGTGACCCATGTTTCAGACCCATATACACATAATTCTTCATTGATTAGTCAATGTTGACCATATCAAATCATACAGAACATACACATACATACAGTAAATATCAATGTGAATACAAAACATACCTGCATACCATCGTGCTAAACCCACTCCTATCTACCTCTTGTTTAAAAGATTTAAAATTAATTAATTACTTAGAATAAACGTTGAGAGAGGAACTTTTATTCTATATAGGAGAATAGGCAGAATTCTCCATATAGTCGAATAGACAGTACGAAAGAAGTAAGTAATTGCTAAAAAGGTTTTGTACAAGTAACATTGCACAGTACACAGGGAAGAAACCTATAATGTCTGTTCTGGAAGTTGAAAAATCAATACCATAATTTTTTCAAGCAAGTACTAGTATTATATTCAGTGCTGAAGACAGATTTCAAGGCTGAGTTCAGATTGAAATTAAAGCCAAAGATATGTTTCATAATGATTTGTTCTGTGACCTTCCCAATTATCTATTGTATTTCTGCACTGAACTGATACATTCTCACAATTGTTTCAAACTTTTTCTAAGGAACCGAAGAGCTTCAAAAGACTGAATAACAGATAACTAATTTTGTGTTGATAAAAAGTGAGATTCATACTGAAAATAGGATTCGTGCTATCTAGATCTGAGTAGAACATGACACTATCTCCCATTTGGAGCATTCCCTTTATTTTTACAGCATCATTGAATTCATGTGACATGTTCTGCATGTTTTAAAAATGCTGTTTCTCGTTTAATATAATAATAATATTTATTTATACCCCATCATCATCTCCCCAAGGGGACTTGGGGAGGCTTACATGAGGCCAAGCTCGATGACACATAATAAACAACACAACAGCAAATAATGAAACAATACAATCAATATAAATTACACATAAGCAATAACAGACAATTAAAAACCATTCTGGCCGAGCCAAATGTGAAATATTAAAATTTTAAAATAAATAAACACTGGATGCGAACAGAGATAGGATGTACCGTATTTTTCGCACCATAAGACGCAGTTTTTTTCCTCCCAAAGTAGGAAGAAAAATCAGCCGCGTCTTATGGAGCGGCGAGGCCTCCTCCCTTCCTCCTTGCCAGAGGCGCGATGGAGTGACATCACGAAGATGCGCCTCTGGCTTTGGGCCCTTCCGCTGCTGCTGCTGCTGCCGCCGCCGCCGCTGCATCTCCGTGGGGGCCTCCCTCGTGGCCTCCCCCCTCCTCCTGCTCCTCCTCGGGTCCGTGAGCGGCGAGCCCGCCCCGTGAGTCCCCTCTTCTGCCCCCGTTCCTCCGCGCCGCCGACTGGCTGCGGCGACACGGTGCGGAGTCTGGGCATCTTGCGGGGCGCAGCGGGAGTCGCCCGGGAGTGCGAATATAGCGTGAGTATATTGCCGCCGCCCCCTCTGCCCAGCGCCTCCCCCCTCCATATTAGTGTCTCATATAGTAGACAGCCCCCTTTTTTTCTCCCAATTTTCCTCCTCTAAAATCTAGGTGCGTCTTATCAGCAGGTGCGCCTTATGGTGCGAAAAATACGGTATATAGCAGGAAGGTTTTAAAGGATAATGTGGGCAGACAACCCAAAAGGTAATTAAAATGCTTCTGAGG